>OV651816.1:38266217-38767768 GCA_927349885.1 Psylliodes chrysocephalus | reverse complement strand
TCCTTTTTGAGGATCCTACGTTTTTGTAGAAAATCTTATGGGGTGATGAATCAAGGTTTCACAACAATGGAATGATAAATCGCCACAATTATCACTACGGGTCAGTAGAAAATCCACATTGGGACAGAGAAACTGCG
Organism: Psylliodes chrysocephalus; assembly: GCA_927349885.1. Lineage (NCBI taxonomy): Eukaryota > Metazoa > Arthropoda > Insecta > Coleoptera > Chrysomelidae > Psylliodes > Psylliodes chrysocephalus. Next base: position 38,767,631 of record OV651816.1, on the reverse strand, counting down.
TAACCATGTTCTGGTAACAGGACGGTGCCCTACCACACAATAATAGAATTGTCACAAATTACCTTGATATGAGATTTCTTAATAAATGGATTGGAAACAAAGGACCTATAAGGTGGCCAGCGCGTTCCCCTGATTTGACTCGTTTAGATTTTTTTTATGGGGCCATCTTAAAAACATGATATACATATACAACCCAACCAACTGATTTGAATGTTCTTAAATATAAAGTAAGAGGAGCATGCCTTAATATTACTGCCGAGATGATAAGAGCATGGTGTACAAGGGAACTCCTAAAACGATTTCAAGCTTGTGTTGAAGAGGATGGAATACTGTTCGAACATTTATTATAATAATTATGTATTCTCTTTTTATAAGAATTTTATAAGAATCAATAAACTGTACTATTTTTACATTTTATTTTCGAACTAGAATCATAAGTTAGTGTAACCATCAAATTATCAGAAACGGTTAGAGATAGGTATAGGTCATATTACATAAAAAATGTGTAGTACTGATTAGAGAATTCAGAATTGTTGAATTATTCAGTGTGTCCCATTTGAAATACCAAAATTTATGGTCACTTATGGGATGACCGGAAGTTCTAGATATTGGAAAATACGCTCATCACATATCCCACAAGTCATTATAGCTTTGATCTAAATTTTATTTAATTCTAATATTTATTATAAAAGTTACTAACAAAAGCTGGGACACTCTGTATACTACTTATGAAAAATTATCAGTTTTTATACCTATTTCTTAAAATAATATGATCGTAGAAAAAATCTTGTGTGCATTTTAAGCGAAAAGTTCGTTGACGCTTTCGACTATTTGTCTCAAGCGGCAAAGTATCACTTTTCGCTATTTTCAAATCCATATAACTTTTATTTAAAACTTATTTTTGTGTCTATAAATAACACAAATTAAAATATTGAACAGTTACGCACTAATGGGACAACCAGTATTAATTAACGATAACTTCACATGTATTGAGTGTAAAAATAGTTATTTACGGTACTAGTGTGTTATGTTGAAAATAAGTCACGCGAGAAAGATTTATAAATTCTCAAGTGACTTAGGAAACATAACACACGAGTGATATACACTGTTTTATCCAACAAATAAGTTGAAGAAATCGTTTTTTTTATGAGATAATAATTAATAAGTTTTGTGATCAAATCACAGCTACTTGCGTCCCAGTACCCTATAAGTGTCAGAATGACTTGATAGTGTGTCGGCGTCTTCCAGCACTATCAGCAGCTGTACCCATATGGGAGCGTCTGGCGTTATAATCCATAACTCACTAGTGAGTAATTACGAAAGCTTCCTAGGGCCACTTTTTTTATATAAAAAAATATTATTATCTCGCAATTGTGACTTATTATCTCACAATTGCAACTTATTATCACGCAATTATGAGTTACTAACTCACAATGAAGACACATGTGGATGAAGGGCCTATGTATCATTTTTTTTTAAATGGTGTTTTTCTGTGAATGAAGGGGGCTTATGTACCTAAAATTCATTTAAAATGTTTTCCGTGACAAATATAGAAGTTTCCAGTGGATAAAGGACCCATGTACTAGGAAATAACTGTCAAACAATAAACTTTAACATGAAATATCTCGTAAATATTATTTTTCTACATAGGCCCTTCATCCACTTGTGTCTTTAATTGTGACTCAATATCTCGCAATTGTTACTTATTATCTCGCAATTATGACTTACAATCACGCAATTGTGAATTATTAACTCACAATTGTGACTTAATATCTCGCAATTGTGTCTTACTATCTCGCAATTGTGAGTTATTATCTAACAATTGCGACTTGTTATCACGCAATTGCGTGATAAACGTATGGGTTAGGGGATAGGGTAGGGGCCTAAGACGAGATGTTTATCACTATATATTTGCATCATTGCATTCAGTTTTCTATAATCTATGCCTTTATGCATTTTAAGTTCTCAATTAATTCAATAATCAATTATTTAGTTTAAGTTTTATCAATTTTACATTATGATTGAAAAATAAATACGTATTATACCACACTATACAGATCAAAACAAAAGGCCGGAAGCCAAAAGTTAACCTAACCTAATTTTCACTTTTGTATGGTAGAAATGTCACCACTATAACGAACTATACGATTTTTAACTAAAAATGAGTAGTTTACTATGAGAAAAATATTAATTGGGAAAAAATATATTATCGTAGATATGTACTTGTAAGTAGAGAAAGGATATTCCTCGAACTGCTTCGGAAAACGGACTTTAAAAAATGAGCGTCCATATTTTTCTTTATCATGTGTATTAAGTAGGGGAAATTTAAAATAATTGACTAATTCTAAACATATTTTTTTTTTTATTTTCAATATATAATTTTTTCAAACGATATTATGATGGTTTCCTATATAGTTTTCCCCAAATATAGCCATAGAAAAAGTACAGTTTTCTGTAGGAAATAAGTACCATTCCTTGGTCTTTAAACAATATATTATCTCTAAGTTTTTCATGAGCACCGGAAAACTTACCGTAGTATTTTTATACCATTTCTATGACAGCCTGTTAAAATAGACCCACCTTTAAGCTTCGTTTCATACTGAAAATATCCGAATTAATATTTACTGGGAAGAGTAAGGACAAATCGATTGTAAAAATAGAAACTAAACATTATGATATATTTTGCAATTTCTGTAATCGATAGATCTAATTCCATTTAGAATTCATTGTGCACAAATTTCCAAAAACTGATTTTTCTCTAAATCTATTCAATATTTTCAAAAAATTGGGTTTACGTAAGATAAACATAACAATGAACGGGGCCCTATTTAGCCTAATACATGGTTGAACAGGTTCACAATTGTCAGATAATAAGTACAATTGCGAGATAATTATTCACAATTGCGTGATAATAAGTCTAAATTACAAGACAGTCACAAAAGCGTGATAATAAGTCACAATTGCGAGATAATAAGTCGTAATTGTGAAATAATAAGTCATAATTGCGAAATAGTAACTAACAATTGTGTGATAATAAGTCGCAATTGCTAGATATTAAGTAACAATTGTGAGATAATATAATTTTTTTATTTATTAAAAAGTGTCCCCAGGAAGCTTTCGTAAGTAATTGTCATGTGTTGGATAAAAATATTTATCAGCCTACTCGTACTATACGTTTAGTTTAATCCAAATAACCTCGTAATAAGTATAAGTATAATTTCTTTACTAAAAAGACACAACAAAAATTAGAAAGCATAATATATTTTAATTTAACAAATAAAGAATTTTTCTAAATAAACTGACAAACTAGATATAAAATAAAAACAATAATAGGTAAACAAGAGAAAAACATAGATCTAACAATAGAGTAGTTTAAATATTATTATAAAATAGAAGTATTAGAATTAAAAAATATAATTTTAATATTAAAATTTTTTAGAACCTTGATTATAAGGTTAATTTTTTCAATAATTATTTTTTTAAGGTATTCTGTTAATTTTTATTTTATTTTTAAATTTTTTTAATTTAATTTTTTTTTATTTTTTTAATTATGTGATCCTCAGACTGTAGCAAAAAAGTCTTAGTCAAGAAATTGTTTTAATCGTTATAGATCGATTGCTAGCAGCAACTGATTTTTTTTTAAATAACTTTTAATTTTTTTAACTTTAATTCTGCATGTAATTCATTGTACAGCTTTGGGCCTAAAAACGTAAAGCATCTCTGTTCAATAGTTTTTTCTGCTTTAGGTATAGCAAAAGATTCAATTTTGTATTTGGTGTTATATGAGTGAAATAAAAAGCTGGGGTCGTTTATCGGTTTGTGTAAATATAGTAGTATGATTTTGGCATACAACTGGTATATATTGAATATCTTAGTTTCAGATTAAAGAACATCAGAGAGGTAAGTTTGGTTTTTTTCTAATATTTGAAATGCTCTGATTTTTTGTAAACAAGATCTGTATTATATAATTACTTGCCTCGGTATTGTTCTCCCAATTCACGTTACTTTTAACCACTTATTTTACAGGTTACCGTATGTGTGTGTGTTGTGTGTGTTTTGTGTTGTGTGTGTTCCATATTTGTAATTTAAAAGTCAGACAAATGAAACGACCATAAGAAATTTGTACTCATTAAAAAATGACTGCAATAATAATATATTATTATGTGAAAAGTAATTTACAATATTTAGTATAAACGCTTAATTAATATGTGTATGGTACATTTTTTTATATTCTTTGTCGACCTTTATATCTGCTGTAATTGGTAATCGGGTTTGAAATTTAACCCTCGTAAATGAGAATTTATTTCTTTTATTTTTGAAATAATAATTTTCTGTTAGAGAAACCAATTGTTTCCACTTCCGGTACTTTTTGTTATTGAATTCTTATTCCAGCGCAAACAGATTAATTTCAGTCGAACAAGTCAGGCAGGACGATCTACGAAGCTGACGAATGATGACAGAATTGCCTTCTTCCATCAACCTGTCGGATATTATTCGCATTTTGTTCAAAACCTACATCAATGAATTAAGTCTAAAAGGCAAATGAGGAAATTTGACTCTATACAGGGGAAAAATTTAAATTGATTTAAATTTAAATTTGTACTTTGTAGATTAAAGGTGATATTTTAATTACTTATTCCATAGATTGAAAGATTAGATTTGATCTAAAGGGATTAAATGAAATTATGAATCTACATTAGATTAAAAATAGGGTAGTTAATAAGTCAAATATTAGAGTGACCCAGAGGTTGAATATAGAAGGAGATACTACGGTCCATAAAGAGCAAATATTTTCTTTAAAATGGAGGAATTTTTGGGTAAAATGTGTTACTGTAAAAAATGTAAAAATAGTGGTTTCTGCAACAAGAGTAAATACGGACAATCCACTCAAGTTCTACGGTATATTTTTTCTACAACCCACTAACGAAAATCTACAATATGGTAAATATCTATTTGTATATTGTGTGCGAAAAGTTATGGTTTCCAGCGCAACGTGTAACCCAAGAATACCGATCAAGGAGAAGCGACAGTAGCTGTCGGTGCCTTTGATATCCGATGTACCTTTTTAATAGCATGACTTTGATTGATACACAACTTGGCACGCTAAGAAAACACGCTTATTTTCTACACTGAGCGAAATAGTTTTGCAAATTATCTGAAATTATTGTTATAGTCCATGCGCAAATGTTGCAATGTGATTTGATTACATTGAAGTAGTTAGAGTTAATAGCAATGGTGAAATTTCGGCACCAAAATATAATTTATTATGTAATAATTAATTATTTGTTATAAAAGTAAAAGACGTTTATTATTTTATAACTTATCTATAAAATTTGTTTAATATTTGGTTTATTTATTGTTAAAAATGTAATAAAAGGCCCATATTTAAATTACCTTTTCCTTAAGTAAAAATAAGGTAAATAAAATTAAGGGTGTCAAAAAAAATTTAGGTAACAATTAAAAAGACATTAAGTTTGAGAGGTTTTACTAAATATTTGCAATGTGCATATATTTTCAAAGCTTTTAGGTTTAAAAAGTACTTACATATTTTTAGAATTTTAGATTTATATTATATTAAAAGGACTTTCAAGTTTATCTCTCATTTCTGTGTTTTCTCGCCAAGTTAAACCAGATCTCATTTAAGGTTTATGTATTTAGAGTTAAATACCTGACCTGGCTATTACCCAGACGATACAAGTATGTCCATTGGACTCCATTCGATATACAATTTTGGATGTATAGACGTCCAAAAATGAGTTTTCTGGACTTCCGACATCCAATGGACGTCAAGTGAAGTATACAAATAGCACACTTTTGACCATTCAGAGGACGTCCAATTCTGGAATATATTTGGACGTCGAATACTGGACATTCAAAAAACGTCCAGGATTATATTTACATTGAGACCACATCCCCACTTTTTTTACAGAACCGCAACTCACCACACACTATTTTATATTATTAATAATTTGTTTATTATTTTCGCAAACCGCTATACACCATTTTTTTTTTATTTTTTATTAAAAATCGCTTGACCAGAGCAGGCATCGAACTCACGATACATCCATTATCGTTTTACGCTTTTAATCGCAAGATGAGCTAGACCAAGGAACCACTTGAAAACTTTTTACTAGATACAGTTATAATTGAATAGGATTTCAAACTTCCGCTCATAGAATGAAATGCAATGGATTCAATTTGTCAATTTTTAATGACCAGTTACATTAAAAAAAAAAGTATATATAAATGGGTATTATCTGGTAGGCCCAATAAATAATGACCTCAGATGAACGTCCACTGGACGTCAAAATACTACTAAACTTAAATTAAGTCCAAAAACAGACGTTCTCTGGGTATCGATATTCAGCTGTCAATTTAATTAGCATAAACGGACGTACACTGGATGCCCGGATATTGTAACGTTTAAATTTGGCCTTATAGCGGTTTTTCATAAAAATAAGAATACACTAGTTTTTATCGGTGTGAAATTATTTAATGGGTCCTTCTATACCCGCATTTTTAACCACTGTGCTTTTGGTTCGATATTCGAACAGAGCGGTCCTTCTGTGACACTGGGTGAGCATGTGGCTGTCCTGTATTTAAGATGTCGGTTTAGCGTTTCCGCTCTGACATTACGTGCGAGTATATGATCAGTTTGGGGTAGATAGGACCTCTATTTGAGTTTAGTTAGGCTGTTTATTTCGTTTTAGAGGCTTTGTTTGCTTATTTTAGCCCTCTCTGTCAAGAATTTATTTCGTAATAGAGGGCGCTGATGGGACACCTATCTGTCACTAAGGTATGTTGGTATTACTGTTTTTTTTTTGAAGTGACATTGGCTTCCGCCTTCTGGAATATTTTTCGTTATCAATGTTCGACACGAGGTTTTAATTTGAAAGATTGTTTCGAAAATTTATTGGAAGTCGTTTCAATCCATTTGGGATATTGCGAAGCAACCTTTTGTGTTAAGTTACAACAGTGTGGATTTGGTAGTATTTTTTGGTGTCTACATGTTGTAGGAGCTCCTGGAAGGATATATTTAAACCCGTGTTGATTCTCATTGTGTCCACATATATATGTAGTCTTTCTAAAAGCCGTTCACGAATTTGTCGTTCAATTGATCTGGTGGGTGTATCGTGTTCCCCCTTTGCGGATTAAAAAAAGGGTAATTATGCTTTGATTTTAGTTAGAATGCTTACTTAGACCTAACCCTAGGTTATGTACTTTTCGTTGTATATATTTTCAGTAAATGGGATGAACTATTAGGGGTAGTATCTTGAAATCTAAGGCAGTGGCCGACCTTTTTTTGCATTTGCGTATTCCTTTATAGTCGACTTATTGTTTAATACAACTTATGTGCCTAGATCATTTTATATATTTCTCTTTTTAACAAAATTCTTATATGACTTAGTAAATTTGAGCCACACTTGGCGGCGATTGCGGGATAGTTCAAACCCATTTTGGCGGCTGCTTTAAAGTTTTTTTGTTGTCGGTGGTATACCTATATGGCGTTACCGCTTTGAAACAGAGGATACAATTTTCTTCAACAAAAAATATGTTTTTCGTTTTCGGCATATCATAAAACAAACTGCTAAACGAACAACGCAAATCACACATAAAACTAAATTTTAACAATAGTATACTAAAATACATTAATGTATATACCAGGTGCCCCATATATTTCTGGGTAACTGTTAAAAGTAATAAAAGTGTTTTACCTGATAAAACCAAATCAACCTCTTGTAAAACTACCCGCTAGAAACCACCATTATCATTTATGTTTCAAACCACTCCCACACTTTTTTTAAATATGATAGATTTTTCGCTTCATGTCAGCGATATTATACGATGTATTATAACCTTCCTTCTCTTTCTGAAACACAGAAAACTGCCCGACAAATTAATCACCCATCCATCACAGAAAAATCATTTTCTAACGATTTCGTATAAAAGATAATTATGTGGGCGTGAATTTACAAATACAGCGTGCAAAGGTCAAACAAATAACGAATTGTCAACGTTGCCACTATTAAATAATTCCCTGGGTATTTAAAACCCACGTTATTTCGTCTTCTGTTGTATTTAAACACATCAAAACTTTAGTCCGAATACAGTGCATGTGTTAATTGTTGGAAAAGGGTTGGGAACGATTTGACTTGCTTGTTTTTAGATCTATCCACGAGTGCCTGAACTAAAATGTTGGTAAAACAGGGTTTGCCGCGTATATTATTTGAAATTTCAGCTTGTTTTTTATTTCTCAATTTTCTCCGTTATTACACTGATTTGAGAATTGGTTTCAAGGTAATTGTTACGTCACCGATGGTACGTAATATTTAGTTTGGCAATCCTATCAACATTTTTGTAATTGATTTTTCTGTATCCATATCGACCATGTTTGATTAACGTTTGTATTGAAAAAAAAAAAAAATAAAAATACTTTTGAAACTGTCACGAATCATTTTGAACAAAAACACGAATTCATCTATACAGTCCATTGCATGATAGCACATTTTTGGTCCCGATTCGAGCCGGATACCAGGAAGGCTCGCTACGATAATTCTCGTCGTCGTCTCCGCTGGAAGGTTGGTCGCCTACAAAGGTAACTGCTGTACCAGAGGTAGGTTAAAGATCTTTACCATTGGAAAGTGAGTTGGTTTAGATATAACATATTTCTTCTTTGAGGTTACATACATATTATACATATCGTCACAAAATTGAGGCATTATTATATTGTTTTAAGTTATATTTGACGACATAATGGCGCCAGAAATAACTGCTGAAAAAATTAGGAATTTAGTAAAAAGAAAGTCAATCCTTAAAGGTCAATTAACACGTTTTGAGTCATTTTTAAATTCTTTTGATAATGTTGATATATCTCAGCTTGAAATTCGCCTAAAAGGATAGAAATCGCGTTTGAAGAATTTGAAACAATTCAAATAGACTTAGAATTACTAGATAGTTCTGAAAAAAGTTCACGAACTGAATTTGAGGATAATTATTATACCCTTATTGCGAAGGCTAAAATGCTGATTTTGACCGTAAAACCGAGTGTTTCAGAAAACCGTCTAAATGAAAATGTCTCGCCCAATAATTCAAATTTAAAGTTACCACCTATTCGTTTACCGGTTTTTACTGGTGATTATCAAACTTGGACCACATTTCACGATACATTTAATCGATTAATTCATCAAAACGAAAATCTACGAAATGTAGAGAAACTACATCATTTTAAAACTTGTTTGAAGGATCTCGCACTCAAATTAGTTGCTAATTTAGAAACTACAGATGACAATTACAATATAGCATGGAATTTGTTAGTTGAACGATTTGAAAATAAGCGGTTAATGATTAATAATCATATCAAAGACATAATTAATTTACCACATTTGACAAGAACATCACCAACGGTACTTATGGAATTGACAGACAATGTTCATTCTCATGTTTGTGCGCTTGAGAAACTTGGTTTAGAGAGTAAGGCATGGGAGTGGGTTCTTATCTACATTGTATCTTCTAAATTTAATCATGCAACTAATCTTGCTTGGGAAGACTCTTTGAATCCCAGTGAACTACCAACTTATCAAATGTTCAAAACTTTTCTTACTAAACGATCCTTTTCATTGGAAAATGCCGCTAATAACTCACTAACACATAAACCATCACAATCATATTCTGAGAACCATTTTCATTCTCATCCCAAGCCCATAGCCACTTTGTCGGTTACAGAAAACACTAATCTAATGTTACATACAATGTGTCAGTTGTGCAAGCAGAATCATTTTATATATCAATGTCCTGAATTTTCTAAGTTATCCGTTAAACAACGTTATAATCATGTAAAAACTTTTAAGTTATGTACTAATTGTTTAAGACCTGGTCACAGAAATCAAGACTGTAGGTCTAGTCAATGTAAAATCTGCAATAAGAATCACAATACACTGCTTCACAAGAATAATCAAGTCAATAAAATGCAACTTCCACAAAATAGCCAATCACACGATTTTAATCTTTCATACAATTTCAAATCTAACCAAGTACCGCACACTACTCAAGGCCCCAAACTAACAGAAACCATAAAATGTTTATCACCCGCACAGTCAAATTCCAAATTATCAACTGACATGACACAATGAGACATGACTCACGTTCAAGAAGCTTCTCAAACTTTACATAGTATTTCAGATTCGCAAGGACCGTATGTTTTGTTATCAATAGCTTAAATATTAATTCACGATAAATACGGAAATATTCATGGATATAGAGCTCTTTTAGGCTCTGGATCTCAGAGTAACTTAATAAGTAACAGTTTGTGTGAAAAATTAGGCTTGGATAAAGTTGATATACTTACACCTATTATAGGTGTAAATCAAATCATAACAAATATTAAATACAAGGCTAAGACTCTTATTAAGTCACGAACAAGTACGTTTATGAAAGAATTATCATTTTTAGTTTTGCCAAAAATAACTGAACGGATTCCTTCGTTTGATTTTGATATTAATCTTTTCCCCCTAATTAATAACAAAACTATTAGCTTAGCAGATCCAAATTTTAACTTAGCTTAAGATATTGATTTCTTGTTAGGTTTCAATATTTTTTACGAATTGCTGTGCCCAAATCAAATCAAATTAAGGAATTAAAACCTCATCTTACAGGAAACCACACTAGGTTGGATTTTCACAGGTACTATATATTTGAATCATCTAAACGATCGAAATATTTGTAATTTTTCACGGGAAGCAGATACAAATGTATCTAATGAAAGCTTAAATGAACTTTTAAAGAAGTTTTGGGAAATCGAGGAAGTTCCCAATAAACCAATTTTATCGCCCAAGGCACAATTAGCAGAACAATATTACAGTCAAACCACGACACGCGATAGTAACGGTAAATTCATAGTAAGATTACCTTTCTCATGTAAATTGGAAACTTATGGTGATAGTTATGCAACTGCCGTAAAACAATTTAATAGAATTGAAGGCAAGTTATCGAAAAACGAGGATTTAAAACACGATTATATTCAATTTATGAATGAATATAAGTATCTTGGTCACATGACTCTTATATCAAATGCTGATGTTAATACGTTTCTTAACCAGCCCTCGTATATACTTCCACATCATGCTGTAATAAAACAGACGAGTACTACTACTAAATGTAGGATAGTATTTAATGCCTCCAGTCGTACTAATATTGGGGTGTCATTAAACGATACGTTATTAATAGGATATAGTGTACAACATACTTTATTTTCTATCATTACTGGATTGCGTTTACGTAAATATGTACTTAATGCAGACATAAAAATGATGTTTAGACAAATTTGGATTCACCCAGACGATCATCGATATCAAATGATTTTATGGCGCGATAATGAACATTCTAATCTTGACCTGTACACACTAAATACTGTAACTTACGGGACAGCTAGCGCACCATTTCTAGCAACACGAACATTATACGAATTAGCGACACTATTTGAAGGACAATACCCTCGAACTTGCCAAATTATTAAAACTTTAATTTACATGGATGATTTGTTAGTTAGTTTAGAAAGTTTTGATGAGGCTTTAGAAGTCTTTAGAGAAATTTTTACAATATTTGAAAGTGCAGGCCTTCAGTTTCGAAAATGGTCTTCAAATGATCCATGTATATTAAAAGAAATCCTCAAATATAATAACAACGACAATAGTGACCGATTAGTAGAATTTCACGACGATAAGGAATTAAAAACCTTAGGCGTAGCGTGGAAGACTGACACAGATACTTTTAACTATGCGGTAAATTTAGATGTTTGACCAAACGCGTTTACAAAGAGGATAGTTTTGTCAACCATCTCTAAATTGTTCGACCCCCTCGGTTTAGTCGGTCCTATTATAATTCGCGCTAAAGTTTTTATGCAACACCTATGGCGAAAGGGTATTAAATGGGATGATCCTTTGCCAGACGAGTTACGTCGTTGGTGGAATGCATTTTTAAATCAACTTCGTGAAGTTAGACGCATTACTATTTCACGACAGGTTTTATATGCGATGAACCTCAATTAATTCAAATGCACGGATTTTGTGATGTAAGTGAAAGTGCATATGGAGCTTGTATCTACTTAGTTTCTAATGACGGAACCGGGAAAAAACATAGTAATTTATTATGTGCTAAATCTAAGGTTGCTCCTCAAGCTAAATGTACTCTACCTCGTTTCGAACTTTTATCTGCCGTTTTGTTGGCTAAATTAGTTGCCATAATGCAAGCCGTACTAGATATTAAGGTTTCATGTACTACGATCTACACTGATTCGACTATAGTCTTATCATGTCTATGTTTAGATCCTAGTACATTGAAAACATTTGTAGCAAATCGAGTAGCTAAAATCATAGAACTTACTGACATAGGTGATTGGAAGCATGTAGTCTCTAAGAATAATGCAGCAGATGTTATCTCCCGAGGTTTAACTCCTCAAGAACTGTGCAATTCTGATATATGGTGGCACGGTCCAAATTTCTTACTTGAAGATGAGGACGTGTACTCGACTACACCATTACCGGAACAATCATTAGAACAATTACCCGAAATTAAACATTCTCAAAGCGTAATATTAACATTAACTGATGATGACTTCGATATATTTAACAGATTTCCTTCGCTCAGTAAATTACTAAGTATAACCTCTTATTGCTTTAGATTTAAACTTGTAACCAAAAATAAACAAAAATGTCAATCCCTAGCACTTACTCCAACTGAATTAGAAACCACTTTAATGCATCTGATTAAATTATCACAGGCTCAATCATATTTTGAAGAAATACGTTGTTTAGAAACAAGCGGCACATTAAGATCTACAAGTAAACTACTTTGTCTTAACCCATTTTTAGATAATAGTGGTACCCTTAGAGTAGGCGGGCGTTTGAAAAACGCTGATGTAGAATACTCGCAAAAATTTTCAATAATTTTACCCAAAGGACATGCATTAACGCGGCTCATCATTATGCATGAGCATATTAAAAATCTTCATGCTGGTACACAAAATTTATTGGCTATTATGAGACTTAAATTTTGGCCTATTGATGGAAAGACTGCTATAAAGGGAGTCATTCGCACTTGTATAAAATGTTTTAAATCGAATCCGAAAACTGCACATTTTTTAATGGAAAATTTACCAGTTTCACGTGTTACACCAAGTCGGCCATTTTCTCGTTGTGGTTTGGATTACTGCGGTCCAATTTTGATAAAAGACAGTACTCTACGTAAGCCAAAATTAGTAAAGGCATATATTTGTATATTTGTTTGTTTTGCTATACGTGCAGTTCACATTGAGTTGGTGAGAGATCTTAGTACTGACAGATTTTTGAATGCCTTAAAACGGTTCATATCACGTCGAGGCAAACCATTTGAAATTTTTTCCGATAACGGAACTAATTTTGTAGGAGCACGTAATCATTTAAATGAGTTATATAATTTGTTTTGTAATGCTGATCATAATACACGAGTTTTAAATTATTTAGGGAATTATCGAATCCACTGGCACATGATACCTACCCGATCTCCACATCTAGGAGGGTTATGGGAGGCAGCAGTTAAAAGTGCTAAATTTCATTTGAATAGAACATTAGGAAATGCCTTAGTTACATATGAAGAAATGTATACTATACTTACACAAATTGAGGCGTGTTTAAACTCTGGGCCTATTTCATCTTTATCTATAGATCCTAATGATACTTTACCTCTCACACCCGCTCACTTTTTAATTGGAGATTATTTGGCCGCATTGCCTCAAGAAGATGTTCAAGGGTTTAATTCAAATTCACTAAAACGATATCACCGAATGCAGCAGTTACTTCAGCAGTTTTGGTCTCGATGGTCCAGAGAATACTTAACTTCGCTACAGACCAGAAACAAGTGGCGATTAAAATCTGGAGTCGGTCCCAAGGTAGGAGACTTAGTCATTCTCGTAGAGGATAATGTACCTCCTTTACGTTGACACATGGCAAGAATAGTCGAGCTGCACCGGGGAAGAGATGAAATTGTACGAGTAGTCTCAGTCAAAACTTCAAATGGCAATGTATTGAGAAGATCGTTAGTAAAGGTGTGTGTATTACCAATCGAAGAATAGAAGTTTGTTTTGTTAATTATTATTATTTATATTAGTTGTTTAGTTTGGAAGCTAATCTTTCAAGGTGGGCGGCTATGTTACGTCACCGATGGTACGTAATATTTAGTTTGGCAATCCTATCAACATTTTTGTAATTGATTTTTCTGTATCCATATCGACCATGTTTGATTAACGTTTGTATTGAAAAAAAAAAAAAAAATAAAAATACTTTTGAAACTGTCACGAATCATTTTGAACAAAAACACAAATTCATCTATACAGTCCATTGCACGATCGCACAGTAATTGTATTTGATCATTAATAGAGGATTTGCTTGACCCCTCGAAAAAATTGTATTACATTTTTTTATAATTGTTTAAACTTTTATTTTTAACAAAGTTTTATTATTTATATTGGCGTTAGCAACTGCTCTGATTTATTTTAAAAACATCTACAAAATCTTGGCTCTTTAATTTGTATAGTTTTCAAATTTATTATAAAATAAAATTAAACGCAATTAAACTCTCACCTTAACTGATCCACTGTGGCGGATAACGGTTTTAGAATATGATCAAATGGGCGTGCATGAATTGAGCCCTCTAAAAATCATATTGCAAGGGTTGCCTCAGGTACCTGCGAAATTTTTCTCGAATTGAGCACTGCCCATGGGATTATCTTTTTCCAGCCCCTTTACCTAAATAATTTTCTAATATGTTACAAAATCAAATTATAGTAGGTAATTATCTTAAACCCCCCCCCTTAAAATTTTTCTAATGTTTTAAACACAAACAAATTTGTACAGTAAGTAAGGAAACCTCAAAATCAAAAATTAGTTCTTATTATATCTTCTTGGTTAGTAAGTACTTGCAAAATAATTTGTTAAAAAATGTATACAGTCATGACCATGAACAATACATGTTAGGAAATTAATCGTAAGCCTAAGTGTAAGTTCCAACTTGGTGATAAGCTTGTTTTTTTTTCTCCAACATCTGGTTTTTAGTTATTTACAAGAAAAATTGATATGGGAGAAGATATATATGCATGACAAGAATACGTATTTTCTATTTACCTTCCGAATGAGACGAGTTGGGTGCGAAATCTGCAATATTTTTTGAAAAAATTGCATAACAATTTTTTCTTGATTTCTCGTACTTTTTTCTTAAATAACTCGAAAACTAATTATCTGAATAGAAAACTGTTTTCATCAGATGAAAGAGAAAAAAAAGACACAAAAAACTGTGGCAGATACATTTTTTCTAGCTCCACTGTTTTCTGAGCGCACGTGTGCAAAGATTGGTAATTCTCGCGAGAATTGAAGCAACTCGAATTTTCTCGAGAAAAGGGGCGTTTTCTGGCAATTGGGTTTCTCATTAAACTTACTGATTCTTGTATATTTTCAGTCTTTAAAGTGCCCAAATTACGGAAAAAATCGATAATGTGCTTGTTTTTCTCGAAAAAAAATGTGAAAATGATGGATTTAAGAGAAAACCACTAATTTTACGAGCAATTTTCTAAGCACAAAAAATGCGTAGTTTTCGGTTATATTTCGAATGTCATAGGTCGCATTGCAAATATGCAACAGTTCGCGAAAACGTGGCCAAATTTTTTTTTGAAATGTTTCCCCAATTTTTTCTCTTTCTTTGAATGAATCGACAAGTCATTGTTCGACTCAACTAAATTTCTCACCATCTAAAAGAACACAGTGAGAGAATTTTCTTAATTTAGGAACGTACTTGTTCAATAAATTGCTGAAGAAGTCCGAAAAACCACGTGTACACAGAGCTTGCTGAATACGGTTATAAAAAATCTATGTCGATGAATACTATCAAGCGATTCAATTTGTATTAATATGACCGTTTGAAGTTTAAACTCGGATAGCGAACGCTGAGACCATGGCTATCATTGATGCGACGTGCGGCTAATTTTGCGGGAATTCTATATTTTGCACGAAATTCAAAAAACGTCTTATAACAAGTCAGTAAAACACAATTTAATAAATTTTAAGCCTAATAAATTTATGTATGTAAGAAATTTAAAACTGGAAATTGCAAAAAAATCAAATTACAGAAATGCATACAGGAGTTTTGGATCCCGCGGAGCGTGTGTAATGGGACTTTTGTAGGGAGAATTCTACAACTTAGAAGATACATACACACTTTAAACTTTGTATACACATTCAGAAGACATGAAATTTGGGTTTGCTTAATTTTCAGACCAAAAAACTGAAAATCGTCAATTTTGAGCAACTTTTCTCAAAAACCGTGTTTTTTTGGTCGTCACTCAATGAACAGTGGTCAAAAAATAGATAAAATATTTTTGCAGAATTTTCCGTAATGTAATCGTATTCTAGACACAATAAAGTACTCAAAAAAAGTTTTGAGTCATTGGGTGCATTTTTGGCATTTTTGTGCCACTTCAAACTTTCGAAAAAAAATTTATTTTTTTTTAAGGGAAAAAAATTTGTTTAATTTTTTTATATCTTGGCCAATTATAGTCTGATTTTGGTAAAATTCACACATACATAAGATTTTACATTCAAGAGTAAGCTCTGTAAGTGGCATTACAAAAATTCAATGCCGTTATAGGCAAACAATGAAACTAGGCCCGCGGTACACTTTGCCCTTCCGCCATATGCCCAATTTTGGGATATCTCTTACCCCGTTCTGGAAATCAATGGTCACTTCTCTTAAATTCAAAATATATTTTTGTTTTTTCAAATATCTTAATTTTTACCAAAGTTATAAAGAATTTCGACCTTCGCCGCACTACAAAACTCTGCAAATCGCTCAGAACAGGTGTATTAGGCTAGCCCTGGGCTATGATCGTTATGCACGAATTACGGACATGCACACACAAACAGACATCCCATACATTAAACAATTTATACTCTCGACAGCTAACAACTTCTACGCGCGATGCCTCCCAGATTCATTAAGGGAAAGCATCACTAACATTCATAGAGGAGACAACGTGCGTAGAAAACACGGATGCATACACTCCAGACTAGACATCTTCAGAAATAGATAGTAACTCCCCCCATAACAGCTCCAAACATACTAACGACAATTCACACCGACTAGATACCCAAAATTTCTGGTCGGACGGCGGACTGCACGCTGGCTCGGCCACCGGGACATCGACCGAAAGCCCCCAGTTTACCTTTGGACTTGACAAAGGAAGGTCAACGAATTTTTACAACACTCCTCGTAGTTCGGATTCGTGACACCAGGTTATTAACCTCAAAGCAATTAAATTTCTATTAGTATATTGTTCGAGTAAGCCAGGAAGTATTAAACACCCCAAAACAAGGGGAACCACACCTCCATGGGTGAGCCCTCAGGGGCGAAGAAACCACAAATTAAAGAATATCCCACAGTATATTCGAAAAGACAAAGAAATCGATGGAAACAGACTGAAGAGCTAAGAAACATAGCTAAAGTTCAAACGCCGGAAAGACTAAAAGCCAAGACCAAACTTAAATCTCCAGTAACCGTGAGTAAAAACACTATTTGGGCTCTAACAACTACTCAAACTAACCCAGGGGTCATCTGCCCAAAACAGGGAGAACCCCTGGCAAAATTTTCGCCGACACGACCTTCACACGACCCTCAAACACTTCTAGAAGAAGTGTATGGTGACTTACAAGGCTCCCCTAGCTCAGATGAGAGCATGGATGTAACCATCAAAAATGCCATGACAGAAGGCGAAAGCAAAAATGAAAATGACAAACCCCCAGAACTAAATACTGATCCTGGAATAATTACACATTCGAACGTAATAGTCCAGGAATCTAAAACCACCCAGGATAATAACAGTTCTGCCCAAAAAAGTGAGGAGAAGTCACAGGAAAGCATGGAGAACTCTCAAAACAGTCTAGAAAATCTCCAAAAAATCAAGGATAACATACAAAGCAGTATTGAGAGCCTTGATAATAACGAAAATAGACATCCAAACTTAAACCGTACTGCCAGCGATGATAAATCGGAAGAGTACATGGATGCGGTGGATAATGCTCAGACACCCCCAACACTGCACAATGATAAACCCCAGTAAGGGGATGTTAACAACGAGCCGTCCGCAGTAAATTCCAATCAGGACAATGCAACAAGCCAAACGCCTAATAGACAACCCTTCCAATCCGAATACATGACGGAACAGAATCACCCTACAAAAATGGTAATCAAAAGGATCAGCTTACCTGCAAACACACAAACCAGAGCCCTAAATTTTGGTTTTGGGACCGATTTGTCATCACCACAATACAGAAACAACAATACAGGGGCTATACCAAAAATAAAAAAAATAGATACAAAAAGTATGGAGAAAGCTCAAAAAAGAGGTGAATTGAGTAGCTTCAAATTTGACTCTCATCCATACAACATAGGGCAACCAAAGACCCAAACCCCTATCCCAGGACCAAATAAAGAGATATATACGCAGCTCCCATCAAATAATGACATACAAATTCACGTCAAAACAACAGACATCCCAAAAGTAGTGCAGGACACAATATTGGGCTACAAATCAAGTGATATCACTTCCGAAGAAGATAAAAGAACATCGAGTACACATGAATTTCTTCCAACCTCCCCTAACAGTACGTTTGTTGGGCCTTTACGAAGAACGGGCGAAAATAAGATGGAAACAAACCAAGATGTACAAGATACAACCCCCTTCATATTTCCCAGAAAGTTCAGCGCTAATTTTGAACAATTAATCAGGGAAAAATCTAAAAAGACCATGACACAAACAAAAAATAGGTACCATGTACTAACCGAGGACTCGGACTCGGAGTTTGATGATGATATTGGCAGAATAGTCAAGAGAAAGCGAAAAACAGAAAAAAGGGACACAAAAACCAGTGAAAAAAATATCCCCACAGACAACAGTAACAGTGAGAAAGCCGCTGCGCAAACGACTAACACGCAAAATAAAAACAGAAATGTAAACAAAAAAAGTGAGAACACAAGCAATACTCCTAAAACCAAAAACAACATGCCACCGATTGTAATAGACGGAAAAACGGCTAATCAAGCGGGTTTAATCAGGGATATTAAAGAAACCATAAAAGGAAAATTCAGTATAAAACATACGAATGCATCCACAATACTGTTCGTTGAAGAAAAAGACGACTATCATAAAATGCTGAATAACATCAAAGCAGATAATGTGCCATACCACACATACACCAGCAATGAAGAAAAGTCACATGCGTTTGTATTACGTGGGCTAGCCGAGGGCACTAAGACTGCCGACATAGAAGAAGACCTAATAGAGGAATACGATATTAAAGCCAAATCAATTTACAAAATGAACACGAAAAATCGACCATTGTTCCTGGTTGTCACCGATGCATCGTTGACACTGGATTATTTAAATAAAAACGCTCGAAGGGTGTTATACACCAGAGTTATATGGGAGCTGAGAAAATCGGTGAAGCAAATAATCCAGTGTCACAATTTCCAACAATGGGGGCATGCGACGGCAAATTGTGGGAAACCCTCCAAATGTGTCAAGTGTGCGGGTGATCACCATACACGGATATGCACTAAAACCCGAGAAACGCCTGCAATCTGTGTGAATTGTGGAGGTGATCACCCTGCAAATTACACTAAGGGTAGTAGCTACATCGATCGTCTAGACAGACTTGAAGAGAAGCGTAGCCATAGGCCACAGCCGAAGAAATTTGTACCCGCCCCTTTACCAGCATATAAGCAATGGGAAGGCAGAAGGCAAGGTACAAAACGTGAAGATTTTCCAGCACTGCCGAACAAAGAACAGAGGACAACGCAGAGGGTAAATGTACCCAAACCAAACAATAATACCGCAAAAGGACAAAATAACGTGGCCATGGACGATCTCACAGCCTTAAATGAAGCATATGCAGAACTGAATAGTTTAATCAATATAGGTGAGCTTGTTAGAGCGGTAAGGGAACTTACCTCCCTTGTAAGACAGTGTAAGAACGGTAGAGAACTTTTTGATACATATAACAATTTTTTTTCCAACATAGACACTAACTTCAATCTCAGAAACTAAGGAACTTGGAAATAACAAAGACAAACTCAAAATATGTTTTTACAATGCGAATGGGATGCGTAACAAGACTCAAATTGTTCGCAGTTTCGTTCTCAAACATCAATTTGACATCATGCTCATCACTGAGACACACTACAAACCAACAGACAAATTCAAATTACAAGAGTATGATGTCATTAGACTTGACAGACCAAATCAATCATGGGGGGGGGTAGCTTTCGCAATCAAAAATAAATATGTACAATTACCTAATCTTAATATAAAAGCAGAGCACATAGTAATCAAAGTAGGGAATTTAACTTTTGTAGGTGCCTATAACTCACCAGATAATATACTTACGCAAAATGAAATATACACGATAATGTCATCGGGAAAAAGAGTAATGCTTTTCGGGGATCTCAATTGCAAACATCCCAGCTGGGATTCTAATTGTTTAAGATCAAACACAAGTGGTAGAAACTTGAAAAAATATGCAGAAAATAATGATCTAATTATCCATTACTCGGAGGAACCAACTTACTTCCCCTTTAATGGTGGTACGCCAAGTACACTTGACATTGCAGTAACAAAAGACATACCAAACGTAGACAATGTCAGGACAATAACCACACTTACATCTGACCATGACCCTGTATACCTGGAGATCTCGAACACAAGAGTGATACCAAGAATACAGGGTCAATTTTATGACTATACAACGACTAACTGGAAAAACTTTAGGACGATACTTGACGAGCACATAACAATAAAAAAAAACCTCACTAATAATGAATGTATAGAGGAAGAATTACAAATACTAACGGACGCCATCATAACAGCCAGGAACAGAACAACCATACTGAAAAACTACAAACAATACAGAGACGAATTACCACAAGACATACAGGACTTAATTAAAAACAAAAATAACATACGAAAACGATGGCAAACACACAGACAAGCCGCTGACCAGGACAGACTACTTGATATAGGGAAAACTATAAACTGGGAAATTCAAAAAATTAAAAACGATAAATGGAAAGAAACCTTGGAAGCGGTAAACGTACGGGACAACTCGGTGTGGAAGTTTGTGAGAAGGTTTAAAAAACCTCACTCGGAAATTCCCACACTGAGGTACAAAGACAAAGTGTGCTTGACGGATGACCAGAAAGGGGCAGCATTCGGAGAATATTTTCAAGAAAATTTTAAAAATACACAGGTAAACAACGCGAAACAAAGCAAAATTGAGAGTACGTGCAAAGAAATAAGGGAAATGAGGGTACAGGAAATTCCGATCGGTATGCTTACCACCCCTAAGGAGGTAGCGGACGCGATTAGGAGATCACCGAAGAGGAGAGCTCCGGGACCCGATGGCATTACCAATATATTACTTAAAAACATATCAAAAAAAACTATAGTGCAATTACACTACATAATTAACGAAATACTAAGAAAACAATACTATCCTGTAGCTCTAAAAACAGCAAATATCATACCGATATATAAAAGTGGGAAATCTAAGGGACAAGTTGAAAGCTACCGCCCCATCTCACTTCTTAGTGGACTAGCTAAGATAGTCGATCGCATTATATTAACACGACTTGAGACTTACGAACTTGACAAAGAGATTATTCCATCGGAACAGTATGGATTTCGAGCTGGACACAGCACCGTAGCGCAAATTATTAGAATAGCCCATGATGCTAAAAAAGCTTACAATAAAAAATTACAAACGGTCCTAGTAGCGCTGGATGCTGCGAAAGCTTTCGATACGGTCTGGACCGATGGATTAATCTACAAAATGTTTGAGAATGACTACACTGTTTTCATTGTAAAAACAATTCAAGACTACTTAACAGACAGAAAATTCAACATTAAATTCAACACAACATTAAACGGACCATACACTGCACAGGCGGGAGTACCACAGGGCTCAGTATTGGCGCCCCACCTGTACACCATCATGACCCATGATATGCCAATGGGTCAAAATGGTTTACAGACGGCCCTTTACGCCGATGACACATGTGTTTATAAATCCTCACATTCCGCCGATATTGCGCTAAGAAGGCTGGACATCCATATAAACAGAACGTTAGTACCCTATCTGGATGATAACAAAATTAAAATCAATCCGAACAAGACAGAAAGCCTCATACTTACGAAAAGGCAGTCTGACGGCATAAAAACAAAGCTAAGGGTGCAAGGCCAAATAATAAACACAGGTAACACTATGAAATATCTTGGTTTTATTCTAGATAGGGGCCTAACGTTCAGGCAGCACATACACGAAAGGTCATGCAAAACATTAGGGGCAATAAGGACATTGTATCCCCTATTAAACAGGAGAAGCGGATTTACAGTCAATAACAAACTTTTATTGTACAAACAAGTGCTCAGACCTATATTAACGTATGGAAGTCCAGTCTTCTGCTCAATGGCAAATACGCATTTTGCAGAAATGCAAAGAACCCAAAACAAGTGTCTTCGGCTAGCGCTGGGGTGCGATCGCTATGTCACAATACGCGACTTACATACACAAGCATCCATCGAACCCATCAAAGAATTCATTTTAAGAATCTCCGAAAGCTTCTATCGGAATTGTCTTCCCACTACGTTGAAGGAAGACATTTACAGCATGCATGAGGGGGATGGGGCAAACAGGGTTCATGGATGTTTGCACCAAAATCTACAAATGTACAAACGCAATACGTAAACCTGACACAACCGTGCGACAATCCTCACAATTACAAACAAAATACTAAATAAGCCAAATCAATTCGACCACTAGTCTCGAATAGCGGTCGGGCAAAAGACTGCACGGTGACGTCATCGGCCTGTATTGGAATCGAGGCTTGCCTGGATCTCAATGCAGGACGGTGTTATTGCCGTGTAGACTTCACGATTTGGCGGGACTAACGGGAAACTAAGACATGACGCACATACATACAAAGACAACCCTGTTTTTTGCAACTGGTTTTTCAGGGAAGACAATCACATAAGTAAAATCCGACAAAACTATAGACATTTTCCACTATCGATCTAACAAGCTCACTAAAATCGCCACATTATGCTTCTCAAGCAAGGAGGTGGTGGACTTAACAACATAATTCAAATTTAACGGGTATGGTAATATGGCTATGAGATCGGCTATGGCCTATTTTAGGTCAGTATAGGACAGAGCTCCATGCAGAAGATGCAAGAAGCAGTCATATAATATGTATTACGATACTTTGTTAAAATAAATTGTAAATACTGTAAATACTGAATAAAAAGATTTTGAAATGAAATGACCGAAAGCCCTATACACCTTCGATCGATGCCCGAGTGGAAGTACCAACGTTCACTAAGCCAATGGATTGTGACAATAACCAAAGACTAAACAAAGACCAACTCACATACAAGGACAACCCTGTTTTTTACTAGCTTTTTCCAGGGGACAATAACCACAACTAAGACACGACAAAACTTAAAAATACTTCTCAATTATCGATTCAAAATCATCCAAATCCTTCAATAATACCGTTACGGTAAGGAGTGAGGGCCGCTATAAGCAGAATAACAATCACCCATCGGTTCTAACAGGCAGATATGTCTGCCATGGTCCCCGGGCCCGCATGAAATCCTAGGTTTCACGTCGAATTGTTTTTACCAGTGTGTGAATATGTAGATAAATTTATATTGTAAATAAAGAATTTTAAAACCGAAAAAACCGACCTTCGCCGCTTCATTATATTAAACAAATTTCAATCGTCCATACTGCGAGAACGGTGCATCGGAACAAAATTCCTCAAGAGACATGAAAATTAGCATTTTTCTTAGGCTTTCAAATGTCGTAAACTGCGTTTTGAAAATATTGATTTATTTCCGACATGCGCCTGCGCAAAATTGACAAAATCCAAAATTTCGGTACTTTAGAAAAACAGCTACATTTTGTTTTGCCTTTTTTCGAAAAGAACACCGAAAAATACATAGAATCCATTTTGTTTCATCTAATTACAATTTAATGTAAGCTCAAAACTCGTAATTTAATTCGATTATATATATTTTTATACAGAAACTGAATGATTTTCAGACAGACATATACATAAAATTACAAAGTTTAAATGAAAAAATGAGAATAAAAGATCCAGAAACAAGACGTAGACATGAATATTTAAAATTAAAAATAGGTAATTATACGAACGACGAGAAATTTAATTTCGTAAAATGTTTAGGTTATTTTTATAAACAATAGGTAGGTATTATTATTAAAGGTATTATATTACGTATAATTATGTATTATGTGTAGTTTTCATATTATTATGTATTATGTATATTTACATTTATGTACTATTATTTAAGTTTTTATTGTATTTTGTATATATTTTTAAAAAATGTGCCTATTTATTGAACTAGTAATAATAAAGTAGTTTTTAAATCAATCAGATTTTTAAGTATTGGATAGATTAATTTGGTTTTATTTCAAAGGGTCAACATCAGTAATATCAGTGTCACTAGGTAAGCCTAATCCGGTATGGTTGCGAATTAGTACCGCCCGCCAAGGCGCCGGTCAAACAAGCGTTAATTGTTGATGCCCAGTTCGAGTAGTAAGCAAATTTTTAATCCACTATCGAGTGTGCGGTTCGAATAAACCTTTTATATTCTCAGGTAGATGGTGCCCAATTCGAGGCCGCCGGATCAAATGATTATAATCCGCTTATGGGCAGTCGATATTGCAACCGATTGTTGGTAATGTACTGACGCCACAAGAAATATGTAGATTTAGATTTAATCACGCTCTATGTCCATTACATAAATTTAAAATTAAGTAAGCAGATAGTCCTTTATGTGAATGCGGCGAAGAAGGTTCATTAGAACACATCATTTTGAACTCTTACTTAATAATAAATACAATAAATACTTTTATTCAACAAATAAATAATTATATTAATTGTTAAAAAGTAAGGATAACAAGACCATTTAATTTACAAGAATTATTGCAATTACAAGATTTAAATATATTTGAATTACTTTTTCGTCACATATCTAATATTAACACTTTGACTGCCATGTGTATATCTGAGTATACACAGTGGCCTGTCCTAGGGTGCCATATCAAGAATAAAGATAAAGTGGACATCATGGATCAACCAGGCATATATGAACTCAGTTGTAAGTCTTGCCCAGCCAAATATGTAGGTAGAACCTTTCGTAATTTTAGGACTAGACTTAAAGAACATTTAAGATGTTTGAATACTGCCACAACCGGCTTTTCACATTTTGCCACCCATCTAGTAGAGTCCAATCACGATTTTGACTCAGGGGATGGCTTTAGGGTACTCCACATTTGCCACAACAAGTTGATATTGAATAATTTGGGGAACCTAGAAATATTTAGATTAGAAAAAGTACCAATGCATTATCACTAAACTCACAAGTCTTTTCCAAATCCACACCCACGTTCTTAGTTCTTTTTAAAAAATCTACATTTTCCTTTAAATTACCCCCCTTTTACTTTAAAATCTCCCTATGAAATTCTATTGACTTTAATTATCAGTTATACTTATCTTATCTATTCCCTATTTTTATTCTGTATCCATTTTCCATTTTAATTTTTCAGCACATTACTTCAAAAAACAACTAACCAAATCAATAGCTTTCTCTTTCTTTCTTTCCTTTTAATACCACTTTCCTTTCTTTTTCCGTTGATATGTTACCAACTTCTAAATTTGAACATTAAGTACATCTAAAAATTATTTTCCGACGCTAATGCTAGACTCTACGTGTAACAATAATAATTAATTTATTTCGTTTTGTTTATTATTACATACAAATTCAAATAATTCATTTTAAAACATATATTATGAATTAAGAAACATTTATTTCGCCAACGCTATCTATTAGCCGATGTCAAAATATTTAAATTTGATAACCTCTAACTGTTTTTCTTAAATATTAGAATTGTTAATTCGTCTATTTATATCTAGAGAGCGTTAATTAGTATCTTTAATCTAAAATAAAAAAATATACCTTCAGAATTATAAACACTTTATGTTGTCTAAGAGCCCATTTTAGTTCTTGTAGGGTTTAAAAAAGTTTTAAATTTGTTTTGTCTTAATGTCTGTCCGTTCGTGAAATATTTTAATAATTTTCATTAATAGTTTTAGATCTACTTGTGTTTTGACATCAACTTTTTGTTGCAACTACTGTTTTTATGCATTTCTTAAAAAATACTCGCATACTTGTTTTTTACACCGACCCTGTGATAATCTCTAAGCTTAGTCTTAAATAGATGAGTAATACGGGTGAGTTCTTGATATTTGACAACTTTCATAATTTTTTAAACCCACTTTATTAGTTATGAGCACCTATCTATTTTAGACCATACCTGATGATGAGGATCTGATCTCCTCGAAACCGGTCGTATTAAATTACTCTTGTGAGATCTTAAGGACCACCCTTGTTTTATTTACCTCTTTTTTGAACATATAACTCACACATGGCTACTACCTTCAACTTTAATGTACCAATTGTAATACCTTGCACAATAGTCTGATCTGCGTATTCGTTGGTTTGTTCGACGATCATGTCTATAAGTTCGTCATTTACGAAAAGTCGAAAGTAAGCAAATTCGTCTTGATTTTTTAAATTTTTACCTTCTTGTGTCAGGCCTACATCTCCTTGGAAAGCAAATTTTTGCGTATTGCCAACCACTATTCCCCAGTCTGTTATCGGAACATTCTCACCCTCATCGTCAGACAAATTTTCACTTTCTACTTCAGACTGAGACCCTGATGGAAGCGAATCATCTAAAAATTATTAACAAAAATAAGTAAAATATAACCTATAAGCGTCAAAAATCCGACGGCAATCGATGAGCGGTGAGTTTAAAAATGCTTAATTATTACTTATGCAAACATCACCGGCCATCGCAAACGACACCGCGAACGGCAAGTTTATAAATCGATCTTTACCTTCACTATTAATTTTCCTGGCTCGCTTAACTGGAATAGCAGTACTACTTCCGCTGCTGGAACTTTCCACCTCATATTCAGGATCCCCTTCTGACTTATTCGCAAATGGATCGTCTTCACTCATGTCTGACATGTCTTCCCAAAGGCTCTGCAACTTTGATTGTTCCTTTTCGTAGGATCCCATTGTTTTATATTGCACCCAAGCACCACAAACGCAACGCGAGACACTTATTAACTGCACTGTTCCACAATCACAGCGAAAATAACGATTATTCACATTTCCAACTTACGCCTACAGACAAGAATTATCCTGTCTAAGCGTGTATCTCAAAGTATGCATGTGGCGTAGAACATATTTTTTTTATTTCTACGCCACGTGTATATTTTCCATACACGGGCCTTGTAGGCCTTATAACACCTAAAAAATTTTTTTTACATATAGGTGTATTAGAATGGTCATTTAAATAATTTCATGCAAAAAAAACGGAATGGCTCGGGTGGCCCCCTTACTGATTTTGGCGCAGCAGTCAAAGTGTTAATTTAAAATTGTAGAACAAAACCTCTGTTTTTCCCATTTGTGTTCCTCCTATCCGAAGTCCTCCTTTGTTTGTCTTAAATCGCTTTGATTGACCCCTAAGCGTAAGGTTCACAAGTTCTTTCCTAATAAAAATAAAAAAAAACAAAAAAAAACAGCAAAAAAAAAACAAAAAAACAAAAATAAACGAAAAAAAAACAAAACAAAAATTATTAAAATAAAACCAACACAACAAAAAACACCAAATGTTTTAAAACAAGATTAAAACAAAAGAATGAGAAATAATCTATAAGATATTAAGAAAATTTTTGTATCCATATATAAATAGTATTATGGAAAACAATTGTAAAATACTTCGTAATTTTTGTATCCATATATTAATAGAATTAGGAAAAACAATTGGAAAATACTTCGTTTTTTTCTTTCGATTTAGAAGTATGTGGGAAACATTTACAGAAGTGCTACAATAGGTTTTACAAAATAACCGGAAAAAGCTTGTAACAGCTAAATAGGAAAGTCATGTATTGGACACATCAGATTTTGTGTATGCATTCACAGTGAGTTTTCAACTTTGTGTGTTAAAATTACGTAGCCTATCTGTAATGAAAATACCATGGTAAGTCAAATTATTATTAACCTTCCCTTTCATTCTGTTTTAGTTTTTTGTTCAATTTTAATTTTTGTATTAAATAATTTTTGCCATTCAATACATAGCTTGTCACCTGCTATTTAATGTTATACCTCTTACAGGGCTAAATTGGGGTTCTGTGCTTGTACCGTCCCTAAACCATTTAAATGTCCCTAAACCATTTAAATATGCCTGTTGTTGTTAACAACTTAATATACTGTTTGATTAATTCAATGTGGAAAGTATCATAGACGACGGCTTTGATGATGGCTTTGTTCAACGAAAGCGCTCAGTCTCATTATTATTAAAAAAAAATATTATTTTTACAAACTCTAGTACTTATTTCACTTACATTTTACTAGTAGTGTGTATACCACTCTCAGTCTACTTAAATATATTTATAGTTTCTGCGTTTGCTTCGATATTTCTTTATTATAAACCATTTATAAAATAAAAATATATTTCCACAGGTACATGTATATCTGTATCAAATTATTTTTAAAATAAAATTTACGTAAAAATTTGATTATTCTATATTAACATTTAGGCAACAGAGCTCCGATTTTTTCCCAAACAAATTAGTTAATTGAATCAACTCAACTCAACTCCACTTAATTCAACAACAAATACTTTCCCCAAAAAGAATGGGGTTAATAATTGAATTTCTCTAATCTATTTTGTGAAACTTTTGAATTTTCCAGCTCATACAAAAAATCCAATTGAAGAATTCTAAATAACGCAGGTTTTTGTTTTTTTTTTAATTATTTCATTAGAATCGTAGAATCTTTTTATTTTTGTATGTATCTATTTTACTGTAAATATCAAATATGATATTACCAGCAACGCAAATGATGTCTACCGCACGCGTATTATAATATACAGGGTGGGCCTCTTAAAAGTTTCGCCCCCTTATCTACGTTATTCATTGAGATATCGGAATAATTTGATTTTTGTTTGAAAGACTGAAACAAATACTTTCTTACGATGGATTTAGTTATTCTGTGATGTCATGGCTTACTTCGGATTTATTCCGGAAATAACAGGAAATTGCAATTTATTTTTATTTTTAAATCGAAACCCACTTTTTTTATTGTAAATTTGAATTTCTGGAACATTTCGATGTAATAATCGTGAATTGAAAATTTTCTATCAGCTGTCAAAATGGCCGTTATATTGGATAATTTTTTTTCTAAACATGTTACTATTAATTCGTTTATGGAAAAAAATATGGGAATTTATAATCTTTATAAAATCATTATAAGCTTCAAAATTTCTATTAAGACCCACTTACAGTACACCAGTGGTGTATCTAAGCATTTTCATTATTAGCAAACCGTTTAATAATTCCATCCGCTTTTATCTTTATTGTTAATTGAGATCCCACATAACATCAATGTTCTATGAATATACCAAGAACGTTCTGTTTAAGTTCTTTTTAGTATATTCTTTTAGAATGTTCTTAGAACATACCTAGAATATACTTTGAAAGTATATTCTAGAAAATACTGAGTACGTGCCTTAAAAGTATATTCCAAAAAGTATATACTGAGCACGTGCTATAACAGGACATTCTTAGAAGATACTAAAAGTCATATACCCATATTCTGAGAATGTTCTAAATGCTTGCAGGTAAAAATTAACAACAAATACATGTACAAACAAGTTTATATACATATCTACATGAATTTTTCCCAGATGCCGATCTAATAATTCGCTACCAAACGCACTAATGTTGAATGTTTTGGCCAAAAAACATTCTCAAACTAAAATAGAAGAAAAGAAGAAGAATAACATAACCTACAATTCCTATAAATTTTTTTGATCTCGATTGTTTGTAAGAGGTAAGTCAATTAATAAAAATTAATTGCATCGTATGTTCTATATGAAAATAAACAAATTTTACTATATTTATAGTTTTTAGGACCTATAAGTGACGTTAGAATACAGGATATCCCAAATATTAATTGCCATTGTGAATTTATTAATATGGTTAATACTAATGGTGGATTGAAACTAAAATACAGTGTTACCAGAATTACATACACACTTTCTATGAAAAAATTCCTGTAAGGCCACATATTGATCTGGAAGAACTAGAAAAGTTAGCTAAAGGAGGACGAAAACTACAAAATGGTGGTAAGTAATTAACAAAAATATATTTAAACTTTCAGTAAACATAATCATTTATGTAACTCTTGTTTTTGTTAGTGGAATGCCATGTACAAAAATATTTAAAATATTCCATTAGCTATGTACACTTAATTTGTATATGTACCAAGTTTGTTAATTTCTTTTATTTTTTAGGTTCAATGAAGATCCAATGGAATCAAGCAAATGAAACTCAAGTCATTGATACAATAAAATATTGATTGGTTAAGGCCAAAGACTCATTATATACACTTATTTTTTAATGTTTAATATTAATTAAACATCCTATATTAAGGTGTCTAGTATATGCCTAGCATATGCTATATTTAAATACTTAGCATATACTTAGAACGTACTATCAAATTAAAGTAGATACCTGTTGCATACTGTACACATTCTTGAAGTACATTCTCAGTATTTGCATAGTACGTATAAACAACGTCACGTAGCATATTCTGAGAATGTACCAAATTCAAATACAGTATATTCTCAGCATATCCGTATTCTTAAAAATTATATACTAAGAATATGCTAAGAATGTATAATTGTTATCTGGGATATTGAAACAAAATATTTTTTGTTTATAAGCTTGGAACAAATACTGTCATATAATGGATTCAAGTGATCTGTAACGTCATGGCTTACTTCCGGTTTTTCGTAAATAACAGAAAATCGCAATTTATTTTTTATTTTTAAATGGAAACCCACTTTTTTATTGAAAATTTAAATTTATTTAGAAAAATGTTACTGTGGAAAAAGATACAGGGTATTAAAGTTAAAAAAAGTGATCGCCTTTTGGCAATAATTTTACAACATCCATATTATTACAAAGTTTGCAGATGGTACCTATTATTTTAAGCAAGGAGTACAATTTTAATTATTTACCATATTTCTGTACACAGAAAAAAAGGTGTACTATATTTAAGATTTATGGTTATTTCAATGCTTTGTTGTGTTTGCATAGCCGCAAGTAAAACTCGTCTCGATTTGAAATTCTAGTAATACTTGTTCAACAATAGCTAATAAGCCTTGCTTCAAGATTAGAATCAACTTGCCTTAACCAAAATACCTCCAATTAAATGAAGAGTATCTATTGCTCAATTGAAGTATTATGTACATCTTAAATGAAATAGTCTTACACTTGTTTTAAATATACTTTATTTATATTCAATAATACCTTGTTCTTAAATCCAATACAACTAAATTTGTTACAATAATAATATGATCTTTGACATATATGTATTGATTTTGGTTGAATTATAGGATAGTTTCATTGAAAAAAATAATAATCTTGAAATAAGAAGTCTTCCACTTTTTTTAAATATACTTTATTTATATTCAATAATACCATTTTCTTAAATCCAATACAACTAAATTTGTTACAATAATAATATAATATCTGACATAAATATATTGATTTTATTTTTACTTTATAAAAGGATACCTCCTTTTCTAAAGTTTTTTTTTCTTACACCTTTATTTATATTTTTTCTTGTAGTTCTTGGATTTTAGGTGTTTGTTGAGGAAATGAAACTCGTGTTAAAGTAAAGCTTTCGGGCCTGCTCAGGGCCTTCTTCAGTAGTTTTTTTAATTTTTAAAAATATTTGTACATTATTGACAGTTGTTCTACAAGAAAATAATTTTTTTTTGGTGTTTTTTTATATATATTGTTTTTAGTTATATTTTTTGGCTTACCTTTAGTACATTTTATGGGGTGTGTAATTAATTTTTAAATGTTTTAGATCCTTTTTTATTATTCTGTAATTGAATTTTTGTCATTTTCGTGTCCGGTATTTGATGCTGTGATATCCGTTATCAGTTTTGATAGTAAAAACACCCTGACTATCCACAAGTTTATATAGTGAGTACAATATTTATAAAAAAGGATGATTCTACACAACTTTGGTCCGTTATAAATAAATTAACAAAAAATAGAGGAAAACAGATCCAAATCGCATAGCAGATGATATTTACAAATGTAGGGATAAATTTAGCAAAAACATTAAAAAAAAACAAAAAATTATATAGAAAAAAGCACATCTCTACCAATTCAATATTCTTTATTCCCACAACTATAAGTGAGGTAAAACATATTATAACAGGTTTAAAAAAGAAAAAAGTTCGAGGATCAGATAACATCACTGCGGAGACATTGCAACTCATTTCAGACTTTACAACTACCCCACTCACAAATAATATTAATACAAGCGTCTCTACAGGCATCTTTCCTCAACTTTTTAAGCAGTCTCTATTTCTATATATAAAAATGGCGAAAAAACGGAAATAACTAACTAGAGACCGATTGGCCTGATTTCTTCACTTGGGAAAATTCTAGAAAAAGTGATGAAACATCGAATATGTGGCTTCCTAGAAAAACACAAATTGTTATCAAAAAGACAATATGGATTTAGGGAGGGAAGTTAAACGGAAGACACAATAAGGGAACTAACCAATAAAATTTACTGTTTAACTGACAATAAAAAACCATCAATATAAATCTTTTTAGACTTGGCTAAAGCTTTTGACACCGTCAATCATTTATTAAATTTCCTTAAAGATATGGGTATAAGGGGTAGGGGCGGTTTCTACATTGGTTCATTTGTGCAGTGAAAACCCAGTTAAATTTAATAAAAACACATTATTTTAATATTACATAAATAACATAAAAATATAAATTTAATTTTAATATTTTGTATTTTCATACGTGTTAATCTATATTTTTTTGGTACATCATTGTCCTCTGGCTGATCGCGTCTCTGTGGCACAGTATACCTAAGTATACTGTGTTTGTGGCGCACTATGATGAGTGAGCCTAACACGAGTGAGACCATATGCCGAAATGCATAAAGCTAAAAAGAAAGGACAACACGCCAACAGATGCTTCAAACTGTCAAAGAACACATTAATTGGCGCACCGCTTACAAACAAGGTTGCCAAGCCAGTGTTGCCAGTCCAGTACAATTCACAATTGTACTAGATGTAGTACTTTCTGCGTGCATCAGTGTTCACGTGTAATATATATATTCCTTGTTTGGGTTCATTATCAATAAAGACCCCCTTTTTTCCCTTTCAATGAATTAGATGTCACTGCAAATAGAATTCAAAAAATCTGATACATTTAAGGAATCTGGTACATTTTTTAGACAAATCTGGTACATAACAAAAACATATTTTGGCAACACTACCAAATCAAACAAACTGTCACTGTCATTAGTGTCATTCCTTATACATAAATAAAAACGTAAGATTATTTTAATTGTGAATATTTAAAAAAATGTGTTTAATTAAGAACTGTCTTCAATAAATTGAAAGATGTGTGCTAATTCAACGATTGTTCCCGAAAGGCAAGATAAATTAAAATTTTTAAGGTTAAGTTGATTTATTTACGTATAATAAAATTTTACGACTCTAATTTGTATTATGTTTTGTTTTAGTGCCAAAGACCCATCGAGACTACTTCAAAATGGTCTATTTTGTATTCAAATGTAAATACTATGAAGAAAGAAGTAAGCAAAAAAATTTGTAAATTTTTTTTCTCACAAAACCCGCTAAAAGGAAAAATTGAAGTAATCTGTTGAGGTAACTAGACATCATTATGGAAATGTACAATAAAAATTTGATAAAGATAAAGAGACAAATGGTTTTTCACTTTAAAAGTCTGAATCGGAAAAATGGATTAATGGTTAATTTAATATACTCGATGAGAAATTTTACCTAAGAAATGGTATGTACATTTAAATAGTTTACCTATATAAAGTTATATTTGCCTGCAATTATCAATCGTTTTACCCTCTAACCAAGATCGTTTGTTGCATACAAACCAGAAATTTTGTTATTGCCTTGTTTGTATAATTCAGTATTTTGAAAAATATTAGATGTTATGGTAATTTGAATCACTACGGGTATTAAATAAAAATAAGTCTATAGTAAATTAGTTAACAGTTGGTAATAAAGAATGTCTCGAAAAAAGTCTCGAAATAAGTATCAAACATAAATTGTGATTTTTATTAGGCACTTAACAAGTCACATCCCAGATATCTACATGCTCTGGCTAATCAATTCTATAAGACATATCAAAACATTAATATACTATCTACAATTAAACAATAATTTGGAAATACAGATGAAGCCGATTACCTATTTAAACCAAATTACTAATATTCTATTTATTAAAACGTAAAACACATTATTTTTTTAGTAAACTTGGACATGCAAAAGCAGCCATGAGGGTAGGACATTAGTGAGTGCAAGAAAACTTTGAAATGTGCTGTGAAATACACTTAGAGAAGATCATAATATGGGAAAATTAAGTGTGATAACATTTTACGATATGTATGTCACTAGTTTAGTTCACAGATTTCTGTGTTCTGTGTTCAATTATGTGCTGCTATTTCACACTTTTAGTATCCTTTAATAAAAGAAGTTGAATATTATTGTTGACCTTTTTAAATTGTTTATTTTATCTCATACATTTTTTTTCTACTCTTCATACAGTATATTGTGAAGAGTATTATAGGTTTGTTTACTTTGTCTGTCTGTCCGATGTCACGTTTTTGTCTGCACGATAAGTCAAAAACGAGAAATGATATGAACTTCAAAATTTTAAGCAAAAATCAAGCTCTATAAGGGGACAAAGCATATTGATTTTTAACAAATCTGATTAAAAATAGGGGGTTAAGATGGGTTGAAATTAAAAAAAAATCCTAAATTATAAACGAAAAGCGATATCTACATGAAATTTTTAGTAAAAATGAAGCTTTATAAGAAGATAAAGCCTACTGATACTGAAAAAAATATGAATATATTGGGGAGTTAAGGGGGGTTAAAATATAAAAAAAACCTAACTGAAAAATGAAAAATAATATAAACTTGAAATTGTTAGCAAACATCAATTTCTAAAAGGAGAAGAAGCCCTTTAATTATAAAAAAAAAACTGAATAAATATGGGGGATTTAAGGGGGGTTGAAATTAAAAAAAAAACAAAAATAAAAAGCGATATCAGCATGAAATTTTTAGTAAAAATCAAACTCTATGAGTTGAGGCCTATTGATTGCGCTGGAACAAACGTGCTCAATATTATTTGCTACCACGAATGAATAAATCAGTTGGACAAAATAGCTATCCGTTTTTGGGATCAAAAATCTTTATTAACATTCCAACGGAGCTATGAGAAATAAAAACAATAAAAAAATGTAAAATATATGTAAAAGAATTTATAGCAGAAACACCGCAAACTTTTATACGTAATATAATCGAATAAAAAAAATAGAAATTAAATAATTGGAAAGTATATTATAAACATTAAAGAATCTGAATATTTTTAAAATGTTTTTCGTCTATGTAGAAGTAATGTTTGTTTTATGAGATATGTCGAGGTATATTGTAAATAAATTTTACGTAATATAATATCAAAAGTGTATAAGATTCTAGTTATATAAAATTTATTTATATTAATAACTTGTATTTTATTTGTCTTTGCTTTTTGTTTAATTTATTATTATTTTGTCGTATTTTTTGTCACAGATTCAGTGACACATTTCTTGTTTATTTACAATTTATTTCCTATTGTATTTTATTGTATCTGAATGTATCTGGTAAATAATAGTAGATTATGCAACGATCATGTAATAATAACCATCACATAAGAGTTGCATACGCAATTTTTTCTACACCCGATAAATAATCAAGAACTATAAATATTATATTTACTTATATTTGTATTGAACACAATAAGAGTAATTACTCGTATTTTATTAATAAACTCTAGAAAATTGTAATTAATGGTATTACCTCGTGTATTGGTGTTACCATAGATTTTTGAGGCAAAATATTTTGTACTGTATTTTCTGCTTTCTCCGATATGTGTGGAGGAGTCGATGGTAAGTCTTTTATATCGCTGATATCAGACTTTTTGATAATATAATTATCGAATTTAGCTATCTACGAAAATTTAAATTTTTATAGTTGGAGGTATAGTTAAAGCTAAAGATATTCTTTCTTTTTCAGCAAAACAAAGGATATCGTATAAAAACACGTTTAACGGCGACCCAGAGACGTATATAAATATTATTTGCATTATTCGCATAATTTTCTTCTTCGATTATTAAATAAATATCACTAAATTTAGTTTTATAGGCAACACTTACAAAATTGATCCGAAATAAATATTCACGACTTGTAATAAAAATCGCCATGAAACTGTAATATTTCATTTACTGGAAGTATTTAATTATTACATTGAATATTAAAAATCAACAAAGGATGTTACGAAAAATGTTTAAACAACTGTTATTATCTTCTTGTTATAAAAAATTTAAATTACTGTGGATTTTATTAGTCTGACTTTAATTTTTAAAGTGATTAAAGCATCCAAGCCTTCTCAACACGTCAAGGTAAGATTCCTAGAAGAAGAAAATAGGAAGAAAACCATGTTTCTTTCTAAACCAACGTAAACCAACAGATACGTGCTTATATCAAAACTATCATCTTCACTTGACATATCATTCAGGTTTATAATGCAAGAATGGGCCGGAACTATTCGATGGTTATTTTCAATTTTGGTAAGACGGAGAACGCAATTGGAGCATAATTCTTGAGATGAACAAACTTCCAACAACTTCTCTAATAACATCTAAAACGGTTTCAGACAACGCAGGATCATTTTTTTTACCTCCATTTTGATATTACTCCAAATTAATTCTATGGCATTTAATGTAAGATAATACAATGGTAAATGTATTACGGTTTGAACGAATTCCGTAGCCATATAATCTACAACATGGCTAGGTTTGAGAGTTAAGCCTTTTAATATTGCAAGTAAATTTTTTTAAAACTGTAGGTGGATAATTATTATGATACACCCATTTTGTCCAAAAACGCGGAAATTACCTCTTTTCGAGCTTTTGCTTTTGGAATTTTACTAGTTTGACGAGAGTGGTAAGGGGCATTATCCATTACTATAACAGCATTTGGTGGCAAATTAGGAATTAATTGTTCATCAAACCATTTATCCAACAAGGTTGATGTAATAATATTGGTGATAATCTGCTGAACAACTCCAAATATCCTTTGCTGATAATCACAAGCAATTCGACACAAAACCGTTTTCGTTACCGGAATTTAATATTATCATACGTTTTCCTCTATTTGGAGGGGCAATCACAGAACATTTAGCAGATTGATCACTCCACCCTTTTCTCACAATATCTTGAGTGTTGTACCAAGTCTCATCAATATACAGTATGAATCTATATTATCGAGCTTCATCTACTCTAGTGACGTATTCATTACGTAAACTTATAATTCTTTAAGATTCCCTAATATACTGTCTTCCATTTAAGGTAAGATATCTAAAACTCAATAAATAGAGCAGTTTTCTAGTAGTTTTGTCAGATTTGTAAGGGAAACCAGAAAACGAACTTTATTTAATTTTTAATCTTTTGAAAATACGGCATAAATTACAAACCTTTCTTCTAATATTCTCCATCATGCAGTGATCTAGACTAACTAGAGATCTTTGATTCACTTTTTTCTTGGCTCCTAATAACTTTTCTAACCGAAGGTTTTGAAATTTTTGTCAAATGTGTATTCTTTCTATGACACCGTAATTAGATTAATTATTTTTCAATTTTAATTGGTGGTACATATTTCGAATAATTTTTTGAGTTGAGGATGACATCTACATACCAAATTTTTGGTTAATATCATCCCCCTCATCCTCCTCGTTTTATTTATCCCATTCTTCTTTATTCTCAGAAGAAACTTTGATGGGTTCTGCATAGAATTATGTAGGGTCACTTGTGGTAAGAGCGCGTTGTTTGGGGTAAATGTATTAATAAAAATCTAAGTAACAATATTCTAAATAATAACACGAAAATATTTAATTTTAGTTTGGTATTTATCCTATGTTTACGGGATCAACAAAAATTTAAAACAATATATTACCTTAATTTTTTACAAATGCTAATTGTTTGTTTCATTTAATTGTATCATAAACGTTGAAATAATAATCTTGATAAAGTCTCATCTATTTACTAGTTATTAATTAATATAAAATTATTCAGCTTGTCACTTTCTTAATAAAGTATTCTCGTACAAATTTTATATTTTTTACGTTTCTCAGTATATATTAATATTTGACCCTCCGTTCTAAGGCAAATCTTAACATTTTCCACTATAGAATTTGCAGGTAAAATATAACCTTTTCTTTGTGAATCACACTGTATAGGTAAACAATAATTTAAACTGCCAAATCCCACTTTGAACTGTTTAAAATTTACAATTTATGTAAATATTTAAATATCAACTTAGTTTTTTTGAGGTGTAACTGATCCTATTTATTTAAAAAATAGTTAATCAAAATTATAATTATTTACATGCTTTCAGAGATAATGTAATCTATTTTTTTATAAATCAAACATCCAAACAGTATTGTGAATGCAACACTGGATAAACAAATATTGACCATCTGTGCTCAGTCAACATGACGATAACGCATAGAAGCGTGCCAAATAACCATTTAGAACATGAGTTGAATAAAATCACAGAATTACTATTGAATATCCCAGTCCATGTTGACCGGCTTTTCTTACAGGTTATCTTGGGCTACACCAAATAGAAATTCCAGAAATGCTCGATTCGACCAATAGGAGACCCTAAAATTAAGGTGTCATAATTATTCGAGCCGACAGATTCTCATCGTACAGCATTGCCAGGCATAAAATATTTATTTGATACTCGGTTCCAGCATATTTGCTCGAAAGGTATTATGCAAAGACAAAATGTTTCATTCATAAATCCCATACAATTGCGGACTGTTATTGTTTTAAAATTGTTAGTGAGTGGAAGAGACAAAGACAGATCTCTTATGACCGGCTGGCAACGTTGTAAACAGTGTCCATAATAAGCTCGCCAGTGGCGTAGAGTTTTAAACTTACCAGTATTGTCAGAGTAGTATGTTAAACAAATACGTAAATATGTAGGTATATTTTTTTAGTAATATAATTATGATGATTTTTTCATGTAGGTAGATTAGATTAGATTATGAGTTGGACGTTATTTGTCCTTGTCCACCGCGACCTTTTCAGATCTATTGTGGGACTCCTGTTAGTTTTAGAGCATGTCGTCTAGCCTGGTCTTTTTTATTAGTTTTAGTAGCTTTGACACTGGCTCCCGCATGTAGTTCCATGAAATTGGCTTTTCTTCGCACAATGTTAGAAACCTCATTCCAGCCAGGCATTTACATTGGCACAGGACGTGAAATATTGTTTCTTCTTCTTCTTCACAGAACCTACACAAAGTTGCTTCTTATGCTGGATTTATGACACTAATGTGCCTTTTGAGGCGACAGTGTCCAGTAAGAAGGCCTACTGTTATCCTAACGATTTGACGCTTTTGATCCAGTAGGTCTTTCGTGAACTTGGCCGATGGTTCCTTGATGAACTGTTTGGCCTGTCTCAGTCTTGGATAGTTGTTCCACCATTCCTGAGACTCTGTTTGCATCCATTGTTTAATGGATGCCTTGCACAATGCCTTAGCAACTCCACAGAAATACAAGCGAATTCAAGTTACCTTTCGATTTTTAATATTTATTGGTTTATAGTTTAT
The DNA here is from genome assembly GCA_927349885.1 of Psylliodes chrysocephalus. Taxonomy (NCBI): domain Eukaryota; kingdom Metazoa; phylum Arthropoda; class Insecta; order Coleoptera; family Chrysomelidae; genus Psylliodes; species Psylliodes chrysocephalus. Next base: position 38,727,657 of record OV651816.1, on the reverse strand, counting down.
TGGAATTTACTATATATTTGCCTGGTATGATGTTAACTAAAATTATTTAAAATTTTAAATTAACAGTAAGTAAGTAGGTAGGGTTATCTAAATAAAACACTGTCCTAAAAATATATACTTTTTTAATTAATAATTACAAAAAAACATGGTATGGCAAAAAATATCGTAAAAAAATATAAAAATTTTTAAAATAATGTTTTAAATATATAAAATACTTTAATTTTATTAACTAAAATTTCATTTAATTTTTTTATGCTTAGTTATTAATGTTATAACTTACTGCAATGTTTCTTTTTGCAGCAGGTGTTGTTCCAAAAACAGTTGAATCAGAACTAAAAACCCATACATTAGATATACATACATATAGGTAATAAATAATGTTTAGAGGTAAACAAAAAAAATAATATTTTGTATTTTTACCTGTTGGATAAGTCATCCAAAAATAGAAAGCCCTCACACCGTCTGGAGTTTGCATCTTTTCTAATATATCTATTACCATTTGCACGTACCAAAACATTTTCAGGAAAACAGTGTTCTATACACAACTCTGGGTTTTTACGAAGGGGCTGATTTTCAAGGATTCCTATTAGAGAAAACCAAAGTTTTCTTTTCTCAGGATCTTGCGGAAACCTAAACAGAGTAATAAAAAATATATATAGGTGCTCAATAGGTAAATCATTTTTAAGGTATTCTACATTTTACGTTAAATTTTCTATGCCACTATTCAATAATTATTTATTGGTATAATTTACTAATTTATAAAAGGAATATCACTTTAAAAACTGTTTTAAGACTGTTTTAGACTACACAAGTTTTTAATACAATTTCTTGTACAATTTAAATTGTATATTGTCAAACCTGCAGTAAATTGTCTGTAAAATTAGATTGGATAATCATTTTTTAAACAATATACTATGTGATCCTATATAATTTAAATTGTATCAAATCTTGTACAAGCCCTACTCCACTGGTTCAAATGAAAACAACATATCTTAACCTAAAAGGGACTAGGGCCTCTAAACCTAAGAGGTGCAAGCATCCAGCTTAAGGGGGAGGTAAAATATCTCGGGGTTATGATTGACTCGAGACTTACCTGGAACCAGCATCTAGAAAGAACCACAAGGAGAGCGGAAACCTCATTAATGATGGCAAGGCGATCCTTTGGAAAAAAATGAGGGTTAAAACCAGACATGGTATACTGGCTTTATAACATGGTGGTGAGACCCATAATAACATACGCAGCTTTGGTGTGGTGGCCAAAGACACAGCAAAGGAAAGCAATAACGAGACTAAGTAAGGTACAAAGACGCCTGCCTCGGAATAACGGGGGCAATGAAAACAACCCCCACTGCTGAAATGGAAGCACTAATAGGACTCCCACCTCTTCACTATGTGATACAAGGGGAGGCAAGATTAGGTGCTTACAGATTATGGAATACACTGGGAAATCTTGACATTAGGCCAGGTCACATGAGTATCTCAAGGTTAGTGACAGGAGACGTGCTAGACATGAGATCAGACCACATAACCAAGAGGTACTCTTTTAATACTCCCTTTGAGGTTTTAATACAGAAAAGAGCGGAGATCACCATAAGGGAGCCCAATGCCCAACGACAAGAACAAACCTGGTATACAGACGGGTCTAAGACTGCGGAAGGCACTGGGGCAGGAGTATTCTCCAAAAACCCTGATACTAACCATAGCTATGCTATAGGAATACATTCCTCGGTATTTCAGGCCGAGGTATACGCAATTTTGCAATGTGCAAAAACGAACAATGAAAGAGCTGTCGAAAATCAGCATATTCAAATAATGTCAGACAGCCAAGCGGCACTTAAGGCCATATCGAGTCAGAAAGTTACGTCGAGGCTGGTATGGGAATGCATCGAAGAACTAAGAACACTGGCAGACCGAAATAGAGTAAAACTATTTTGGGTGCCAGGTCACAAAGGGATCGAAGGCAACGAAAAGGATGACGAACTTGCAAAAAGAGGGTCAGAAGAAACACCGGAACCAGACACAAACCCAGGAGTACCAAAAAGTACAGTACGGGGTTTTATAAATGACTGGATTCGGGAACAACTATTGGGGAAGCACCCCAAAACAGGCACATGGAAAAGCTTTCACAGGCAGACCATGTCCCAAAAGAACTGGAGAACTACTCTTAATGAATAGGAATCAGTTGAAAGTGATAACAGGGTTCATGACTGGGCACGCCCCAGTAAAGGGACACTTGAACAAAATTGGCATGTACAATAGGGAACTCATGTGCCGACTATGTCACAAGAAACCAGAAACGGCCAAACACATACTGTGCGAATGCGAAGCTCTAGATCGCAAAAGACAGGCTCTTTTTGGACAACCCCAGGTTGATCCAACAACGTATAGAACCCACTCACCCAAGGATCTGTACAAACTTGTACAAGGTACAAAGGTGATAGAGTGGGTGCTATGAACTAACATGGGGTAAAACACAATAAGCCAATAGGCTTCAGTGTTATTCGGAGACACATAGTCAGACGAGCCCAGGAGAAAAAAAAAAACCTTTTTGAACACTACACATTATATTTCTCACAAAAGTTCACAAAAATAGTATTTTATAAATGAATAAATCAATAAGTCACACAGAAACTGTCAGATACTGTCAGAAATACAAAATAGCTGTAAGACCTAATTGGCAACGTTGCGGCTGGTTACGGTACTACATTTCATTCATAAAAATTGTAAATTCGTAAAATAAGATATTCAGCGTTGCCGTATTTACGGAGTTCTTCGAAACCCTAATATTTTGTTTAGATTAATATTGATTTTTTTAATAAAAAATTTAGCTTATATTAAAACTTCAAAGAATAATTTGATTAAAAACATATTTTTGTTTATTTAATATAAAATTATAGTTACAGGACACATCAAATTTTATTTTTCGAAATTAATTTCTCCAAATAATTTTGACAGACTGATAATATCGGCAAAGACGCAATAAACGAGAATCTGGTGGGAATAATGACTTGCCACATAAAAATGTAAACAATTTGGTCTCTGTGTTGTAATGTCTTTGGTATTATGCGTTTAACGTACACAGTCGTTTAGCTGTAATATAATTGATCGCACCACTTTATTTTTGCAGTTGACAACTGTGTTTTCTAAGCTGAAAGTCGGTGGTGTCTTTGTGAATTATATATTATAGATATATTAATAATAGTGATATTTAATTGTAGAATAGTAAAATTTATCTGTGCCTTCTACTATACAACTAAAACAATTACATAGGAACCTAGGACAAACGTCAAATGCACTGCATGCTTGATTGAAAAATTATGGGTTTCTATCATAGCCCTCAGAAGGTCTAGATACCGCATCGTAAAAACATTTTGACCCCCCATATGATGGGCGCCATGATAAATAAATGTCAATAAATTTTAAGTTGGCACTTCTGACAAGACAGAATCGGCACAAGTTTAGTAATAAGCGTAAGATCGGCGTTCGACGTATATAATCGATTTTATTATCTGTTGTGTTGTTTATTTTGTTCTTCTAGTAAAGGTTTTATTTAAAACATTATTTTTTAGTTTAGTCGTTTAGTATTAAAATTTAATAAAAAACATTTGTGGTTTGGTGTTAAATTTTTACAGGATTTTCAAAATCTCTTGTTGTTTTGTACGTGAATTGCATCCAACAGTAGAAGATACAAGGCAGGAATAACATTTCACATGTAAGTTTTCAAAAATATTTGTATATTTTCAAAATCAAATAATTTGTGTTTTGTTGTAGCATACCAAAAAATTTTAGGAAAGAATAACTGATAGCCATAGGAAGACCATTGAATCATTTTGTGACTTTAGTATAAGCCCAGAAAATTTGGGGATACTAGCTGAAACGGCAAATGTGTTATTGGCTCCTTGTTAATGACCTATTGTACAATTTTTCCAACACACGTTCCATGATCCTTTGAACTTGCCTGCACCGTACTGATGAAGACCAATAGTCAGAAAAACGTGTCGACCGTTACTTCTTTTTTACTTTTTTTTATTCGGAAAATGTCCACTATTACTACCTTGATACAATAATATTAGTTCCGTTCTAAGTAGGTACATATTATAGTTTGTATGTTTTATGCTTTATTTTATTACATGTAATAAATGATAGGAAATATACTTTTATAGTAAATAAATTGATTAAAGTAATATGTAAGAATAAGTTTATCTAAGGATTAAATTGTTAAAATTTTTCATATCCATTGTTTATTAATTTGTTTCATTTAATTCTTTCTTATTGAGTAAGTTATTTCATATAAATATGCGATAGTTGTAAAATGTAATATTTTCTTTTAAATAGGTATATATTATGTTTGTATAAAATATTGTTCAGTTAATAAAAACAGAAATATTTTGTCTCTTATTCAAAAGAAGATTGTAAATTTTTCAAAATATATTTACCTACCCCAAAAAAAGATTAATAAAACCAGTTAGTCATATACACATTTTCTATATATTTATAGAGGTACTTTTTAAATAACTTTCAATACATTCGAAATCTGTGGTTTTATTAAACTCAATGTAACAAATTAATAATAATAGGTATTCTCAAAAATATTTAAAAATAAAATCGAGATGGGACTCTTGTATAATTTAGTGACTATTCGCCTATGGTTAGTGCACTGCTGTGTCCCTGGGTTTTCTACATTAGAACAATACTGCTTCTCCACTCTAGCAGTATTTTTTGCATCTCACAAGATTTTATTTATTAAAAAACCAAGGAATTGTTTTGGGCCTATTGCTGTGCCTTTTTCCAACATTCCCAAAGTTTTTTTTACTTTCTGCTGATTGAATATCCGATAGCGACAACTCCATTTGTTGTTCCACTAGTTTTTTATCAAATTTTTAAAATAACTTCTATATATTTATCTTTTGCAACGACTTTGCTTACCTGCTTCATAATCTCTTCCCTATGCTCCAATTTCTCTAACAGGTGTGATCTTATACTCGCTCTATTAAATCAAATTATAGTTTATTTGAAAATGCTTGGTAGCACAGTTTTTATGGCAAAGGTCCATATTTTTATATAATTTTGCTATTATTCATTTTCAAATAAACTATAGGAATAGGAGTAATCTATTAGTTTTTCTAAAAATACCTTGTTACCGATGTAAGTATATCTTTCCCTAGTTAAAAAATTCGAGATTTTATTTTCATAATACAGTGCGTCCATAAAGTAACGCATAAATTCATTATTGGCTAAATGAACAATAAAATTAGGAATTCCCAAAACAGGTCGATTTTTGATTTCAATTTACTATTGTTTCAAATCATAATCTAATATACAGGGTGAACCACTTTCGTGTAATGACGTCATCACCATTTTTTTCAAATGGAACCCCCCCTTTTTTTTTCAATTTCCAAATTGCCTTTGCTGAGCTGATTCCAAAAATGTATAATATGTTGCTTCAAATTGGTACAGGGTGGGCAAAAATGCAAAAATTTACTTACAAAGTAATGAAAATAACGAATAAACGTAATAAACACATTAAATGAAATTACGTATTGTTATTACAACTACTTTGATAAACTATCAAGAACATACAGCATTATTCTTAATAATTGTATCTTACAGCTTTTATTAGTGATCCAAGCCCCTGGACTATAAAAATCTTTTTGTTTGGCATTATCTTTTACCAGTTTTTTTTATTTGACATACCAGTTTTTTTTATATGACAACACTGTCAAAAACATTGAAGCACAGTTTCGTATTGTTAACGCTGTAGAGAAGGTACGTTCGTGAACTTTTTTTACAAAATGCCTTTAACCGAAAGTGACAGGATTGAAATATTAATGATGATTGGTATTGGCAATAAGATGCGGACTCAACAAGAGGTATGCCGATTATTCCATGAAATGCACCCAGATCGTGAACCTATTTCACAATCTACGGTAAGTAGAATAGAGCGAAAATACAGAGAATTAGGACATGTGAGGGATGCAGCAAGGCAAGGTAGACCAAAAATTGATGAAAATATTCAACAAGACATAATTTTGTCGGCTGTAGAAAATCCACACTGTACAGTGCGAGGATTATCTAGGGATTTTGGTATTGGAAAGTCTTCAGTATCAAACATTTTCAAAAAGGTAAAATACCATCCTTATAAAGTACGTCTTATCCATGAATTGGCTGAAGACGACTTTGACCGAAGAACTGAATTCTGCGAGTATATGATGAACCAAAATAACAATTTCATTGATAACGTTTTATTTTCGGACGAGGCAACGTTTTATTTGAACGGTCATGTTAACCGGCAAAACACCCGTTATTGGTCTGATGAAAATCCACACTGGATGCGAGAGTACCATACGCAAAGACCACAAAAAACTAACGTATGGGCTGGTATTGTGAGAAATACAATTATTGTTCCATATTTTTTCGATGAAAACTTAACAGGAGCATTATATCTGGATTTCCTACAAAATACATTAATTCCTGATCTGATCCAGCTTTTTCCTGATATTCAAATACCCACTAATGTAGACCGCAGAATCTGGTTTCAACAGGATGGCGCACCGCCACATTACGCAGTAGCTGTGCGCAATTTTTTAAACACAACTTTTCCACAAAGGTGGATAGGAAGAAGGGGACCAGTGGAATGGCCTGCTAGATCACCTGATCTGAACCCATTTGACTTCTTTTTATGGGGTTATTTAAAATCTAAAGTCTACTTCAACAGACCTGGAAATATCCCTCAACTACAAGACCGAATCAGACAAGAAATACAGAGCATAACACCCGCTATGCTACAGAATGTTAGAGACGAAAGTATTGCCCGGTTCAATCATTGTCTAACGGTCAATGGAGAACAATTTGAACATTTATTGTAAATTTTCGTTCGTTTGTTTGTTTTTGGAAGTGTATCACATTAATTGCATAACTACATAATTCCATTTAATTTGTTTATTACATTAAGTAACGTATTACTTTCCATAAACAATTTTCATATTTTTTTTGCATTTTTGCCCACCCTGTACCAATTTGAAGCAACATATTATACATTTTTGGAATCAGCTCAGCAAAGGCAATTTGGAAATTGAAAAAAAGGGGGGGGGTTCCATTTGAAAAAATGGTGATGACGTCATTACACGAAAGTGGTTCACCCTGTATATTAGATTATGATTTGAAACAATAGTAAATTGAAATCAAAAATCGACCTGTTTTGGGAATTCCTAATTTTATTGTTCATTTAGCCAATAATGAATTTATGCGTTACTTTATGGACGCACTGTATAAATAAATGACCGGTTAACAATCACATTCTTTTAAATAGTACATTTGACATTGAAGTAAGTATTTTCTCCATATTGCCAAACAGGAACAGATAGATGGTTTACTTGTAATTTGAATTATATTACATAAATCTCACTATAATTCTCATAGCAATATGTACACAAAACACTTATCCAATAATATATATAACCATGTAAAAATAACATTTCAAGAACGAGAAAATTTATAAAACCGGTCGTGTCTGAACAGATCTAGGAAAATCAAATAGGTTTGTCAAAGTTTTGTTCTTAATTTGAAATTAGAAATTGTGCGTCTCACTCACTTATAACTAATAACAAAGTGCAGATTATCGGTGTTCACGTATTACAGAACACACAAACTAAAAATCAGTGTAGCCAAAACATAAATTTACCTAACATGGCGACAAGCTTGAATGGGGTCATTTTTTTGCATTGACAGCATACGCCAAGCGGTATCTAGACTTTCTGAGGGCTATGGTTTCTATTCATTAAAAATCTGTATCATAATGGGTATCATTATGAAACGGATTATGGGCATATAAGAGCATTATTATAATACGGGTGTAGGAAAACATTATTATTATGTTATTATTATTAACACGATTCTCTAAGAAACTGTCAAACAGTCCACAGAAAATATTGGGTCTGCCTACTTGCTTAGTTAAAAATCTAGATTTTTATTGGTCAATTTTTCAGTTTCATAATGAAAACCAGTGTTATACTGAGTATCATTATGAAACTGAAAATTAGCATTTAGTTAACAATGTAATAGAATGATTGGAATATTACGTAAAAAAGGGGCTGATTGTAACAGTCGAAAAAAAATAAGATAAACGTGTCTCAAACGCGCTTACCTTCTGTGCTGCATCATATGGTTCGTCGGATGAAGTAGGTGGTAGTATTAGTCCAGTAGCCAAGACCGGGCCCGGTTACACAATTTATATAACAACGTTTATTATACAGGATTTATAATAGCGGATTTAACGGCACATACACACCACAAAGCGTTCGTCGCGGCAATTTCTGTAGTACTCTTCGTCCAACGGCGTTTCACTTGTCTTACAGTCAGACGAAGCGCATGTGTGGGCCAAAGTTTTAAGTAAGCGATTTGAGACAAAGCGCGAATATTTAAATAATAAAATAGGAATTAATTCATTCTGGAACATTTCCTGCCCCGAAAAAATGTAAATAATACATTTTTAAACTGATTAGACAATTCCCCAAAATAAAAACTAAATATTAAAGCAAAAAAAAGGAAAGTTCAAATAATAGAATTAAACCAAAAAAACAATTATAAAATACTACAGGTAGCATATAAAAAAAAAAAATTAATTATTAGGTAGTGGACACAGTTTTACCAATGGCCGTTTTAAAATAAAATTTTGTGTTTTTACCGTAGCTACTCTGGCTATGTTATCATTACCAAAATGCAGTTGAGTAACACGGCCTAACAACCATTTATTAGGAGGTAAATTATCGGTTTTAACCAAAACTAAAGTACCAAGTTTGGGGGTGTTAGCAGGGTCTAACCATTTGGCTCGCTGCTGTAGGGTATGCAAATATTCTTTATGCCAGCGACGCCAAATATCTTGATGGATGCGCTGTAACAATTGCCACCTAGAAAGGCGATTTAGGGGGACGTGTTCGAAACTGGGAACGGGAAATGCGGTTAAAGGTTCCATGGTCAAGAAATGACCGGGCGTTAAGGCGTTGATATCGTCGACATCATTAGATATGGCAACTAGTGGTCTAGAATTTAATATGGATTCTATAAGTGTCAGAACTGTATAGAATTCCTCAAATGTGAGAATTTGATCACCTACGACGCGGCGAAGGTGAGTTTTAACACTTTTAACGCCAGCTTCGGCTAGACCATTAAAGTGAGGAGCTCCGGCGGGGCTAGGAAACCATTGAATAGTTTCACTTGCGCTGGCCTGTTCCATAAGAGAAAGCAATTCGCGTTTTGCACCCATAAAATTTGTGCCACAATCACTGTATATCTGTGAGACTTTTCCACGCCTTGCAATAAATCTTTGTAGAGCGGCTAAAAATGTTGGTGTAGATAAATCACTGGCAAGTTCCAAATGTACAGCTTTGGTAGCCAAGCAGACAAAAATGCAGAGGTAAGCTTTGCAACTTTTTACTCCTCTGTGACGACTAATAGTTATATTAAATGGGCCTGCGAAATCAACAGCGGAGCGACCGAAAGGTTTTACCTCAGACACTCGAGACAGCGGCAAATTTCCCATTGGGGGTTGATAAGAGGTAGGAGATGTTTTCCAACAGCGTAAACATTTCGAAATCACTGAGTTAATGGCTCGTTTTGAGGATAGAACCCAAAACTGTTGAGCTAGTAAGAAGTGAGTACTTCTAAAGCTAGCATGAAAATACTTTTCATGAATGTGGCGAATGACGAGTGTAGTTAATAGACTTTGTCTAGGTAATAATATGGGGTGCTTAGATGAATAAGATATAGATGCATTATGCAGTCGACCTCCCACTCTAAGAATATTGTTATCATCTAAAAAAACATTCAACTTACGTAGAGGTTTAGAAAAACGTTTGGACTCAATTTCTTCCTGAAAGTGAGTATATTGAGTAGTTTTTACCAAAACAAGAAGGGCCGAATACAATTCGTCGGTGGAAAATATGCCACAATGTTTAGAAAGCGGGTGTTGACAATTGTAGATAAAGCGCAAGATGAAACTTAAAATATTTTGAATAGTAGTCAAAGAAGAATAATTTTCAAGCATAGAAATTACAAAACTCTCATTGTTATGATTGAGTAATGTTGAAAATAATATCATTTTACGTTGTTCTTCTTTGGGAAGCGTAACCTCATTAGCAGAAGATGGGAAGGTAGGCCAAGAACTTTCATCTTCGTAAAGAAATTCAGGACCGGTTAACCAATATTTATAGGTTAAGAAGTGGGAAGGAAGAGCCCCTCGCGAGGCTATATCTGCGGGGTTAATAGCAGTATTCACATACGACCAATTATCAGGAGAGAGATTTTCTTGAATGAAAGATACCCTGTGGGCGACATAAGTTTTCCAGCGATTGGGACATCCCTTTATCCAATGCAGTACGATTTGAGAATCGCACCACGCGCGAATTTTTATAAAGCTAATTTGGTTACAAAAATTCGTTTTAACATAAAGAATTAATTTAGTCAGCAGAACGGCTCCACAAAGCTCTAAGCGAGGGATAGTAAGTTTCTTGGTAGGTGCGACTTTAGATTTGGAACAAATAAATGATACTTGAACGGCATCTGTTTCGTCTTTAATACGAAAATATATTACACAACTATAGCCTCGTTCGCTAGAATCACAAAACCCATGAAGTTCGAATTGACAATAATTAGAATATGAAATTAACGTAGAATATTGACGAGGAATTTTTAAATCGGCAAGCAAAGGTAATTCTGACTGGTATTGTTCCCAAAGTTGAGTAATAGACTCATTTGGAACTACATCCCAATCTAACCCAGAACGCCATAATTTCTGAATTAAATGCTTGCAATAAAATGTGATAGGTGAAATAAAGCCTAACGGGTCATAAATTCTAGCAAGTTCAGAGAGAAGTGTGCGTTTTGTACAAGGTTTATTTTGGACAGGATTAACAAGAAAGAAGAATGCATCATCACAAGGATCCCACTGAAGACCTAAAACTTTTATAGAACTTTCATCAGAAAGCGAATTAAAATCGAGCGGTTGTTTAGCTAAATCAGAAGCGGGAAGAATTTTTAACAAATCAAGGTTATTACTTGACCATTTATGTAGTTGAAAGCCTCCTAATTTCATAAGAGAAACCAACTCAGAAACCAGCTGTTTGGCTAGTTTTAAACTAGAGCACGAGAAAACAAAATCATCAATATAGCAGTAATTTTCGATTGCATGTGCGGCTAGAGGAAATCTGTGTCCTTGGTCTTTCACTAATTGTTTGAGGATTCTTAACGCTAAAAATGGTGCACTACTAATTCCATATGTAACTCGAGTTAATCGATAATCCCGAACTGGTTGGGTTGGAGAAAATCTCCAAAGAATACGTTGATAATTGCAATCTTGCGAATTGACTAAAATCATTCGGTACATTTGTTTAATATCAGCACACACAGCAAAAGCATTAAGGCGAAAATATAACAAAATAGCACATATGTCCTGTTGTAACTTGGGTCCAACAAATAGACAATCATTAAGAGATTTCTGATTAGGTAAATGAGCAGAAGCGTTAAACACAACCCTTAATTTGGTTGAAATACTATGCGGCTTTACCACACAGTGGTGCGGAATATAATAAGCATTGGTTGAGGAAAGCGATTGACCAGAAATTAATTCCATATGGCCAAGGTCAAGAAATTCCTTTAAAAAAGCAGAATATTCTAAATACAAATTTTCATTCTTTAATAATCGGCGTTCCAGAGAATGAAAGCGAGATAAAGCAAGGTCACGAATACCAGCAAAAGGCGGAGGATCACTCTTAAAGGGCAGTGACACGCTATATCGACCATTAGTATAGGTATAAGAATCTAAAAACAATTTTTCACAAAGGTCATCATCACTAGAAAAGGTCGTAGTTTCGGGTATTTTTTCAACTTCCCAAAAATTGGTTAAAGTATTATTAAGTTCTCGAATACAAGAAGATTTGCAAAAAAACGTGGACATAACAGGACGAGGTATTGAAGAAGTTTTTCCCAAAATCACGTAACCAAAAATTGTATGAATGGCATCAGGTTCAGATATGGTTCCGGTAACATGTCCATTTAATAATAGTTTTGGAAAGACATCTGCCCCAAGTAACAGATCGACAGGACCGGGAGTAAAATATTTGGGATCAGCAAGCTTAAGATCTAAAAGATGAGACCAATTATGAATAGGTAATGTAGAATCAGGAAGGTTATCACATATTTGATTAACGATAATAGCATCTAGATATATTTTAGGTTCTGGCTGATTAAGGGGTTTGCACGTTACCCCTACACGAGCGGTGTCAAGGGTAGATGTCATCGAGTCTAAACCTCTAATATCTACGGAAAATTCGGTTTGGGCAAGATTTAGACGAGTAGCAGCTCGCTTGGAAATAAACGAGCTCATACTTCCTGAATCTAGTAAGCAACGATATGAGCGGTAAATTCCTCGATTATCAAGAACATCGATAAGGGCGGTAGCTAATAAAATTCGACTTGATTCTATTACTCCTTGAGCGGTAAGAATTTGATTTCCTAAAGTACTAGTACTGGGGAAATTTGGCAGAGACGTAGACGAAGTAGGAGGCAAGCGGTCCAAAGGGCGGTGATTTTGAGATATTTGCCGATCAAAATGCAACAAGCTATGATGTGATTTTGAAAAACAATATCTACAACCTTGAGTACTATTGCAAGACCTCAGGTCATGAGAACTACTCAAGCAATTATAGCACAAATGGTTAGATTTGCAGAAGGCATGTCTTTCAGAGGGCGACTTTGAAGCGAAATTCTGACATTTATAAAGCGAATGAGTTTCCTTGCAAAGAATACAATTAGAACTAGGCGATTTAGCGCCAGTATTCGTAAAAAACGAACGCGGACGTGGTGTGATAATCTTAGGTTTATTTTTTATATTTGAACTGGATGGCGAGTCCGAATCAATATTATCATAAGCTAAATATTGTTCGTTTAAGAATTTAATAAGACTTTTATAGCTAGGAACCTGACAAGAACGATGTTCAAGTTCGAAACGTAGTTTAGTTTCATTATCAAGTCGTTTAAGTAACATCATGGCTAGAATGAAATCCCAATGTTCAACCGGAAAACCTAAGATTTCTAGAGCGGCAATATTTTCTTTAAAAATATCAAGTAATTTTTCTAAAGCGTGCGGATTATTCGATTCAATTTTAGACGTGCTGTCAATCTCATTCCAATGAGCTTGTGCACATTTTCGTGGATTTGCATACCTCTCTTGTAAAGTATCATAAGCTAATTGATAATTATTAGAAGTTAAAGGCAAATGCCGAACTAAAGAATATGGTTTTCCATCCAAGCAAGAGAGTAAATAATCGAATTTTTCAATATTAGATAAATGAGGTTTTTCATGAACTAAATTATTAAAATGGTCTATAAATGAGCGAAAATTTCTATAATCGCCACTAAATTTCTTTAATTCAATCACCGGCAAACGAATATGAGATGAATTTGGATCTATATGAAAAAGTGTAGAATTATGCAAAGCAGTATTTTGATTAGCGTTTACTGGTTGAGTATCAGATTCAAATAATTCCGAAAATAATGCTTTAATCTTATAAAATTCTTCTAAAAACATTTCTTTGGTAGCATCTTCGCCCCCAGCATCTTCAGGGATAGCAAACAATGTGGCAAGAACATTATTATGATGTTTAAAAAAATCCTCTTTAAGACTATCAATATCTGCGCACCTTACTTTAAAGACATTTTTGAATGATTTATTACTATTCGCTTTATCAGCGAGCATACTAATTACGTTTATTTCATTTAAGCAAGAAGTTCTTAAAGTTTTATATTTAACAAGTTTTTCAACCATTGTAATAAATTAAATAAATCGAATCGCAAGCAAAACAAAATTAAAACCAAATTTATTTGTATCAGCTGATCAAAAGGCAATATTAATGTAGCGGCAGCGGTATCAAGCTCACCTCGATACGAAACACGGCGAAAAGGCGGGCGATTTTTCACAAATTTCAAAAATAACGAAATATACGGTAGCGGAGTAAACGACAAAGCGGTGATTGATAAACAGAGCGACAATTAGCGAAAAGGCGATAATAATAATAAATGAAGGCCACTTGAAGGCCGATTGATTGGAACCTGTGTACACTACCGATGTCGAACAACTTGAGCACGACTCGACTAAAAAAATGACCAATATGTCTACCTGATAAATTTTACAATTAACTCAATAAATTTAATACTTATTGAAATAATATTGTATGCAAACTAAATGATTTTTTTTTTTTTTTAGTAAGAACTGATTAATTTTAGCAGATATGCTATAATTTTGAATAGCGCTTTTGATAATTTAAAAAATAAAGAAAATTTTAAATCGAATTTTTCGCAAAAAAAAATCCCACAGTTATAATAATGCAACAATTTAATTCTAACTGTTATTAAAGTACTCGAAGGACCAAAAAAATGTAATAGAATGATTGGAATATTACGTAAAAAAGGGGCTGATTGTAACAGTCGAAAAAAAATAAGATAAACGTGTCTCAAACGCGCTTACCTTCTGTGCTGCATCATATGGTTCGTCGGATGAAGTAGGTGGTAGTATTAGTCCAGTAGCCAAGACCGGGCCCGGTTACACAATTTATATAACAACGTTTATTATACAGGATTTATAATAGCGGATTTAACGGCACATACACACCACAAAGCGTTCGTCGCGGCAATTTCTGTAGTACTCTTCGTCCAACGGCGTTTCACTTGTCTTACAGTCAGACGAAGCGCATGTGTGGGCCAAAGTTTTAAGTAAGCGATTTGAGACAAAGCGCGAATATTTAAATAATAAAATAGGAATTAATTCATTCTGGAACAAACAACTTTAAGTATAGGAGTAGAAAAACAATATTCTGTTGTACCTGAAACATTTTATGTAATATGTAAAAATTATATTAATTTTAAACTACAATACTACAACTTCATCTCTTGTAAAATATAGAAATAGAAAATGTGGGAGGTATTAGGCGTAAATAAAATTGGTGCTGCACCTTCAGGTATAATTTTAGTTGATGCAGAAATGACTAACAGTGCCTGAAGGATATGTAAATAAATCCTACAAAAAATAAAAACAACGCATTATTATTATCTAATGCAATTAACAATATGGCGCCAACTACTTTTGCATGTCAAAAACTTAATATCGATAAAATAACAACGCAAACAAATAATAATGAGAATAATTTAGAATTTTGTTTTAAATAACCTAACAAACGATAAATAATAATAACAATCGATGTTTTGTGAAAAGATTTATGCATATATTTATGAATATATATTTATCATCATATATTATTATTTATTAATAAAACAGAAGTGTTCATTAATAGGTTTTCCCACTTCGGCGAACATTCGAAAGCCGTAAAAATATTGAAGCCGGTTACAATATGGGATAGGTGATCAATTTTTCAAATAAACTCCAGTTTACGGCTGATAAAATTCCATTCCAAAAATTGGAAGAGACGTAAAATTGCGATAAGTATTGATGAAATAACGTTTTGACGTTATTAGGTCGATCCTATATTAGGTATATTGTTTCTATATACAGTGTGAAGAATTTAACTGGAATAAACTTTGTAATTTTTTTTCATAAAATATTTAATAGATTCATAAATATTCTAAAAAAGTTGATAAATAATAAAAGTTAGTCAACCCCAATGAAATATTGCAATATATCACATGTTTTGATATTTTGTGGTATTAGAAATGGGAGAACCTCTCTTCAATAGGGAGATGGTCGCTCGTAGTTTGTGTGACATGGTCTTTGAGATTTTATCTTTTTCCCTTAAGATTTATTTTTAAATTGGTCACATTTGAGAATAGGAATATTTTTCTTTTAGTAATTGCCCATTTGTACCTTGTTCTAGACAACTAGGTACAGCAGCGAGCTTTGATTTTGCTTCGTAAGTGTAGAAGAAGTAACCATTCTTGCTCGTTGAATATCTACACACTCCTCAACCGCCGTTAATATGTACGGATGAAGAATGTTTGTCATCAGACTCCATTAGAAACTGGATTAAAGACTATTTCTTGCTAAAGAGTCCTAATAAGGACGTTACCCGTCCAAGAATGACTTTCACCAAAGTTAGAATGTTGAAACTTATTTTCTATCTCTGGTATTCACCTTTCGATATAAGGAAATGGCATTAGCAAAGGAAGTTATTGTTTTTAATAGGGAGATGATCACTCTAATTTTTTGTTACAAAGTCTATGATATTTTCTCTTTTATTCTGTATGATTTGTTTTTAAGGACAAATACCTACATATATTACTTAAATAAGTATTGCTTACAGCCATTTTGCCTCTCAAATACCATAAAATTATTGAAAAGAGTATTTTGTGGTGTTCATTGAAAATCGGTTTAGCACATCCTAAAAAATAAAAACTCCTATATGTCTGAGGTGCCTACTGCAGTACCAGCGCACAATACGACCTAGTTTGAGCAATCTATTTAATATTTATAACATTGACCCTGTCAATTACATCGCCGAATTTTGATAGTGTGGATAGCAAGTTGGTGGTTCGAGCCCCGAAAATTTTAATTTTTTTTTTGTTTTTTTTTTCCCTAAATTTCACAGTCTTGGTAATTTAAAATGTTTAGTTTTTAAAAAGTATATACTTATTCAATGCATAGTGGCGCATAACGAGGTTTATTCATTTTTATGTTGGCCGGCAATTAAACCCCGGAAAAAGTGTCTGCCTTTTTGGAATATTTTTTTTTATATTTAATTAAGACGCTATTAAAATTTCAGCATGATTCAAAGACTTTAAATCATATTTAAAAAAAATTAACTTTGGGGTTATAATTTATTAATTATAAACCCTCTCAAAAGTGTATGCCTAAATTACTATTATTTTTAGAATTACCTAAACTTTTAATTGTTATTTGTTGGCCTCTGAATCAAACACTTTTTTTGGGTCATATTTTACGACCCCTTTCTATTATGCGCAGTACCTAGTATCCCGGGGTGGGTCTAGCCAACACAGGTATATCTGCTTTTCCATCCAAATGATTTCAAATTACAAAATTTCAAAGTGCATCAAACACTTAATGAAATGTGTGTTACTAGCTCTCCGGCTAAAAGGAGATAGAAAACTCCGCCATTCTGAACACTTATTACGTGTTGCCTACATCTTGGCGCAATAGTTTTAGTGGTTATGTTATAATATTTACCCAAAGTCAGTCTCCAAAGATATTATTTACGAACCTACACTTTACAAAATATTAACAAATAATGAATATCTTGAAAACCTTGTTTTACTTGGTGATTTTATGTTAAATCTTTCCATTTGTAAGTAACAGTAACTACTTTAATTATGTTCCTATTATATTCTAAATGCTTTTTATTTTTCAGGTCTTCTAGGAATTTCGAGCACTTAACTTGAACAGTGTTTACAAACCATTTATAAAATTGTTTAGAAATGATTTTTATTTAAATTCTGTTATGTCTGTTCTCAGCATTTTGAGGAAAGTGCTTATTGCTCTTATGTAAAAAGGTATGTGATCAATCTTGGAACAATTCTTTGTAGAAGGCAAATACCAAGAAAATTGAAGCATTTATTTCAATAGATAGGAACAGTATTAAAATCAAACGAAATAATATAAAAAACCATGTAAGTAACATTGTTTACTTTTTGGAACATTTATATTATAATAATTGTTTTCATTTATTTCAGGTTAACTACCTCTGGCTCATCTACACACCTGAAAGTAGAAGTAGCCCACAGCCTCAATAAGAAATACTTTATCTAGAATAGTTAGAAAATGACATGTAATATTTAATTTTTTATTTGGTATAGTAGACTGTAAAAATTTTGGATAAATGAAAATATCTCAGAAGCAAAAGTATCACTGAACCAGGTACATTGATTTTGTACGTTAGACTTACACAAGAATCATAAACGTAACAAAAACGTCTTTTAGAGCCACCATATGTCGACATCCTTTTTACAATATTAAGTCGATGGACCATCGATTGCTATAGAAGCAGAAAGTCGGGAGACATGCAAGAGTTTTGAAAATGTACAATCTAATGGTAATAAAATTAACAAACTTTGAAAATAAGAATATTGGTGGAGGTGAAGGTGCCACTAATACCCATAGGGGTATTTTCTTGAATAGAAAATATTCAGCAATTTCTTACTGTGTAACAACTAAAAGAAGACTCATTTTTAGATGAACAATACATCTGTTTTGGTCAAAAATTTAACAACTACATATAACCAATTAAATAAAATTACTTTTATGCAAACTATCTTTTGCAGCTTTGCTGCAAGAGTGTATTCCTCTGGTAATATCTGTTAGAGCTTTTTTAATTTCACATTTCTTTGTTTTTATTTTATAGTTTCGTACCATATATTTACAGCTAAAAAAATGCAAAATATAATATTAGATTGTCTAGCCTCAAAATTTTTTATTACATTACAAAAATAATTTTTTCTTCATGGGCATGGGACTGGCGAAAAATATCATAATATTAAGGTAAAATGATATACACAGCTTTAGAAATAATTTAAAACCACTCACCTCTATTTGAAGATGCACTCGCAATTATAACTTTACTTCGAAGAAGTTTCTTGTATATTATTTAAAATAAATAAACGTTTCTTCTGTATTTTTTGCCTTCATTTATAATCTCAAAATATCAAGATGTAGGCTACCAGTTTAACATTTTGATAAAATATGTGTTGCCTAACATAGTAATAAAGGCATCTCTCTTGCACCGTATAGTAATCAAAGTATGTGTTGCAATGCCTTATTCTAACGACAGTTGATACTTAGCGATTTAATCTTAGAGCATATATATCTTATATCCTCTAAGGATTTAATTGAGAATTCGGAATTATTCAAATTACTTTTCGCGTGCCTGTCAATTGTCATCTATAAGTAGGATGTTTCTTTATTTACATGTGTTTGTTTTGGCCGGGATTTTGTATTTGTGATACTTTTTAGTTTTTAGATAATATTCTCATAATAATAGTGTTTTCTAGTTTCATGTAGTGTTAAATTAAGTTTAGTTTTCGTGCTTTCGTCATATATATATAATATTTATCATGTGTATGACTTAATTTTTTGGAAATATTCACCTATTCGCTCAGTGCGAAGTCATGGTAGGGGAAGCATAAGCGATACTACCGCTCGCTGCGGATAACTCGTGTGTTTTAGTGTGATATCTTGTAATTTTGGCATACTAAATACACGTATACATTTTACTTTTTTTTTAAAGTAGGTAAAAACATTACAATAAGCAACCAGAGTTGCTGTGTTGTAAATTGTAAAAATACTAGCAAAAAGAAAACAGTGTAAATTATAAAAAAACTCAGTAACAAAGTGGAAATTAAATCAAAGAAATAAATGGATAGGTGTACAATAAGAAGAAAAATTACCTTTATTTTTATAATAATAACAGTATTACTGGAAATAGTAGACATCAGAAACTTGAAAGGTTTTAAATAAACAATAAATTATTATTTTACGATGTTCTTCAACATCCCTTTACTCTTAAATTTTCATTCAGCAAGGACTAGATTTCAAGATTTCTGCCTTTGATTATTGTATGTGGCTGGAATGCAATTTTGTGACTTACTGATAAGAAACCAGTTTTAACCATTCATTCTATGTTTTCTTTCGAACAAAAATAAAAAAATAAATAACAATTCTTCTATTTATACATTTTAACTTCACGCTATTATTTATTGGTAGGTAGGTTAATTCTTCAAAGACAACTTATTAGACTTAGGCAACTTTTCATATATATTACCGTAAATACTGTTGCCTGCCTATATATTTTATTATTGATTTTTATTAATTATACATATTTTTTTAGACGATAAAATTATATGTATAATAAAAAAATAATGTTTTACTTGTTTTACAAATCCACAAACTTTTATTAAAACTAACTTTTAAATTACGAATTCTATTAAAATATTTAGAAATAGTCCATTAGTACCTAAATAAAATGGCGCTGGTGTCACGCACGAAGCTAATTGGTTGCTACAGGAACATCTAGAAATATGTATTTATTAAACCCAGGACATGTTTTATTATGTGGTTTAAAGGACATTTCAGGTACCAAACGTTAATTATTTATGAATTTATTTAATCCTATCCTTATTCTTATATTATGAAGTGAATTGTGTAGTACTATGTCTACATGAAAATGGTAATAAAACCGTCACAAATCAGATTGCAGTTTGATTCTAAACCAAATTTTGCAAAATCTGAATAACGTTAATTTAAAGATATCTATTTATCATAAGATATAAAATTTTAGGACTTACGCTTGGAAAATAATGAATACTTCAGATTTCATTTTTATTATAATCACATACTATAAGAAATTTAATTTTAAATCTAAAAAGTAAAAAAAATCGAATTTTAATTGATACAAATTAAAATATAAACAGTGAACAGGAACGCCAATGTTGCCAAATAATAACTGATTTTAAAACAAAATTGATAAATGAATTAAAATTAAAGAAAAAATATTGTTACGGAGATTGTTGGTACCTCAATGTATTTCAACTCAACTTTTACAATAATTATGCAACTGATAACATTAACATATAACGTCTATCAAAAAAACTGATAGCTGACGTCAGGATCATCCACTTATATAGCTTCTTAAAATGTCCAGAATTTTCTTGACACATACTTTTACTTATAACGACCGCAGCACGCTGCATATTGCATATTGCTAGACACAAATTTTTCTACTTAAAAAAAGGTATTTTCACTTCTTTACGGGCCTAAAAAATCCGACAACGTAGCAAAATTTTGCTACTCCTGGCAACGCTAAACAATATCCTACTTACAGGCACTTTTTACAAATTTCCTCCAGAGGGCGTGTGACTTAGCTTAAATCGCGAAATATGTAGTTACATAAGGCATTTTTGAAAACCTACTACAGATAACAAATCCAGATTACTGGGTTTACCTGATGGATCACGTGGATCACTGAACTTTGTGCTGATAGTTTACGAACGAGTTGGATTATTGTTCTTGTTTATCTACGTTTGTCAATCTTTGACTTTTCCCTATTATTTGTTAAAGAATCATTTTAATTAAACGTATTTGTAGTCTGACTAATAAAGTCGCAATAGGGGCATACATATTACAAGTTATAACTAATTGAATGTAGAAAAACTTCAAAGCTACTACTGGTAGATACAAAACACCAAAAAATTGCGTTATCCCTTTATAAAATCGTGTGGTGCGCTTGCGTATCTATTACTAATCTACTCGTAAAGTGGGTCACAAAATATTGATCTCGATCACAAAGCTGGATCAGTAACCTACTAGTTTCCGAACACGGATAAGGTTAGTAACCATAGGTAAACGAATAATAGGATCCATAATTTTTCTGATCCGAGTAGTTTTCAAAAACTGTCAGGGTTAAATTTTCTTAGAGGCAAGAAAATACCCTAGGACTCGGAAGTACTTGAGCGCCAGTTTTATTAATGTGGTTTTCACAACACAGGTAGCTTTTAGTGGAGATGACGGAAAAACTCTAGGGGTCTCGTTGATGTAAGACTTTACACATAAGAGGGTAACAATAACGGGTTTTAATCGTTATTATTGTTACGTTTTAAAGAATTGTCGAAAGCTGAAAGAAAAAAAAAAGAAAAGGTCGAGACACAATTATAAGCCAAATTTTTTTGAAAATTAGTACATCTATTTCTTACGAAAACTATTAACAATAATGAAAGTTAAAATAAAAATATTTTAAAGCCCACCCCTTTATCAGTCGTTATAACCCTGAACAAAAAAAAATAACAAAAACAAGCGGCTACGGACGATAGCTTGACAGGTCGGAGCTCAATCAGACGAGATTAGATAAATATACAGATAAAAGTAAATGACAGAGTTCTGGATTAACTCGGGTTACGGTAGCATTTAGTTATGAACAGGGAATATAAACGGAAATAGAATTCAATATTAACAATTACGAATTAGAAGTAAAATAAAATTAATCGGTACCAGGTAACTAGTTTAGCTCCCCATCTAATATCTCACCCTTTCGGGGTTAAATAAAAGTTAAAGACAAAACACAGCCACGGATAATATCTAATTACTAACCGGTGTGAAGATAGCAGCCAATTTCAGCAGCCAAAATTTCCGGAAACGCACGATTGGGCATTTCAGTGGCGTACAAGCTAAATATGACAAAAATTAAGAAAAAAATAAATATCACAAAAGACAACGCCATAATAAATTTAATAAACTTATGTTTTATCATTTTCATTAGATATTCATAATTTTGAAGTAAGCTGAACATAAAAAAAAAAACAGAAAAAATAAAAAACGATTCAGTATTTTCTGAGTTCATTTTTGGGAAATAAATAGCAAATGATAAGTAAAACAGTTAAAAGAAAACTTGCTCCAAAACAGACAAAGGGGTTGATTTCTCAACCCTAATATTAAAAAAACTCATAATTCCTAAAATAAATGAAAAGCCAAATTCATATTTGGCACATAAAAAGTAAATGGCTAATTCTATATACAGTTAAAAGGAAAATTGCTTCCGAACGGTCAAAGGGGTTGACCTAATAATTAAAAAATTCACAATTTTTAAAATAAATAAAAAGCCAAATTTATATTTAGCACATAAAAGGATAATTGCTAGTACCATATACAGTTAAAAGAAAAATTGCTTCCGAACGGTCAAAGGGGTTGATTTCTCAACCCTAATAATTAAAAAATTCATAATTTCTAAAATAAATGAGAAGCGAAATTTATATTTAGCACATAAAAGGATAATTGCTAGTAACATATACAGTTAAAAAGAAAATTGCTTCACAACGGTCAAAGGGGTTGATTTCCCAACCCTAATATTAAAAAAATTCATAATTTGTAAAATAAATGAAAAGCCAAATTTATATTTAGCACATAAAAAGATAATTGCTAGAACCATATACAGTTAAAGGGAAAATTGCTTCCGAACGGTCAAAGGGGTTGATTTCTCAACCCTAATATTCAAAAAATTCATAAGTTCTAAAATAAATGAAAAGCCAAATTTATATTCAGCACATAAAAAGATAATTGCTAGTACCATATACAGTTAAAAGAAAAATTGCTTCCGAACGGTTAAAGGGGTTGATTTCTCAACCCTAATATTAAAAAAACTCATAATTCCTAAAATAAATGAAAAGCCAAATTCATATTTGGCACATAAAAAGTAAATGGCTAATTCTATATACAGTTAAAAGGAAAATTGCTTCCGAACGGTCAAAGGGGTTGATATCTCAACCCTAATAATTAAAAAATTCATAATTTATAAAATAAATAAAGAGCCAAATTTATATTTAGCACATAAAAGGATAATTGCTAGTACCATATACAGTTAAAAGGAAAATGGCTTCCGAACGGTCAAAGGGGTTGATTTCTCAACCCTAATAATTAAAAAATTCATAATTTCTAAAATAAACTCGTTGAACGGGTTTTGTTTGTTTTTATCGGAGGCGGCTGGTACTGTTTAGAATTGCTTCTTGATAGCTGAAGCGTCGGCGGAAAGATAATGAGATCTGGCCGGTGCAGCTTGTTTTACAGGAGATTTTCGCCACTCGTCGTGCAAACTCGATTATTAATTGAAGATTGAAGTGGGGAATCGCAGGCCACCGTCTGCTGACTTATAAAAAATTTTGATGGGAAGATTCAATATATAGTAAACGTTTGAAAACTCGAATTTTTGACGTTAAAGCTAAATGATGAATATGAAAAATAAAATAAAAAAAATAATTCGGTTTTCCGATAAATTCTATGTCTTTTCAAATAAAATTAATTTATTAAAACCAAACGGTAAATGACAATGATTAAATAAAATGTTAAATTCGGTTTTCCGACGGATCCTATATTTCTCAAATAAATAAAAGAAAAGTAACTTCGTTACAAAACGACTATAGATTGCTTAATGCGAGTAAGGTACGCAGTGATTTTGCCTCTTTAAAAACTACACAATATTTTAAAACACAAATTGTTGTACCACCACGCGTACGATTCATCTTCAAACAGGTACTAAACAGTTGAACACAGACCACTTACTCTTAGAATGGAAACTGCAATTTTAAAATTGAAGACAGTTTTGTAGCGCCGGGTAAGCGTTCTTTGAACTATTTGGACGAAAGTGGCGCCATCTCGCGGTCACTTTGATTAACATAAAACGCGGGAACATTCAAAATTGTCATTCAATATTTAGTATAAAAGTGGTACTTAAATTTAGATTTATTCATACTAACTACTTTTTTACGTTTATTGTAGCAATAAAATTAGATATGTTACAACAAAGCAAAAAATAGGTAGTATGAACCAATCCTAACTTGACTACAAGTTAAAATAATTTATTATTTATTAGTACAAAAAATTAAAAAGCATGATCAACAAAATTAATTTATTAAAACAAAAAAAAAAACATACAAATAAAATAAATAAATTAGCTGGAAAGTTAAGTCAGTGTCCGTAGAGGTTGAAAAGTTTTATCTAGAACAATAGAACAACCTATAAATCAAGAAGGTTACAGGAAGAAAAAAGCGGCTAAGCCACATTTTTATTAAAATTAAACTGGCCTGCCCTATTTTGTAAAATACCAGTATGTTTCTATGTAATAAGCCAAATTAGCAAATGCAAAACAGTGCATTTAAAATTGTGTCCAAGGACTTAGCATCTTTTCCTACTGTTTGTTTGACACTTTCAGTATTAAGAATAAAAAATTACAACTGTCTGGTAAATTATGTGGTAAACTACAATATAATCTGGCAACATTTAAACAAAGTAACATCTTTTTGTAATCAATTACCTTAAAGTATCAAAAGTTTGTATTTAGTCAGTCTAATTTAAATTTGGTTTTCTGAACATTTTGGTAATTGTGACTTGGTCCCTTTTTTCCCTGAACCCTTCAAATCTGTTAGGGAGCACAGAAAGTAAGGCATGAATAAAAAAAGGTATACTGACCATTACTTCCTGGACTAGGCTATTTTATCTTTCACAATCCAATATTGCCATTCCAAATAACTTGAAGAAAGTTTGTACTAGAACAAATAAAAAAGAGTAAAAGTAACAATCTGAACTAAATCAATAAAAGAATCAAATGTGAGGCATGAATACAAAAAGTACAGTGACTATTACTTTCCTAACTAGGCTGTTTTTGTCTTCAACGATGCAATACTGCCACTCGAAACGGCTTGAAAAAGTTTGTACTGTAACGTTTAAATTTGGCCTTATAGCGGTTTTTCATGAAAACAGGAATATTCCGTGTTCAGTAATTATTTAATGGGTCCTTCTATACCCGCATTTAAACCACTGTGCTTTTGGATCGATACTCGAACCACTGATTTTGTCCTCACCGTCGAAAGCGATTCAGGGGTTTTTCTGCGACACTCTGGGCGAGTATGTGGCTGCCCTGTATTCAAGATGTCGGTCTAGCGTTTCCGCCCCGATTTTAATTGTGGGAAATTATGAGCAGTTTGGGGTAGATAGGACCTCTATTTGAGTTTAGTTAGACTATTTATTTGGTTTTAGAGGTTTGTTTGGTTATTTTAGCCCTTTCTGTCAAGAATTTATTTCGTAATAGGGGGCGCTGATGGGACATCTATTTGTCACTAAGGTATGTTGGTATTACTGGTTTTTAGAGTTGTCAAGTGACGTTGTTCCGCCTTTCTTGAAATTTCGAGATTCATATTCGGCACGTGGATTTGAAAGGTACTGTTTCGAAATTTATTGGAACTCGTTTCAATCCATTTGGGATTTTGCGAAACAACCTTTTGTTTAAGTTACAACAGTGTGTGTTTGGTAGTATTTTTGGGAACCACATGTTGTAGAAGCTCTCTTAGGAGGATATATTTAACCACGTTTTTGGATCTCATTGGTAAGTTTTCTTCTACGCAGTATTTAAAGTTACGACGTAGTAATTCTTTTTGTAGGCCTTCGTCTTTTATTTCAGTGCCCACATATACAGGGTGTCCCGAAATTAGACGGTCATGTTTTAACAGCGTAATCTACATCCTAAAATAGGTCCGAAAACGTTACTTTTCCGAGATACAGGGTGTCAAAAGTGAAGTCCTGATGACACATTTTTGTAAATATTTTCTAAAAGCTTAAAGATAACTAAATTAAATTTGTTACAAATGCTTACCTTTTTATTCTCTATGTTATGGACTAAATCTTAGGTTTTGATTATCTTCATAGATGGGTAAATTAGTGGGGGGCCTAATGTAAAATTGCTCTGTTTTTTTGTTGTCAGTTTTTAACATTTTTGACTAAAAAATTTGGAAACCCAATGTTTTCTTTACAATAAAGCTACTCTTGCTGCATCTCGCTAGGACGCACCATTTTCAAGAAAAAAAGCATTTGAAAATTTTATGATGAGTGAAAGTGCAAACAAACAATAATCAGCAGGCCTGTGGAATCAGAATTTTTTTTTCAGGTTTGGAAAACCGGTGACTAAAGAAATTTATTTAGCTTTAATTTAATGTTTATTTTATAAAGAAACTTTAAATGGTAAAACTAAATAGTATTTAAACTTAAACTAATCAATTGTTTTGTTTAATGGTTTGGTTGGCTTTTGCCCAATAAAATAATTCATGAGAATTTATTTCTTTAACTGCCGACGTTTAAACTCTTTTAGGATAATCTTTAGGATGGTAAAATCAGATACGTTAAATATCGTAAAATTATAGCAAAACTGTATTTGAAATTTAGAATAGCTGGTAGTTTCTTGAAAATATGAAGTTTGACTGAGTAAGAGAATAAATCATTAGTCACCTACTTTTAATTATTGCAAATGCTATTTGATAATAATTTTAAGTTTTTTAACGTGAAGTATCTACTTTTATTTTCCTAAGGATGACTAAAAATAGGTTAAAATGACGACGATAAACAAATGATTCTCAAAAATTGTTTTTGTCTATACTACTAAAAATTCTACTAAAAATAACAAAAATTCTACTAAAAATATCAATTTATACAACAGTTAAAGTTAAAATGTTTAAAAACGTTGCCTTGCTGACGAAGGCACATTTCGGCTCTACGGGTAATTGCATGTGAAGCTCGCATTACTTCAAAATTATTTTGCCGTATTTCATTCCCTGCCAAACGTATCCTTTCACGCAACTCTTCCTCACTGTCAACTTCTGTAGCGTATACCATATCTTTTATACGACCTCAAAAGTAATAATATAATGGGTTTAAATCCGGAGATCGAGGTGGCCACGGTATGGGAACACCTCTTCCTATCCATCTACCCGGAAATCTTTCATTTAGCCAATTTCTCACATTAACGCCATAATGGGCTGGCGCTTCGTCGGGCTTAAAGTGCAGCTGATGTCGAATATTAAATGGGAGATTATCCAGAATGGGTTCAAGGTGAGTTTGTAAAAAATTCAGATACTCAATTGAATTTAACCGAGCAGGAATTTCAATCGGCCCAGTTATTCTGTCATTGATTACTGCCTCCCAAACATTAATAGAAAATCTATCTTGAAAAAATCGACGTCGCACCACCCTAGGATTTTCTTGTGAATAAAAATGGTGATTGTGAATATTAAAAACACCATCTCTATTAAATGTAGCCTTGTCGCTCCACATAATAAAAAGAAGCAGTTCCTGATGGTTTCTTATCCATTCACTAAACTCCATTCGTGGTAAAAAGTCGTGGGGTCTTAAGGCTTGAACACGCTGATAATGATAGAGATGAATACCCTGCATTCTTAACATTCTGCCAACCTAAATGAACATATTTTTTAAAAGACACGTAAACTAAAGTAAGAATTTAAAAATGCCTTTAATCTGAAACTTGTTCGTGTTATTTTTAACCGACTTTAAAAAAGGAGGAGGTTCTCAATTCGTCGCGATATTTTTTTTTATGTATGTATGTATATTCAGCGATAATTCTTTAACACGGTGTCCGATTTCAATAATTCTTTTTTTGTTAGAAAGGGGGTACTTCAGAAGTGGTCCCTTACAAATTTGGTCAAAATCTAATAATTGGGTCCATGAGAAAATTCTCAAAATCTTCATTTTTTATGTATGTTTAGCGATAATGCTTTACCACCTTGTCCGATTTATATGATTATTTTTTTGTTAGTAAGAGGATACCTCACGGGTAGTCCCATATAAATTTGGTTAAGATGTGGTGATGGCATCTACACGTTTTTGAAGTCGGTTTGTTTAAATTTTTAATTTCTAATATTGTCCTTGTAAGTTTGAGCAATAAAAACTAAGAATCATAAAATAGTACAAAGAAAAAGGGACGTAATTATTACTTACTATTGCTCGTGGTATTTCTGAAAGGGTGAAAACAGTTCAAATACTCCTTCTTGGGTCCTCTTCAAATAAATTAAGGGCGTGTTCCAAATTGTTGTTCCCATGTGGTCTCCCTTGTTCACGATCACGTTGAAATGAACCATGGTCAACCAAATTTCTATGTGTATTAATAAATACACGGTAGTCAGGAATTCTTCGGTTAAGAAACCGTCTACGGTATGCTCGTACCGCTGCTCTTGCCCTTCCATTACACAAACCATATACAAAATGAATATCTGCCAATTCTCTATTTGAAAATCTCTCCATTTATTAGAAGTATTTTTATTTCACGCAAAAAAAGTACAAATAATTACACAATTGACAGCCAATTTTTGTTTATCACAGCGTCTTAAAAAATTGAAAAGCAGCTATTGGATTCCAGGCCTACTAATTTTTGTTTGCACTTTCGAATAAGATAATATGAACTTATCATGAAATTTTCAAATGCTTTTCTCTTGAAAATGGTGCGTCCTAGCGAGATGCAGCAAGAGTAGCTTTATTGTAATCAAAACATTGTTGTAATCAAAAATGTTAAAAACTTAGGGCAATTTTACCTTAAGCCCCCCCCCCTAATTTACCCATCTATGAAGATGAACAAAAACTATGATTTAATCCATTACATAGAGCGTAAAACGGTTAGCATTTGTACCAAATTTCATTTAGTTATCTTTAAGTGTTATTTACAAAAATGTGTCATCGAGACTTCACTTTTAACACCCTGTATCTCGGAAAAGAAACGTTTTCGGACCTATGTTTATATGAACTTTTACTCCTATTTTAGGATGTAGATTACGCTGTTAAAATATGACCGTCTAATTTCGGGACACCCTGTATATGTAGTCTTTCTGAATAAGCACGTCAAAGAAATTGGTGATTTGGTGAATTCGTCTTCCTCCTTTTAGGATAAAGGGGTAAATATGCTTTGATTTTAGTTAGAATGCTTACTTAGACCTAACCCTAAGTTATGTTTCTTTTGGTTGTATATATTTTTAGTATATGGGATTGACTATTAACGGGTGGTATTTTGAAGTCTAAGGGTGTAATTTGCCTATTTATTAGTAATTGTTGGGTAGAACTCGCTTCACGAGCCTTCTATCTTTTTGCTTTGTAAATCTGAAGATTACCTACATAAATTAATAAGCCGAATTTAATTTAACTAGTAAACGTTGAGTAGTTACTACCTATTTCTAGACCTCGCTTCACGAGAAGGCTATGTAGGTACCTGGTTATTTAATTTTAACTTCTTTATTAACCAGGGATAAATAGTTATTTCTGTGTTTTATCTTACACGTTCTTGTGACGGGCTATCAATTCTTGTGAAAGCCAACACTTCTCGTGACGGGCCAGTATCCTTGTGACGAGCTAACAATCTTTGTGACGGGCTGATGCTTCTTAGTACGGGCCAGTAGTCCTTGTGAAGACCAACACTTCTTGTGACGGGCTTACTAGCATATCTTGTGACCAGCTAGTACGCCTTGTGATCAGCTAGTAATCATGTAATGGGCTAGCAACCTTTATGACAGGCAGATTAATTTGTATGCCGAAGTAGGAAGTCAACCGTCTACTAGAGCAGCTGGAAAGAAGTCACGGTGTACCGCAAGTTTTTGCAATCTTATTTTTTATATTAATATTTAATCTATTTTATTGGGGGATGTTATTAGTACGTATTTTTTTTATCTAAACCTAATGTAAACGAGGTTTAAGGGTGTATAGTTTACAGTACATTTTTATTAAACCAGAAACACGTCACTTAGAGCTCTTCGTGAGGTATGTTGCTTATGGGTAATTAATATTTTTAATAAGTAACAGAGTTTTACTTGTTTTTACCCCTAGCGTCCGTAAATAGTACACTATTATTTGTTTATTTGCTAAATACAGTACACATCCCATGTGTTACATTTTTACGATAACCCTTAGTCCCATTTAATGATTTTTAAGTTAAATATAACGTTTAGTTGTAAATATTACTCCCAGTGATACTAGATTACTGTTAATAGTTGGAGAATCTGATAGTAATGTACTAAGTGATTTAGTTGTTATTATTTTGTTAAATTTTGAAGTGTGAACGAAGTTGGCCCCCCATGTCAACACACAACAAATTATTTATATTAAACTTGGGTATACATTGAACTTTACTTATTATTTATCCCACTTGCTAATTGTCTGTTCGATTTTATAAACATCTAGTTGATCATTTATTTTTATGGTAAAGTACACTTATAATATAATAGGAGCCTACTCGATTTGTAGCCGCTTGATGGCTTTGTAGAGGAGATGCTATAGTTTTCTATTTGGAGTTTGGTAGTGAACTGTCACATGGATCGTTGGATGTGAGGTTAAACTCCTGGCGCATACTCACAAACATAACTTTTTCTACGACTCACACCCTTCTTCAGTGTTGTTAGTCGGCATCCAACATTTGGATTAATGTAAATCCCACCACGGTGCTTAGGCACAGAAAGTAGGTAGCAGTACTAGAACAAATAAAAATACAGTTAGATCTCTGCGTGTACCAGGAACCTTAAACACATCTTCAAAATGTTTATCACATACTAAATAGTTTTTACAAATTTGTTTTGTTCTTGAAAAATGGACTGCGAACAGCCAATACTCAAATTTGAATAAATCGTTATTAGGATTTCAGAGTGTTTACAAAACAATTTGGCATATAACAATACGAGATATTACAGCTTTTATAACTAAAAATGACCACAAAAGTTTAAAATAAGCTCACAATCGTAAAGCAAGATCAAGTAAACAAATTGAACATTAAAAACATAATTGAACAAGACCAAGTTGACAATACAATAAACAATAATTTACAAAATACTTACTATTTATTCATCCAGGATCCAGAGCACACTCAAATACAAACAAATAATAATTATTGACAATATGATATTATTAATAATCACAAGAAATACAGCTAATGGCAAATGTCATTCACCGGGAGATGCCTGACAATGACAAATGACACTCTTTCCACCATTAATTGTAGATTTCTGTAAATTATGTGTACAGCGCCATCTAGAATTCGTTTTTGTTCAGGCTATACCAGTTACCGATACCTGCAGTTAAAGTTGAACTTGAACAATGCGAGAAAAATAGTTTGGAGGGGATAGGGGATAACGCGGAGAGGATAGCGCGTCGTCAAATTTACGAATGTCTGGTTCTCTAGGGTTATTTGACTGACATAACTAAACTATCAACTGTGAACTGAACATATAAATTTTAAGGTCGATAGCGCTTGGAAATTTTAAAATCCATCGTGAACTTAAAACCAGCGGGATATCTCCGTAATTCCTCGATTAAAGAGCGTAAACTCCATTTTTATGGGTTATTTCCTGCAAATGATACTTCTTGTACTTTAGCACTTCAGGGAGGATATTGGGATAAAATATTTGGAAGTCGATGCAGAGGCTTATCTTCGGTAGTTTTTGTTTTATTGTAGCCGTTATAATCAATTTTTAAGTTGGGACGGATTCGCGAGGTTCTCGGAAATTACTCTGGTCTGATTTTTATTTGGAGAATGTATCAAGGATGTTCGCTCAGAAATAATTGCTTTGGGATGATGTTACCAAATACGAATTTATTCTCGACAAATTGCTTTCCAAGATCGTTTTTAAATAGGAAATTATTTCAATTGTTGCGATTGTACAAGGGAAGTAAGAAGGGGAGTAGATGACAACACTTCCCCATATTATATGAAATTTTAACATTTTGTATATGCAGGTAACATAATATTTTGTTTTTATTTATATTATTATAATTTATCTATAAAAACTATAAGTGACTAATAATATAATAATTTAAATGATGATGCGTTAAAACTCAGTTGCTTCAGTACATTAGTTGTAGGTTAGAGGAAATCTTGATGAAAAACATAGGGTCGTTTGATTTGAAACTCGATCGAGTGAGCATCGAGGAAACCGAGAAGTGATGACGTCACAATGGAGTATTGAATCAAATCAAATAAAACAGAGTAAAAACATGACCTCACTTTTTTTTCTAATTCTTGTTTCTGGTTTTTATGTCAAAATAGTGAGCAAAAAGTAAAAAAATTAAAAAAGTTTTAATAATAAGAGGCAATGGCTCCAAAATGCAGCATATTCCACAAATATCCGCTTCGATTTCAAACTCCATGACTGTGATTACTGGTGATTAGATTTGAGCAGAGAAAATGTATTTTCCAAACACTTTTTTTTATGATAAATTATTTTAGCTATAAGTCAAAAGCGGCTAAGTGATTTGTTGACTTTTTGTCTGGTCTTGAATTATGAGATTCAAGTTTCTTTGTAGATTAATTAAAAAGAGACAAATAATGAATTTAATTCTGTTTACAATCTTGCAAAACTTTTTCTAAACGATCAATATGTTCTAAATCATTTCTACCAGTTACCAAAATATTATCAAGAAAACAGACAACGCCTGGAATAACAAATATTTGCTCCATTATGTTTTGAAAAATTGCAGAGGCATTAGTTATTCCGTAAGGTAACTTTGTATAAGAAAAAAGTCCTTTATGAGTCGTAATAGTAACAAATTCTCTGGAATTTTCAGTTAATAAAATCTGTTGATAGGCTTCCGAAAGATCAAAACTTATCACTACCACCAAATTTTGGAAGTGCACACTCTTTTACCTTGAGAGAAATTTCAAATTTATTAAATGCTTCCACTTTATTATCAAACATGTCACTATATTTAATAATAAGAAAAATAACCTTGGTTGAAGAATTTACATCAAATACAGTGTTAAAATTTGTTGGTAAATTTGAATCACAATTTCCATAAAAATTTTCAGATTTTGGAAGTTTTCAAATACCCAAATTTAGCATTTTCAAGCCGTTTCTACCAATAAGTGGTGAGCCTCCATTTTTAATTACATATGTTTTTAATACATATTTGTTATTTTCAAAAAAAATATTTCAATTCAAAAATCCCATAGGTTTAAAAGTAACCCTTATAATATAATCTCTCAATGACAACTCGTTTTTAGACAATTTTCTGTTAATGAATTATTTCATATACATTTTTACAGATATTGCAGAATGAACAAAACCGGAATCAGCCTCAAAACTCATTGGTATCTTTTCAACAACTAATTTTATAAAAATAGGTATCACGTTTTCACAATAATTATTATCAATAATATTATTGCTCAAATTGAAATAAAAATTAACTGCTCAGAATAATCATAAGAATTATCTTCAACAAATTGAGGGGCCTAGTATCAAAACCGGCAATATCCCACTTTCATAGTTTAGAGATATTTACGAATAACTACTGCTGCCTTATTATTTATGCTAGATAGTTGGAGATTATTGAAAACGGTAGTTTACTCGATTCTGAACAATAACTAATAGTTCTGTTACTTAGAACTGACAAGGTTTTTTTAAAATATAATACAAAAATATGGAGATTGCCGGTTTTGTTCCTAGAGGTAGGACATTGCCGGTTTTGATACTGAAATGTATAAATAGACCCGAGAAAAAAGGCAATGAAAGACGAAGTGAGTGCTAAACTAAAACTGTATTTTTCTTTAGGTAACAACATAGTAGAAAATAATATCAAAAATTAAACCAATACAGATGGAATCTGTGCAATGAATTCGCAAAAGGGTTCATCATCAACAAGTTGATTAGCGTCTCTGTCTTGGGTTTCCTCCGACTCTTAAGGATTTTCTGTGTGGCTCTCCAACATTTCCTCGCTGGGAACGATATCATTATAAAACATCAGTTCATCTAGATCTCTCCACTTTTTGCCAAAGTGTTTGGTCAGCAATTTGTTCACGTCATTTAACTTCAGACTGTTGACCTGAGGCAGGCCGGCGTTGATTAGATCTGGTTTAATGATGCCAATTGGTTTTCCTTTTTTTGTGAATCCCTTAAAGGTTTGCAAGTCGCTCCTATAATGGACTTCACCTCTTATTAAAATATTTCCAGACTGGCATCTCTTCAGATAAAATCGTTTCGTATTTTTAAATTGGAAGTGCCATGATCCTGGGGGTTTCAGTACCTCTTTAACGCTTTTTTTCCAGTCGTGAACAGTACAGTCTGTACCTAAACGAATGGGAGTCGCAATTTTTGAAAAGATTTCAATGTAGGTGTCAGGTTTGGTTATTACTTTCAGTTTTTTAATGTTCTTTTCGATGTGACCAAACACCCTGTCTGCTGGAAGAAAGGAATGCCCCACTACGGGAAAGATGACTTCCAAATTCCTAATATTTAACGGGGCATTATTTGCTAGCCATTTGGAGCACATCCCTATAAGAGTGCTATTCTTGTTTTGGCCGCTACATCCATCTGCCATAAGCCTAACCGTGGTATGGTGAGGGCCAAACTCAATTTTTTTCAGTCTATCATATACAGCTGATGAAACCTCAGTGGAACTTTTTGCCAACTCATTTTCGGTCCAGTAGTACGAAAAAACATTTTCTGGATTAAGCTTAGATTTTGATGTACCTTCTACAATCGTAAAGTTGTAGAGGTACAACTGCCTTGAATAATAGGCTGTTTGGTCTGGCACCTTCGGTAGAACTAAGTTCTTCTCGCAATCGAAAGATATGGTTACCATATCATCTCTAGCTTCTTTAAGTAGATTGAAAAAAGCATCTGCTCTCAGTTTGTGAATTTTTTTGTCTGTTGAAAGCTTTTTCTTTTCTTCTTCATCTTCGCAACGTTTGATTCTTTCAGCCAATTCAAGGCACGTGGAACACACGTCAGTTCGCGGTGTTGTGAAACTCAAATTATACTTTGTGTTGAAAATTGTTCGAAAATACGACAATTTTACTTTTTCTTCTGGACTGCACTGCTGATCATACATGGTGTGCATTTTTTGTATCGATAAATCTGAAGGAAGGTATAGTCTTTTTGTAATGGAGCGGCAATAGTGTGATTCAATGCACTTGAAACTATTGATGAACTGTTGAACCGCCGCTTGTTTGTCTTCGTATTTAGGAGTTTTTCGATCTCTACCTCTTTTTTCTATTGGTGCTTGACCACTGGAAGTAAAACTCTTCATGACGTGGCTCACACGATGTTTTGTAATATCAAGTATGTTTAAAAAAGCCGACTGGCATACGGGAACGTTCGCTTTTGAGGAATAATTTCTCACAAAACATTTTACATGGGTAACTTTGGCTTCTCGTGTTGCATTTTTCGGACGGCGACGTTTGCACACATCAACAGAGCAATGCTTTAGAATGAACGAGTCTTGCAATAGCTTGTTTTTTGTCGCATAAAATGCTTCATGAAAGTCTTTTACTTCCTTCATGGTTAACGAAGAACACTGAAAAGCCTTCGTTTTGTGACCACATGTTGGATATTGTGGCAACTGTTTTGCAGAATATCTGCAAAGAAGACTAGACAATACAACTCTATTATCAGTATGAAAAGAAAGAAAATACCTGAGCTTCTTGCGAACATTACATTTCCATGTGACTGGATCACGTTTTCTTTTACGGGCCTTACCCGGCTCAGCAGGAGATGCATTCACTTCCATTAGGTTCTCAGGCAAAACTCAACAATCAACAGAAGATTTAACAGGATGAACAACCACAATGGACCAAACGAAAGCAACAAACATAATAGGTATTTGCTATTTAAATGCTATTTCATGTGATCAGCTGATCACATGTCGCGATTCTGATTGGGTGGCATGGAGTTTGCCGATTTTGATTCTAAAAGTCATATGGAGATTGCCGGTTTTGATTCTGATGAGTAGTTTCCAAACTAAATTTATATGGGATGAACCCGTTTTTGTTACCAACCAGAAACATATTCCAATAGTGCACAACGAGACGAAAAAACTGCTATATGCAACACATTTTACTGAAATTTGGAGATTGCCGGTTTTGATACTAGGCCCCTCAATTGTTTGTTTGATTCAGCTAAATTAGAATTTGACAAATTTGTATCAATTTCTATATCACTTAAATATTTATGTGAATTTTTTTACATTTTGGAGCTAAGTGACCTTTCACACCACATTTATGACAATTACAATTTTTAAATGCGCACTCACTGGAGGTATAATTATTACAACCACAAACCCAATATTTTTTAGAAGATTTTTTTTTATTCTGGCTTACAAGAGAATTCCTTGCATGGTTCTTACCCGTAGAACTAGCGATGCTTGCTTGGCCCTTTACTACTAGTTGATGCGTTCGACGTTGAATAGTTCGTAAATTCTGGTCTGGTGTCGATAAAAATTAACAGAATCTATTGGCTCCTGTTTGATATTAACTCCCAAACTTTCGCGTAAGAATATTCTTTCAATGTTGATTCTTTTGAAAGAGCGATTTTTAACATATAATTTAAAGTAACATATTCCTCAAAAAGACGATCCATCATTTTAACTTCACCAATGCCGATCACAAATATATCCCGCATTATGACATTTAATTCATTTCCAAAATTACACTTTGAAGCTAAACTTTTTACACCGGCTTCCCATCTTCCAACACTTTCATTATACTTCATCCTTGCAGAGTATAATTTTAAACTTTCTACAAAGTACGATTTAACACCTAAGGTACGCACTAATTTGTAGCAATGCTCTGATAATGTTTTTGGAAGTATTGCTTTTTTTCGCCCAGCGTCCTTAATTCCGAAAAATCTAAGCATCCACCATCAAAAGAATTTAATGTTTCTAATAACTCGAAACAACTTTTTTTGTCCGGCATTTTAATGTACTTTCTTTTTTATTAACACTTAAAAATTGCACGAAATAAAGTTGAGTATTTATTTAATTAAAAATTTTTGAAAATTTGCTTAAATAAATGTTTTCAGTTTATAGTCAATAAATACAATTTGTACATATCTGGAATAAAGTTGTAAATTTTAGTTATTTAGAAATTTAAAGGTCTTTGTGCAGTCGAATTATTTGCCAGGTAAGTTTGCACATGACCTTGTTGTTATGATTAATTTTTGTTTAAATGTTTTCATTTTTATTTTTATTTTTATCTTTATAAGTATACATAAGTTATGTGTAAACATATAACAGTTTGATATCGAATATGTTTATTTCAGAGAAAAGGGCATCCGACGGATATCGAGTTCTTTTTATTGTGTATAATTTTTAATATTTTCTTTTGTA
This sequence comes from Psylliodes chrysocephalus, assembly GCA_927349885.1. Lineage (NCBI taxonomy): Eukaryota > Metazoa > Arthropoda > Insecta > Coleoptera > Chrysomelidae > Psylliodes > Psylliodes chrysocephalus. The sequence goes on along the minus strand of OV651816.1, from coordinate 38,690,252 downwards.
GTATTTCTAATTTGTTTATGCGATTCTTTGTTGTAGCCCCCCACGATAAAATGACATATTGAGTGCGACTTTGAACTAAGGTATAGTATAATAGTCTGAGATGAGATATATTTAATATTTTTTTCAGGTAATTAAATTTAAATAATAATGTTCTTAGAGTATTTGTTACATTATTAATGTGTTTATCTCATCGTAGGAGACAATCCAGTGTGATGCTTAGATCTTTAATGCTGTCAGTAATATATTGTTACGCAGGTTTTTGGTATCGCAATTTATTTGAACTCAACTTTTACAACAACTATTCAACTGATAACATTAACATGTAAAGTCTATTATCAAACTGCCAACTGACGTCAGGTCGTCGACTTATATAGCTTGCCTCCACCCACCTTCTAGAACCTTCTCGAACAATCTGGATTTTTCTTTGACAAGGAATGACATTTCGCGACATTTCTGGAATATTCCATCTTCTTCATTTACTCGTACCTTTATTTATGACGACCGCAGCACGCTGCAGGGTGCTGCGTAACATTGCTCCCTCCTCTCTAGTTATTCGACCCGAATAACTTAATTACTGGGACCTAGTTGGAACTAATGAAGAGGATCTGGACCATGGTATGGAGTTATCTTTCCAATGTGAACTACGTTGAATTTACTTCCCGCTGACAATTGAATGCGGCAGACCAGGTCGTTGATTTTCCTTAAGGACAGAGTAGGAGCCTTCTCACTTCCGTTGCGATTTCTGACAAAGTCCTCCTTGCTGCTTGGGGTTGCATTGCCATACCTTGTCGCTCCTCTAAAAATGTGTATCTGTGGCACGCCTGTCGACTCTAGCTTCTGCTTTATCGGTGTGGGCTTTCAGTCGCTCCAGAGCGAATCCATAGACTTTTGTTCTGTCATTGCATACATCACAATTTTTACACCAATCCGCTACATTCTGTCAGCAATTTACCCAATAAAATCTTTCCCGAACTCGTGCCAGTGTCCTTTTAGTATTAAAGTGTCCTCCTGAATGGCTGCTATGAAGCTTCTCCAATATATTTCTCACCTGTGACCTCGGCAGTACCACTTGGCGGACTACATGTACTCCATCGGGGCTCTTCCACTTCCTGTGCAAAAGGCCATCGTTAAGATACAGGGAATCACACTGGGTTCAGTAGCCTTTTATAGTTCTACTGTATTTGGCTATCTCTTCCAAGTAGGTGTGACTTTATTTTTGAGCCATCCTCGGACAACCTTTAAGTCATTGTCTTTCTTCTGTTTCTGTCTCAGACTTTCAAGGGTAATTTCTTCTTCGTCGCCCTCTGGCTTGATAGTGGTTGCCCGAAGAGTAATTTTATCAACCGGTTCTTCTCGTTTTTCGAGCCGTTTACCATACCAGCATTGTTCCTCTAAACGGTGTTGCCCGAAGAGAATGTCTGCGTTGCTATGGAGACCTCTTCGATGCTCTACTTTCTGGTTATTATTAGAAAGCCGGCTCGGTGTGGGTGATTGGTTTCTTCGGGGCTCATAGCTGCTGTAATTAATTCTTGTTGGTCTTAGTGATGGGCTTGGAAAGATTGATCTATATGATTTTCCGGTATCATTCGCTGATTCTTGCTTTATAGAATGAGCCATGCTTCTACAGGTTTTTTGAAGATGCCAGATTTTTTCACAATTGAAGCACCTCCTGCTTCCATTTTGACTGTTTCGTTGCATTTTTGGTAGGATATTTAAGATTTGGGAAATAGCATTAGTATTGGCCTCCAAACTTTCCTTGGATTTAATTTCCCTCACTTTTATGCGAGAAGAACTGGATAGGAGTTTTACCGCTTCATATTTCTGGACTGCAATCAGTTTCTCCCTCAGCGTCTTGTGATGTTGTAGACGTAGGACTTGCTGCATTTCCGCATCTTGTAATCCATTAATAAATGCCTCTATTCCGATTTGTTCTTGGAAATCTTTGATCGCCTGTGGATAGGCCAGATAAATCAATCTTCTTATGTCGGCCCCGAATATCTGTAGACTCTTATTATGTTTCTGACTACGAATTTTTAGCTGTCTTTGAAATAAATACCCGTTTCAAATGCTGCTGGCCATATCTTGTCTCCAAAGCTTAGACGAGAGATGAATAACTGGGTTCTTCTTGAGAAAGTAGCTGTAACACGGTTGTTGCTTGTCCTCGCAGCGACACTATCAATGCAGCCGCCATCTCTAGTTCAGCACAGCCAGCTGCAGCTTCAAATTGAAGGCGATACGTTTTCCATGTTGTCTGACCGTCAAACGTGGGTGGCTTAATGATCTTGCTGGTATGGATTTGTGAAATTGGGTGTTGAATATGGCTTGGTTCGATTACAGATGAGGTAGTGTTTTCAGTTCTCTGTTGCTTATTGAAGCTAGGCTACGAATTTTTCTTTATAACTCAACAAGTTCAGTTCTAATTTGTCTTTCGAACTCTACTCTAGCCTTTTCCTGTTGTTTTAAATTATCTCGTTGTTGTTCTAAATTAGTTTTTAAATGCTCTTGATGCAGTTCTAAATTAGTTTTTAAATGCTCTTGTTGTTGCTCTAAAAGATCTACTCTAATTTTGAGCTGACCATGCAATCTCTTGCTTAAAGGTTTCCTGGATTTTTAGCAACGCATTCATAATTTCTACCTGAGCTGTTTTATGCCTCTCTTCCTTCTCTTTTTTCTCGTTCTTCTTGCGTCTTTCCTTCTCCTCTTCTCGCCTTTCCTTTTTCTTATCTTTTTCCCTTTTACGCCTTTTCTTTTCCTCCTCTTCTTTCTTCCTACACCTTTTTTTTTCCTCTTCCCGCCTTACTCTCTCCTCCTCTTCTTCCTTTCTACGCCGTTTATTTTCCTTCCCTTCTTCCTTCCTACGCCTTTTCTTTTCCTCTTCTCGCCTTACTCTCTTCTCTTCCATCTTCAAAAACAATGCTGGTGGGCCTGAAGTATCCATGCCTGCTTCGTACTCAGTGGATCTAGTATTTACTATGAATTTCCACTTTGTATCTTACCGCTGTCACCAATGTTACGCAGGTTTTTGGTATCGTAATTTATTTGAACTCAACTTTTACAACAACTATTCAACTAATAATATTACCATGTAACGTCTATCATCAATTTTGAAAGAGTAAAACCAAATTTGGTAGATTTTCACTTTTATTTTAAAAATAAATTTTTTTAAAAAAAAACACTAACATGACATATGTTTCGAAGTACAACTTCTTTTTCAAATGTGACTATTTACAATTCGGTATCCAATATATATACGAAATAATTTAACAAAACAAAGTACTTAAGAAAGCATCAATAACATTACAAAATAAACTAACTATTTAAAGTAAATAAGGGTACTTAGGTAATTATAATATCCATCAGATAACAATAAGATAGCACATTACCGGGATTATCTCACAGAAAACTGGGAAAGAGATTTAATAAGGGTGAATTATTAATATCTAATTGATCATTTAGTAAGTTATCTGAATTTTTAAAATCTATTTATTTCAAGTGTTTCTAAATGGTTTAAATTAAGGCTCTTATTTTCTACATGTAAAATTTCAAAGTTGTCTGTAAAAGAATGATTTTCAGCTAAAATATGATTTGAGTAAGTAGAATTATTTTTGTTTTTTGTATAGCTATTATAATGTTCGGAATAGCGTTTTTTGAAAGTACGGCCTGTTTGACCAATATACAATTTTGGACAACTACCACAATTTAATTTATATACCCCCGATTTATTATTAGGATTAATTTTACCCTTATTGTTTTTAATATACTTCCCAAGCGTATTATTGGTTTTAAAAGCCAAACTGCCAACTGACGTCAGGTAGTCGACTTATATAGCTTGCCTCCATCTTCTAGAACCTTCTCGAACAATCCGGATTTTTCTTTGACAAGTAATGACATTTCGGAACATTTCTGGAATATTCCATTTTCTTCATTTACTCGTACCTTTACTTATGACGACCGCAGCACGCTGCAGGGTGCTGCGTAACAATATATATTGATATTTGTTGTTAATTAAAATTTATATTTATGACATCGTAGACAGGGAGAAAGTTTTTGAAAAATTAATGGTCAGATACCTATGACTAAACCATTTAAATATTTTTGAAAGGCCATACTCAGTTTTTTGTTTTAGTTCATCTCAATTTTGAGCTTCCTATAATATGGCCGAATCATTTGCAAAACTAATTATGTGGCCATTACTTTGGACATTGAATAAATCATTTAGATATAGCGAAAAAAAGGTTGGTCCAAATATGGTTCCTTGGGGTACACCATAGCTTAAAGTTTAAGAATTGCAATACTGTGTTCCAATTTTAATAATCTGCTCTCTGCCTGAATCACTGTCTTTTCAAAGACCGATAACAATTGTGTATAATCCACAGTGTTGGCTTTTTAGAATCAATAGATTTATAGAGTTCGCTTGCTAATTCAGCAATAGCTAGTCTTCCTGGAAGCCATACTTTTTTAGAAATTATTTTATATTTATTTAAATATTCCATTAATCTAGTATTTAGAGTTTTTTCGAAAATGTTTGTAAATGTTGTTATTAACGAAATCGGGTGATAATTTGTTACTTTTTTTTTGTCAGTTTTTTTATGAATTGGAACAACTATAGTTTTTTTCAGTTTATCAGGGATAAGACCCTTGATAAAAATCCGAGTGCGTTAAAACCGTTAATATACCTGGTAATGTTTCTTTTACGGTATTTCCATGTGTGTCTAATATTAAGTTCAGAAACATTTCGAAACGACTAATAACATTAAAGATATTTTAAAATTTACTGTTGGTATTATTGGTATTTGTTTCTGTTGTGATTTGTGGATAACCGCGATTATCTACCGAACCATCGCGTGCCCCCTCAGCATGTGTCATGTGCCAAGCAATCGCTAACATGACCAATGAACAAGGGAAAATATTCGTTTATGCATAATTAAAACTTGTTGAATTATTCTTAGTTTTTCTTTTTAAATGTTGAAAAAAAAATGAAAAGTAGCTTTTGTACGGAAGAGCAAAGAAAGTTTTGAGAAACTAAGAAATTCATTTAAATCATGTCTAATTTCTTAACGTTAACGAAAATAATTAATAAAATTTTCTAAAGGGTTTGCTTTAATATTCATATTACTACAAAATTCTCTATTTGTATTATTTGCCAGTTCCTCAATAGTTCTCACAATTTCCAACTGATTTAAGAAAATCAGTTCATACAGTTTCTTAGTGAAAGAGTAGTAAAAATAATACATAAATAAAATATCAGTCAACTCAAATAATAAGCACAAACAAAAATAAATACTTTAAAAAATGTTTTAACTACAATTTCACTTAAAATCCAAGGTATCTAAAAATCTTTAGTCTTTCTTTAAATTTTCGACTTTAATGCACAAATTCTAGTACAATTACCATTGGAAAACACAATTTCTAATGCTAGTAAGCAGGGGAATATATTCTTATTGGAAAATATTCCACCGCTTATGTCAAGAATACGAAAACTGAATTCCCATGGAAAATAAAATTTTGTAATGGGAATAAAAGTCGAGAATTAGGTCCCTGGTCGTGTTATGAGCAGGAACAACGATATCCCTTTACCACCTCGTTTTTTTGACTTGTTTGCATGCTACTTTTTCCTAAAAACAAGACGTGAAGTGGCTGCAATACCATTTAAAATCCTGAGCGACAGCTTCGGAACGAGGCTACAAAAATGTATGTTATGTAATGAAGGCCACTTTTCGGACATTAATTTTAAAAAATTAACCATTGTACACTTATACAAAATATCCATTCGTGTAGATTATGTTTTCATCAACACATTTTACAAAAGATGACTTTTTGAAAGTTTTCTGATTTTTTGAAATCGCCCATTTTTATTGATTGTATTACCTGTTTATATACAGTGTGGCCCAATGAAAAGTATCTACCCCCTTTTCTTAGTTTCCTCAGAATTAAAGAAGAAATGCTTGGATACATCGATTTTTGTTTAGAGGGGGGCACATTTTTTTCCTAATTGCATCATTGACACTTCAACCCTTGATCAGTGGGGTGAATAACCTCTAGAATTTAGATAGGGAAAGTACTAAGTGTGGCACATTTTTGAAAAGGTAATTTTATAAGAAATTTAGTAATACCAATATTGTTGTGTCAAATTTGTGCGCCCTCTTAAAGACGAAAATTAGGTATCTAGCTTTTCCTGCTTTCCTGAAATTTAATACACAAAAGCATATTTTTGAACCTGCATCTTCAACCCCTTGGTGGGGACAATCACACCCTTAAAATTCTAAAGTAGGGAAAAGAGCTAAATATTTTTAAAGGCAAACAATTTATTTTCTTATGATACTCTATTTATTGGATTTTACTTAAACAGTTATTATGAAGACGGCTTTAGAAACCTCAACGCTGTAGTTTTAAAAAATTCACTAAAATTTTGGTTATTAGGAGTCAAAACAACTACAATAAGTAGGTACTAAATTACTTATTTTAATAAAAACTTACCATTGAAATTCCAATTAAAACTAGATCTACTATATCAAAACGAAATTTCTAATTTATCCTGTGCGTTTTTTGTTAAAATAAATACAAGTTATAAAAAATAAAATAAGAAAATAATTTAGGCAAACTTTCATTATGGTTTCTTAACAATTAGGATGCTTTTAAAATTATTGTTCAGATTTGAAAATTTTTATTTATATTCACCTATTAAATTAACATCCTGTATATGAAATTCATTATTTATTGAATTAAAATGTTTAATTTCATATGCAATTAATAATAAACACGTTCCAATTTCAGCTCAAATTCAATGTTTAAATCGATATATAAAAATGCTGACTTATTTTCAAAACACTGAATTGGAGACATTTAAATTAGAATAATAATATTTTTCTAATATACATTTAAATAATTAAATATTAATTGTTATTGCACATAGTTTATTCTGTGATAATATAAATGTAGATACAAATAAGAAATAAAGGGATTGATTACCAACATGTGATAGTGTTCTTACAAAATTCATCTTAAAAGTCTAAACATGGTCCTTCGAGCAAAAGTTAAAAAAAAAATATTGACACCTATGGAGACAGCAAACCAACTGGCACTGGATTAATAAAACCTGGAGAAAAACCTAGTCCAAACACTAACCAACGCCAAAGACTCAATTTCAAGAAAAACAGATGAAAATATAGCTAAGCGACTTAAAGAAGTGGAGGCCGTATGAAATGAAATAAGAGTTAATGACGATAAAATCCAAAAGTTGAAGATGTCAGAGCACGTTTACTTTGAAAATTCGAACTTCAAACAATTACAAAAAATATGAAGAAACCAAAGTCTACCTGGTACAATGCCAAGAATTTAAAGCAGAAAGTAAATCAAAGACAGTAGGAAAGTTAAATCTTGAGACCACTGAGATTAAAAAAAAAAACAAAAATGGAAATGTGATCAATTGAACAGACTCATTCAAAAAATATGCAAAGAAATGGATGAAAATAAGTTCAACTACAAAGACCAATGGCTCATAAACACAGCAGAAAAGACATGAGGGAGTATTAAGGAATCAGATGAGAATATTATAGCCATTGAAACAATTTTCCAAGACAGATATTATATAGAAGGGATATTAACTAAAATGGAGGAAGATGTAGAGGAACTAATGAAAAAAATTGAAAAAAAAATTGCAAATAATGGGAATCCAAATCAATATGATAAAAGTAGACCGAACATGCAGGTACCAAAAATAAAATTATCGATGTTTGATGGCTGCTGTGACCAATGGTTTACATTTCATGACATTTTCCAAAAAATTATTCATGCAAGCAGTTGCCTCACAATCACTGAAAAAATTCAATATTTAAAAACAAATGTTTAAGGAGAAGCTAGCAAAATAATAAAACATTTGGACATAACTGAAAACAACTACCAGTCAGCTTACGACATTTTGAAGAAACGTTATCAAAGTAAAAGAAAACTAGTAGCAAAATTGTTTGATAAAATATTGGATTTGCCAGTAAGTCATAATGAAGCATCTGATAAACTCAAAGAACTCCATGATGGTTCAATGGAATGTACAAATGCTATGATTAACAAACATGTAACATTTGTAGTCGTTTCCATCGGGATGGTGACGTTTCGTCCCCATCGTTTCGCCCCCGCCGTTCCGCCCCGGCCATTTCCTCACCGGTGCCGTTTGGCCCCCGACCGGTTCGCCTTCGTTAATATTTAAGCATGCCTAAATAATAAAAATAATCGTAATAAGCCCTCAGGTATGAAATGATATTATGTTATAATTTTAGTTTAATATTGTACCTATGAATTTTTTAATTAAATTACTAATTCTGAATCAGTTCAGAATTGTTACCGCGAACGAAGCTATTGTCTCAAGAAAAATATATTATTAAAAAACAGTTACAAACTGGTTTTTTATTAAAAAAAAAACAAGTAGAACAATAAAATAAGAATAAAGACAATTCAAAATAAGTTAAATAACTAATCTAATTAAAACAACATTTTATTAATAAATACAAATATCAAAATAAGAATTCAAATTGTTTTATTTTTTAATTTAGATGTCTTTCTGAGGTAAAAGCTTTGTTCCAGCGTCCAATGACCTGATAAGATTTTGGGCAGAGTCGGAACGTCTAGGGGGGTACTTTATAGGTGGTCATTTTTATATTTTATGGAATATATCTGTTAATTATATTTAGAGAAGAAAAATCTTCAAATAAAAGTTACTTCTAATATTATTATCTATAATTTTTGTTCTGTACAATTTTTTTTTATATATATCTCCGAGAGAAATTTTTGTGTGTTTATACTGCACTAAACAACTGTCAGACATAAATATCATGCAATAAGTGTCAGATGTAAACGTACCTTAAGGTTTTGATGTGTGTGGCTTATTGCTAAAGTAATTGATATATTTTTTAGTGAAGGTATTATTAAAAAGTGGCTTATTTATATTAGAGGCTATCGAAGTAGCATGTGATAATGATAGATAGATTCTCCGGTAGTGCAGGGATGGTTTTCCAGTTTTACAGTAGATATGTTCAATAGGGGAAGTGCGAAATGCACCCAGAGCAATACGAAGAGCAGCATTATGTACAGTGTCTAACAGTTTCAAAGTGGTTTTGCTGGCTGATCCATATGCAATAGATCCGTAGTCAATCTTTGATCTTATTAAAGTTTTATAAATGGTTGGTAAGGTATGATAGTCTGAGCCCCAGTTTCTGTTTGCCAGAGTCTTCATTATGTTTAGTCTCTCATGACAGCAAAGGGTTAAATGTTTTATGTGTTTTTTCCAGGATAGCTTTTGGTCGAACCACATTCCCAAAAACTTTACTGATGGTCTGAAAGATATATTTTGGTTAAATAACTTTAAAACTGGAAAGATAACAAAAGTTTTATTGGACAATACAATTCCAACAGTTTTTGTCACGGAAAAAATAAATCCTGTATCAAGAGACCATTGTTTCAATTTCATCAAAAAGTTTTGCAGAAAAGTTGACATGATTTCCAATTTTTATTATTGTAAGGAAACAAATGGGTCACATATTAAACATCTGTTAAATTAATGTTTTAATAAGTCTTTAAACAATAAAATTTACAGTTTATTACATTTTTTTTTAGAAAGTAGGTTAACTTAAAAAACTAGCAAAATTGAAAAGTAATTTCCTATTAAAATTTTCTTTCCCATAAAAGCACCATTTTAAAAATGTGCTACTCTTAGTATTTTCCTCATCTAAATTTTAGGGCGTGTCCAAGCAATTCTGCTTCTAAGTGCATAATTTTCACCCTCATGAGGGCGCTAATAGCGGAATTGCTGCAACAATATTGGCATTTCCAAATTTAATATAAAATGTGCAACATTTAGTACTTTCCCTATCCAAATTCTAGGGGTTGTTCATCCCACTGCTCGAGGGTTAAAGTGTCAATGGTGCAATTGGAAAAAATCTACATTTCTCCTTTAAATCTAAGGAAACCAAGAAAAGGGGGGAGTATACTTTTCATTGGACCACACTGTATATTCCGTATCTATAAAAAACTATTTTCCTCTACTTTAAATTTTGTGAAATATCTGATATATTCAAAAAATAATTGAATAAATCATTGAAACATATTTACTTTATTAACTGGATTGGATAACTTGCTGCAGAAAATATTTTTACACATAAATTGTCATAAATTATGTAGGTAGATTATGTAGGTTCTATCAATAGAAGTTTCGTATTTGCAGTAAAAATAATTTTCAATTTAAATTTTACAAATATTATAATTCCAATAAACTTATTCAGAATCTTGCATATTTTATAAAACAAAATAATTCAATATTGCATAATTCTGAGACTACAGCAACTACTTATCATGCTAAGTTACATTTTTACTAAAAATACCTATTTTATTTATGAGAAAATCTTCATTACAAAATTACCTCTGAATTTGACAAATATCAAATTTAGTTTAGTAGTAAGCAGAGATCTGGCTATCGTCCTCTGGCGTATCTTCTTAAAAAATTGAACAAAACACACGCAGTAAGCAATGAAAACAAAACCGCCGAACATATTTTTCTTGAATGCAAAGTAAAGATTTTTTTTAACTTAGTTGGTGGCACTGAATATAAACCAACAGGCCAGTTTATTGTCAGGTGAACAAATATAAATATCGTATAACAAACTTTATTATTTTTCAAACTACATTAAAGTTGCTTTATCTTACTAACTAAAATAACCTGAACTTAGATGTTTTGTTTATTTTTTATTTTCCTTTTTTTGTTTGTTTCTTCATTTGTTTTTTTTTGTTTTTTTTTGTTTTTATGTTTTTTTCTCTTTTCTATTCCATTATAATAATTTTAATTTGAGTGTATTGACTGTGGAGTGTTAAGCTCTGATTTTGTCTTTCTATTTTTATTTACACTTAACTAGATTGTCTAACTAGATTGTAAGAGGTTTTTTGAATAGTTGTCAGTTCTTTAGATTAAATAAAAAATAAAAGTCAGAAGTAACATATTTTATTCTAAAATATTCAAAATGGTAGCATAGCAATATGTATGTGGAACGCGTTCCTGGGATTCACACACAAAGATTGGTTATTTAAATGAACAAACGTAGATGTAGTAGAAAAGCCAGGGGCCCTCAGTTGAAAAAACGCAAAAGTGACGCACCTAAAGATAGGGACTACGGACTTCAATGCGATGATGATGACGACGACGACGATGTTTTGGATAGTTTACCAAAATCAATAGATGATGTTTGTAAAATTGAAGTATCTACTAGAGGTCAGGCCAGTAATGATCTGTGGAAAGAACATCGTAGTAATATGCTCACAGCTTCAAATTTTGGAACCGTTTGCAAATTACGCAAAACAACAAATTCAAAAAAGACTGTTAATAATATATTATTTTAACCTGTTTACCGATCAGTCGCTACAAAATGGGGACAAGATCATGAATCTAATGCGTTAGAAGAATTTAAAAATAAATATGGAAAATGGTACAAGAATGTGGATTATTTATTTATAAAAAACATCCATACTTTGGAACAAGTCCAGACGGCATTATTAATAATAATGAAATAATTAAAATTAAATTTTCATATTCTTGTTCCAAATTGACACCAGAAATGGGAATTCAAGAAAAAAAAATTAATATCTAGCCAATACAGATGGTCATATTAAATTTAAAAAAATGATAATTATTATTATCAGGCTATAACGAAAGCCAAATATTGTTATTTTGTAGTTTGGACCCCACTAGAAATGTTCGTTGAGAAAATTGAGAGAGATGACAATTTTTGGTTATGTGCTGAACCAAAGTTAGTTGATTTTTATTTAAAATATTTAATAAAAGAAATTGTAAGAAGAAATTGATGTACCTAATTAATTTTTTTTTTGATTGTATTTTGTTATGTGAAATAAAATGTTTCATTAAAAATAGTAGGTAATTAAAGTTTTTTTTTATTTAAGTATTTAATTTATTTTGACCTATTTTTACTTTCAGTAAACGAAGAAAAAATAAAAACCATACATTATATTTTTTTATGAAATTAAAACAAAGCATATACAGGGTGTCCTTTAAAATGTGTCCCAAAATTCTCAGGCAGATTCCTTAACCAAAAAATGGAAAAAAAGTTCCTATAGACCTATGTCCTAAAGTGCCCCCTAAGCGAGCAACAGCCTCTCGAAATCATTTTTTTTATTTTGATTTTTTGAATTTTCTTAAAAATGGAAACAAATAAAAGAACCAAATTTTGGCTGTTAAATATGATCAATAATAGTGACCTTTTGACACCTTCAAAAAGAAATTATTTCGTCAGGGGTGTACTTGGGAATTTTTTGAAAATTTTGATTATTCATAACTTTTTTGTGTTTTTGGTAATGACTTATCCATATTTTTTTTTACATTCTACATTGAAAACTACGTCAAAAAGGAATACTTGTTTGATCTCGATTGGAGCAGCCGTTTCCGAGAAAACATCATCCAAAGATATTCGTCCACTTTAGCTTAATTTTCAATTTTCCTAAATTACCTCGGTGAATCTCGTAAATAAAAATAACTTTTTTAGCTCTCTCTAAATAATTGTAGTTCAAATGTCGTGGTGGGACTATTTTTATTTAATAATAAGAAACGGTTTAAAAAAATATTTATTCTAAAAAACAAATCAAAAAAAATTAAAGCAGATGCTCAATGTGGCGACCATTGGTTTCCACACACAAGCGCAACCGTCGCATCATAGACTGTCTTACACGAAAAAATACTTCAGGATTATTCCTAAGAACTTCGCAATGATGAAAAACTCGTTCTTCCAATTCTTCAACTGTTTCAACAGGACTGGAATAAACCAATGATTTTAAATAACCCCAAACAAAAAAATCCATTGGATTTAGATCTGGTGAACGAGGTGGCCAGTTAACAGGACAACCTCTGCCAATTACTCTACCTTCAAATCTTTCGTTAAGGTGCTGTCTAGCTTCAAGGCTGTAATGTGGTGGAGCTCCATCATGCATAAACCACATGTTATGTCTGATTTGAATCGGAATATTATCAAGAAGCTCATGTAAGTTATTTTCCAAAAAAAGCCTGTATGCTGCTCCATTTAACCTATTCGGCAAAACAAATGGTCCAATAAGGTAATTATCAATAACTCCAGCCCAGACGTTTATTGAAAATTTATCCTGGTGGTGACGTTCAACAACCGCGTGAGGGTTATCTTCAGCCCATTCATGCATATTTCGAAAATTTATTATACCATCTCTAGTGAAACCAGCTTCATCGGTAAATAGCACTTTATTAAGAAACATTGCATCTTGATTACATCTTCCAAGAAACCATTCAGAAAAGATAACTCGCGGCTCATAATCAGTAGCTTTAAGTGCCTGAACTTTTTGAATGTGGTAAGGGTACAATTGTTGTTCACGCAAAACTTTCCATACCGTGTTACGTCCGACTCCCACTTCTGAAATTAAATGAGAGAATCTGTGTAGTGAATAGTTAAGAAAGAGAATCCATTGATTTGGGAAATCAGATTTTTTCTGCATAACGCAACTCTTTTCGATACGAAAAGTCGTGAAATGTAAGAGAAGCAATAACAAGTAAAAAAACTAGTTTTATACGATAATGTACCGGGTAGCTAAAATAATAAATAAGTAATTACTTACCATTTGCTATTTTTCTGGTACTTGTCGATGGGGTTTCAGCTACCCTATCCAAAATTGCTTCTTCCAAAGCAGGAGTTCTCACATAATTTTGTCTTCCACTGTTACTAGAGTTTTTCTTAAATGTACCAGTTTCCCGAAGTCTATTGTCAATTCTAGAAAACGTCTTAGCGCATGGAAGATGCCTATTTGGAAAGCGCTCCTGATAAAGTCTGCGAGCTTCATTGGCATTTCCAGAAGCGAGTCCAAAACATAAGTGCATGTCCGTCATTTCGCCGAATGTGTAATCATTATTGTAGTTATTGTGAGCCATTTTAAACAAAATAATAACAATACAACGAATCGCACCAGAACACTTTTAGAAATAATGTTTAACTGAAGAAACATTTTTATCAGTGAGCGAAAAAAATTATCCATGAAACACAAAAACGCCAAAAAAATACATATTTTTACTTTTTTATTCTAAACAGCTAAATACAAACCTTATGGTCTTCATAATAAATAAATGGGAACTAAATTTTTAAATTTTATTTAGAGAGCTAAAAATAGTATACAGGGTGATTGATTAGTGTGAGGAAGCTCTGTAGATCTGTTATAATAAAAGTAGGCAGCTTTAAGCTTCACATTTTAAAATTAGTTACGATGTGACAGGGTGTTTCATAAGGCCGTGCCAAATCAAAGTTATGTTTTTTAAATGGAACACCCTGTATATTTTTATATTTTTAGAATCTGCTCGATAATCTGATTTCAATGATATATCACACTTGTTATCTAATATGAATAGTAAAGGATCTACAGCTACTCAAAAATCACATTTTTTCAAATTCAGGTGGCTGTTGTAGCCAAACAGTTGGAAATCGAGGAAAACGGCTACAGTCCCTATCCTAACTTTTTAAGGTCTATTCAGTGACATAAAATACATATTATTTGATACAGGGTGATCAAAAATCCAAAATCACATCCGATTTTTGATCACCCTGTATCAACTAATATTTTTTGCCACTGAATAGACCTTCAAAAGTAAGGATAGGGACATGTAAGCCGTGTTCCTCGATTTCCAACTTTTTGGCTACAACAGCCAAAATTGAAAATTAACCTAAACTGCACGAATATCTTTGGATGATGTTTTCTCGGAAACGGCTGCTCCAATCGAGATCAAACAAGTATTCCTTTTTAACGTAGTTTTCAATGTAGAATGTAAAAAAAAATATGGATAAGTCATTACCAAAAACACAAAAAAGTTATGAATAATCAAAATTTTCAAAAAATTCCCAAGTACACCCCTGACGAAATAATTTCTTTTTGAAGGTGTCAAAAGGTCACTATTATTGATCATATTAAACAGCCAAAATTTGGTTCTTTTATTTGTTTCCATTTTTAAGAAAATTCAAAAAATCAAAATAAAAAAAATGATTTCGAGAGGCTGTTGCTCGCTTAGGGGGCACTTTAGGACATAGGTCTATAGGAACTTTTTTTCCATTTTTTGGTTAAGGAATCTGCCTGAGAATTTTGGAACACATTTTAAAGGACACCCTGTATAATATGTTCAATAAAATATATATGCATACGATAAAATAGGTTTTAAAAAATTTTTCGTCTACACTACAAATTAATTGAATAAGGATAATTTCCAGACCGCAGCAGAATTTTATATAAATAAAAATTTCCTTGGGGTATTCGGTCATAAATTTTATTTAATATCGTTAGCACCGCACTACATATGTTTCGGAAAACTTTGTTTACATCTTCGCGTGCAGTCAAAATTTAAAAATATTAAAAAAACACACATGGGGACGATTACAAACAGTTTAAAATTTTAAACTGATTTTAAATTTTGACTGCACCCGAAGATGGAAACAAAGTTTTCCGAAACATTTGTAGTGCGGTGCTAACGATACTAAATAAGATTTGTGACCGAATATAACAAGGAAATTTTTATTTATACAAATTAATTGTGACATTGATGCAAAGTTGTTTAAAAAAACAAATATTTTATAGTATGTAAAACTGTATATTAAAGCAGTTTCCAAAACAGTCTTGAGTGTACGCTCATCGTGGTCAGACGTCTTTTTGCCAGTGCTGATAAGTCAAAACGACAAAAAGTGTTTAAATATTGTGTTATTTTTAACGATACCAAATTTTTCGAGAAAGTGATTATTACAACAACTTTATTAGCTTATTTTGGTGATGGATAATATCGAGGGCGGCCCAGCAGGGCCGCCCCAGGTAAATACAGATGTACCTAATACTACGAATAAACCAATTTCTTATGATTTTGGTAATAAATACAACTTTGCCGATCGCGGGCCATACCTAGTATATGTAGAACATGAAGACAAAAATTTAGGAAGATTATTTCCAGTTAGGGTAGGACACTACCTACAACAAACTGATGAATTCAAAAAAGATATACTTGACATTCAAACTATAGGGAAAAACAGGGTAAAAGTTATCTTTAAATCATTTAATATAGCAAATACATTGATAAACCATAAAACCATTTTACAAAACAATTTAATTGCTTACATTCCAAAATTCTTTACTCAAAAAAAAAGGAATAGTTCGAAACGTAGATACCTTCTTCACAGAAAAAACAATCCTAGAAAATATTGTCTCTGAAAAAGAAGTAGCAGAAATTAGGAGAATGAAACGTAAAAAAGTCCAACCTGATAAAACAGTCGAATATGTTGATAGGCAAATTATAATTGTAACATTTATTGGCAATACCCTACCTGAAAATATAAAAATTAACATGTGTAATTTTGTAGTTGAGCCATATTCGTATCCCGTTGTGCAGTGCTACAAATGCTTGCGCTACGGACATACAATATCTCAATGCCGAGGAAATACTAGGTGCCAAAAGTGTACCGAGGAACATGAAACGACATCATGTGAAAAAGATATATTTTGCGTATTTTGTAAAAGTAGTGATCATTCTAGTGTATCAAAAAATTGTCCCGCTTATAAAAAACAACAAAACATCAAAAAGTATATGGCATCAAATAATATTTCATTTAAAGATGCGGAAAAAGTTATAGAAAATCCTAGTTATGCAAAAATAGTCACTAACAACAGATTTGATCTTTTACGTAATATTAATAATTACCCCGAACTACCAAATACGATTGCAGGAACCTATGTTCGAAAACCCAAACCACCACCGCTCACCAAATCTCAACCTGTTTCTAACACACTTAAACGAAAAAAACCTTCTTCTCCGCCCGAAACTCCTACATCTGTTAGTAGCACCCCTATATCTAAACCTCTTTCAAAACCAGTAACCCCCAACCCCTACAGGGATGAATTTATGGAATTTAAGGAAAAAATGATATTTGAAATTTCCAAGTTCGTTCGCTCTATTACCAAAAATCCCCTAAATATCACAGAAATTGAAATTGAAAACTTCATCACTTCTCTAGCAATTGACAAAAGCACTAATAACCCTGACAATATGGATCATGATCCTATAGAAATTAGTGATGGCGAACGATCTGAATACTAAATTACGTATTTTACAATGGAATGCAGGTTCCATTAATAATAAAAAAGCAAATCTCATGAATTTTCTAGTTGATTACCCTTCAGATATCATTATGATATCAGAAACATGGTTAGATTCAAAAAAAATATTTAATCTTCAAGGATACAATTTAGTTAAGAAAAATAGGGCTGATGGATATGGCGGTGTTGCCATATTTATCAAACACCCGTTAACATATATAGAATTAAATGCTAATGCAAACATTAACCAACATATTGAATTATGTGCTATACAACTAACTGACTTAAATCTCTCTTTAATTTCTATTTATAAAGCACCAGATAATAAAGTTCTTCAAAAAGACTGGGAATACCTATTTAGACATTTTAATAAAAATAAAACTATTCATGCCGGCGACTTTAATAGTCACCACACCCTGTGGGGATCCATTACAAATGATGCTCAAGGCACAAATTTGGTTGAAGCCTTAGATACTACAGAATTGATTGTAATTAATAATGGAAATCCCACAAGAATAAGTAGGCCAAACGAAAACCCTTCAGCTGTTGATTTAACGATAGCAACAACGGACATTGTAGATAAAATTACCTGGAATGTTTTACCTGTACCACTGGGTTCAGATCACTTACCAATAATAATTGATTATTATCACAACGACGCTAATACCTTCTCTATTACACCTACAACCAAATGGAATAGTAAAAAATCGGATTGGAACCTGTATTCTAGCATTATTCAAAATGAATTAGACTTAACATCATCTAACTATGAACATATGAACAATTCAGAAAAGTTTGCTATTTTGTACAACGCTATTTGTAAAGGAGCTGATGTTTCCATGCCCAAAAAAAAACCGTTTACACCAACTAAAATGCAACCTTTATGGTGGGACGAAGATTGTTCTAAAATATTCAACTCGAGAAAAAATGCTTTCATTGAGTATAAAACTCTTTCTAATTTTGACAACTATCTAAAATATAAAAGTATAGATGCGAAAACTAAATTAATGTTTAACAAAAAAAAACGCAATAAATGGAAAGAATTTTTAGATAAACTAAATAAAAGCACTCCTGTATCTGAAATTTGGAAATATATGAAGGCTATAAAAAATAGTTCAGTAGAATTTAAAAAAACAATACTAAATAACGATATGATCGAAGCTTTGTTAAATTATTTTGCACCAGCTTCAGCACCTAAAAAAAATAATTATGTAAATAATTTCAGATTTAAAAATAACAACACAATTAACCAACCTTTTTCTTATAATGAAATGCTTATGACTATGAAAACCTCAAAAAGCACAGCTCCGGGACTCGACAGTTTTACTTATAGTATGATAAATTATATGCCCACTTTTGCAAAGACATATCTTTTAAATATTTTAAATAACTGGTGGTTGAAATGTGAATTTGTGGAACAGATGAAAGAAATAGTGATCTGTCTTTTATTGAAACCGTTAAAAAATCCCACCCTTGTTACTTCTTATCGGCCTATTTCTCTTTTATCTTGTTTAACAAAGACACTAGAAAAAATGATAAAAACTCGCCTAGAATGGTATTTAGAATACTACTCTCTTTTACCTAATACACAATATGGATTCAGACGAGGCCGCGGAACAATTGATGCAGTTGCACATTTGGTAAATGATGTACAAAACGCTTTTACAAAAAATGAATATGTTGTATGTTTATTTTTGGACATAAAAGGAGCATATGATTCTGTAAACTTGGATTTGCTTCATAAAAAAATATTTTCGTTAGGTATAGACGCGAATATAGCCGCAAGTATAATTGAAATTTACAAAAATAGAAAAATATATATAAGAGATCATAGAAATGTGTTACATGGTCCAAGAGTTATTTATGATGGTTTACCACAAGGGTCTGTGCTCTCTCCAATGCTTTTTAACATTTATACAGCAGATTTGCATAGTATGTTTGATGAAAAAATTAAAATAATTCAATATGCAGATGATATTTGTATATACACTATCCAAAGTTCATATCAGCAAGGTGTAAGTAAATTATCGCATGCAGTGTGTCATGTACTAGATTGGCTGGAAGACTTAGGTTTTACTATTTCCCCAGAAAAATCGTCAGTCATGTGGTTCACAAGACATAGAATTAGTAGTTTCCATCAAACCCTTACCATAAAAAATACAACGTTCCCAATTTTAAACCAGTACAGATATCTAGGCATAGTGCTTGACACAAAATTGTTATGGACAAAACATATTGCTCATATACAAAATAAGTGTGAAAAAGGCATTAACATGCTGCGATATGTTACGAAAACCAAATATGGTGCAGATCCCAAAATGGCCCTTATATTTTATAAGAGCTATATTAGGTCAATTATGGACTATGGAAGTGTGTTATATGGATCAGCATCCAATACTAATTTAAAAATAATCGACCGAATACAATATAAAGCTATAAGAATTTGCATCGGCGCAATGAATTCATCTCCATGCTTTGCAATGCTTGCTGAAGCACAAGAACCGCCCTTAAATTTAAGAAGAACTTTCTTAGCTAATAAATTAGTACTAAAATATAGGACATTTAACACGTACCTTAATCAATCTATCTCTCAATTATGTGTAGATAATTTGGTTAATACCTACTGGATATCAAAAAAATATCCTTTACTAGCAGATGCACTCGCTAATACCAGTGTATTCAGTAAATACTACAAACAAGCTTCAAAATATCCACTCTATGACCAACGTTTTGAGGTCACTGCAACCAAGTTCACAGCATTATATCCTTCATATTCAAATCTTAGTATTATTAATAATACCCTCGTTTCATCCATACTAAGTCGCTTTACTAATACAATTCAAATATTTACAGACGGTTAGAAGTCTGAAACCGGGACAGGTTATGCTTTTTACGTTCCAATTTTCAACTATATGCAGAAAAGTCGAATCCCGGACTATTGCTCAATTTTTACTGCTGAAGCCAAAGCAATTGAATCTTCACTTGAGTGGTGTCTTAGTGAAAAAATAAACAAAGCTGTTATTTTGTCAGATTCTAAATCTGTTCTACAATCATTGGAAAATCATGCCACAAAAAAATATAATCACCACTTAATAATAAATATTAGATCCTTATTGTGCAACTTAAGTAAACAAAATATTAAAGTAGATTTCATTTGGACCAAAGGACATGTAGGAATACGAGGAAATGAAATTGTCGATTCGGCGGCGAAACAAGCTACTCTCCTTATTGAAATAGAGGATGTATTTGCGTATGATGATATAATCAATTTCTTTAAAACCCAAATGAGTACAGATTGGAAAAATTTATGGAATGTCTACGTATCAACTTTCAACAATCATTACGTTGATATACACCCTACACTGCCAACAAAAATTGATCACATTTTTTTGTACAATATTAGTAGGTCATATTCCGCAACAATAACACGAATGAAACTAAACCACGGGTGTTTCCCAGCATACCTCTTTAGAATCGGTATCAATGAGACACCTACATGTGAGTGTGACAACTTAACAATCGGTGACTTGACTCATATATTTTTCAACTGTTCCAAACATAAGAACAATTCTGACAAATTCATGAAAAAACTAGTTTCACTAAAAGTAAATCTCCCAACTAATATCAGTACTTTACTTAGTACTTTTAATAAAGATATATATGACGAAATAAATTGCTTCCTTAAGAAATCAAATATCAGCATATAGTTATTTATTCTTAAAATCCCCAAAAAAAAAATATCTGTGGCTAATAGACTTAGTCTGAAGCCAACACCCCTCCTACACACACACACACACACACACACACACACACACACACACACACACACACACACACACACACACACACACACACACACACACACACACACACACACACACACACAGTTTCCAAAAATCAGTTTCTTACTTTAAATATACCATAAATAATGCCATCCAAAGCTTTCGCGTGGATACCAAGTGTATATTATTGAATATAAGTTATAACAACAATTATGTTTATTAACAAAAAATACGATCAATAATTCGATGGCGTTATGCAGAAAGCTACCAACCCTCAATAGTGACAAACTGAGATAATCAGCTCTAAAGTTTTTATTCATTTAAAAAATCTGTAGGATGTTTAAATACTATTTTGTAACTTTTTTTGATTCTAGATAGATCTTTTAATATTTTATGTGTTTAAATATTAAATAAAGGTAAAACTGGCGATTTTTTGTGGGTTGGTAGGTTTTTGAATTTTGCAAAACAGGGAATTATTACCAATATTTTTGAATTAAAACAAAAGTAATGTTATCAAATATTATTTTTATTTACCAAAAAACAAAATCGAGTTTTCGAACTAATCATTAAGTTTTTATTTCATAACTAAAAAGTTAAAAATACTCAAAGCCAGGTAACATAGAATAAAATTAACGACCGATTATCAGAAAACAACTACAATCTTTGCTGTCGTTTAAGAGATGACTCAATGTCACTGAATTCAGTATCGTTTGGCACAAAACTATGACCAGCACAAAGATATTTTACGGTAATGCTTTCTAAGTTCGTGTATGTACCATGGCAATATCGATTTAAGAATAAATATTAACCTAATATTTCGATTCTGTCCGCTGCAAGAATCAAACCAAAGGTAAAACGTTTACCTTCTAGAGGTAATTTAGATTTTACATGTTTTATAAGGCAATGGCGTATTTCTTGTGCGCCTATTCTAGCTATACCTTCTACCCAAACGTAGCAGTAACCTATAGTTTACGATGCCTGTAGGAATTCTAGGAAGGGTCGTGTTTTTTCTAAGTCAAAACTTAAACATTTATGATCTATTTCTTCTGTTGCTCTCTTGAAATTATTTTTTCTCATTTTCTGTGCCCCTTCTGCTACTTGCAAATGCTTGTTATGTTCCTGCTTAAACTTTTCTTTTTCTTTTTTTTTTTCTTCATTCTTTTCATTGTCTTTTTTTAATGCCTTCTTGTATGACATTAGGCTTACTGGATTGGCTTCTTCTCTTTGATCATCAATGGGAGCCCAGCCATGAAATTTTTTTAAAGCTGTATTTACTCGAAATGTAGTTACTTTAGAGTATTTATAAACATTTCTCTACAAACTTTGTTGTCTGTTATTTTATAAATTCGAGAGAATTTTCTTTTTTCAGGTATTTCTGTTATAAGATCTTTTTCAGGTATTTCTATCATAAGATCTCTTTTTTCAATCTCGGATACACTAGCAGCAATAAAAGTAGTTTGAGCATTACATGAATTTAGCGATCAAAATCTATCAATTCGGATTTTCGGCTATCAACGCTAACATTTTCTGCAAATTTTGATGTGCAAATCGACAAACTCCTTGGGTTGGATTAAAATACTTTTATAGTTAAAATATTGTTTATTTGTGAACATCCATATATTTTTTTCTTCTCGAGTTTGATTGACAATTTTTCGTGTTCTGCCTTTCTTTGGCCTTTGCTGCAATGCTGGATCTTTAATTTCTTGAGTAGCATCGACTTGAAAATCGTTACCCGCAACAACAAGAACGGGAATACTTTCGTCACTGATATCATCAGGTGCATCTATTTCTACTTCTGATAAATCTTCCTGTTCGATTTCATAATGCGGGTCTGCCACCGAGTCGTCACTATCTTTTAAAAAATGATCCTCAGAAATATGTTCGCACTTATCAAATGTAGCAACAGCATCAGGTGTAAGAATTGTTAAAACATGGTTATTTTGAGGTTTTGTGTTTTCAGATGTGGTGATTTGAACAGCAACGATGGGCGAATCTGGCCCTACTGCAGTTTCCTGATAAGGTCCATAAATAACATCCAATAAAGATATATTTTTTATTAAGAGTCCGCTACCGTTTAGTTAATCGCTTATCCTGCAAAGGTCTCTGATTAATGTGTTTTTTTCGAAAACAGTATGAAATATCAATTATTTCAAAAAACAAAAAATATTTTTTTTTTACATGAAAAGATAAGTTCTATTCATTAGCCTTTATTTGGTACTAAGTTTGTCACAATTAGTTAAAATTTAACACAAATATTCTAATAAAAATAATGAATTAGTTACTATACAGGGTGTATCAACGATGCGTGAGTGAACGATAGCTGCTTCCCTATATGAGATAGGAAAAAATGCCTTAAATAAAAGTTGTAGAGGGCATTGAAAGCTACGTTCCAAAAATAACTACCAATATACAGGGTGTCCGATAAATGTATGAGTTATCGAAGTATTGTTTTTTTAAAGGAAACACCCTATATATTTTTACTCGATTAAATTTCTTTGGAAGAGTCTTTCTTAAAAATATAGGGCTGTATGGGTTTATACTGGGTGGTTAGGAATTTATGGTGGGATTTAGATAACAAAATGGGTTTATTCAACATCAAATATCTCTAATTCAATAATTTGGAATAAATTTTTTTTTCTGCCGAATATTCTCGAAAATAGTGTATTTTCATTTTGTATTCATAATTTTACCGAATGGCGCTTTTCCCATACAGGGGCAATCAAAACTCAGGACCACTTTTTTCTCAGTTTTTTCCAATGGAACACCCTGTAAATGAGGCCATACCAGGATAGCCCATACCATGAGACTTCAGAAAATGTAGGGTTTTCCTACTTGATTTTTATCGGAAATGTTTCTAATTCTTAAGGAAAGTATAAAAAAGTTATAAAAGCAATAACTATTTATTTATTTCATTCGAAAAAGCATAAATTCACATCAAATGTTCGAATAATCTCCCATTTTGAGCTATGCACAAATTAAGTCTATTTACATTTGCTCTTCTAACTTCAATTAAAGTTGATTTTGTAATAGAGTGAAAAACTTCTCTAATTATATTCTTCATGTCTTCTGGTGTCGTTGGTTTTTCGCGGTAGACCTCTCCTTTAACATATCCCCAGAGATAGAAATCTAGAGGCATGAGGTCTGGAGACCTTGCTGGCCACTGAATGGGTCCGTTTCTTTCTATCCATTTATTACTGCGCCATCTGTTTAAAAACCATCTTACCTGATTTTGATTGTGGGTAGACGCGCCATCATGTTGGTAATATAACCTGAGTCTGGTGTCAATAGGTACATACTCCAACAAAATTGGTAAATGATCTCGGAGAAAATCTCTGTAAATTTCCCCATTCAGTGGACCATCAAAGAAATGTGGTCCTATGACCTGATCCCCAATTATGCCCCCCCAAACATTTATCGACCATCTATTTTGGTAATCAATTTCTCTGACCCAATGTGGATTCTCTGTTGAGTAGCAGTGGCAATTGTGTCTATTTACTATTCCATTACTTTTAAATGTTGACTCGTCACTAAACAAAATGTATTTTAGAAAATTTGGTTCCTCGCGAATGAAATTCAATTTATTTTCGCAATAGCGAACTCTGGTGTCATAATCCCTTTCATAAAGTTCTTGATGTAATTCAAATCAGTATGGATGAAGTTTATTTTTTATCAATATTCTGTTCACGGAAGTGTGACTTATATCCAGCTCTCTTGCAATTTCCCTCGTACTAACATGAGGATTCTCTACTGTTGAAAGGATCACCTCTAATTCATTTTCTTTATTTGTTGCAATTTTGTTTACTACTTGCCTTTTCTCGTGCTTGACACTGCCTGTTTCGTCAAATCTTTCTTTAACCCCCCGAAAAGTCTCTGGTCGTATAGACCTTGAATCAGGGTATCGAACTGCATACATTCTACTGGCTAATAAACAATTTCTATCACACTCACTCAAAATGTAGATCATATTTATCATTTCTTCGGTGGATAATTTCATTTTGAAGCGAAAAATTATTAAATTTCAACTATAAATTATTCTCCTCCTCGATAATTAAATGTCAAATTCCTATAACGTTCAAATGTTTCAAGGGTGATTTGATTTTTCGCTGTATTACAAGATCAACTTTAATGAAAGTTCGAAGAGAAATTGTAGATATGATTAACTCGGGCATAGCTTAAAATTTGAGATTGTTTAAACATTTGCTGTGAATATACGCTTTTTTAAATAATTGTTCGTTTATAATAAATAAATAGTTATTGCTTTTATAACTTTTTTATACTTTCCGATAAAAATCAAGTAGGCAAACCCTACATTTTCTGAATGCTCATGGTATGGGCTATCCTGGTATGGCCTCATTTACAGGGTGTTCCATTTGAAAAAACTGAGAAAAAAGTGGTCCCGAGTTTTGGTTGCCCCTGTATGGGAACAGGGCCATTCGGTAAAATTATGAATAGGAAATGAAAATACACTATTTTCGACAATATTCGACAGAAAAAAAAAATATTCCAAATTATTGATTTAGAGATATTTGATGTTGAATAAACCCATTTTGTTACCTAAATCCCACCATAAATTCCTAACCACCCAGTATAAACCCATACAACCCTATATTTTTGAGAAACACTCTTCCAAAGAAATTTAATCGAGTAAAAATATATAGGGTGTTTTCTTTAAAAAAACATTACTTCGATAACTCATACATTTATCGGACACCCTGTATATTGGTAGTTATTTTTGGAACGTAGCTTTCAATTCCCTCTACAACTTTTATTTGAAGCATTTTTTCCTATCTCATATAGGGAAGTAGCTATCGTTCACCCACGCATCGTTGATACACCCTGTATACTAAAAAAATTATAATAGTAATGTTTTTTCGCATCGAAAGAAAATACTTATCATTCTACATCATATAGGTTTTTGATTGAAATTAAGTCTTACAGTTTTCGAAAAAACACATTAATTAGATACCCTTGCAGGATAGGCGATTAACCACGTCAATGATGGACCCATGCCAAAAAAAAAAACAATAAAGTAAAATACTTACCTGAATTTTCCTTTATTGCAAGAGCAGCCTTTGAAATTTTAGCATCTCGATTACTGTACATTACGCTGAATAACAAGTAGTTTACTTTAACACTCTTACAATGTATTGAAAGTTCTTTTTAAACTATCTAGATCGCTACTATCACACCAATAAGCTTGTTAATTAAAAACAAAACATGAACTATTATAGGTTAGGTTATTGTAATAGAAGAACCGCATATTTGCAGAAAGCTACCAACCGACTTGGATGCATCTGGCGCTATATTAAAATAATACCAAGTGGGTTGGTAGGTTTCTGCAAATTAGAAGATTGATCAAAATAAATATGTGGGTTAGTATTTTATGGTTTTATAGGGTGGATAATGAATTGAGACCTGGCAGGTTTTTACAGAATGCAGAACGCGTATTTTATTAGTCAAATCCGCACCCAACTCATTATCTGGTATATTGTAGGTTGGTAGCTTTCTGCATAAAGCCGTCCAATTATATGTATAAAAATCCTTTACTATTTCCCCTTAGAATAAAATCAATTTAAACGTATTTAATCATTTGTTTAAAAAATAATTCCACTAGGTGACTCTCAACAAACGCTAATTAATGAATAAGAAAGAGAACTTTTGTATCTGGCATCTAGGTAATAAATAAAAATATTATTTGCAAAGAAATTAATATCAACACAATAGAAAGTTGTTACAAAGACAAATTAGGCCAGCCTGCGTTTTCTGGTGGATTTAAATACCGAGAAAGGTAGGCGTCCCATTAGAGTGAACGGAGAAAGATAGAATTATTACACGTACAATTATTGTCCTCACAAAAGCAAAGAGGGGGTTGCGTACAGAGATATTCTAAGAAATGGATGAGGTACCTCTTAACTTCGACCGAACGGAAAGCGGTAGAACAGCTTTAATTCAAAAATTAAACATGGCAATGTGAATTTAAGACTGCCTGGATTTAAATAAAGAATATTTTTACTTTCCTATCTGTATACAGATATAAGGAAAGTATAGGAATCATGATTTTTTTCGACCTCGAGTTTTCGACGGATTTTTACGTTTTGAGGTCCCCTGAATCCGTTTTGACTATTTTTGCGATGATGTCTGTGTGTGTGTGTGTGTGTGTGTGTGTGTGTGTGTGTGTGTGTGTGTGTGTGTGTGTGTGTGTGTGTGTGTGTGTGTGTGTGTGTGTGTGTGTGTGTGTGTGTGTGTGTGTGTGTGTGTCTGTGTGTGTGTGTGTGTGTGTGTGTGTGTCTGTGTGTGTGTGTGTCTGTATAACGCATAACTCATGAACCGATACACGGAAAAACACCAAATTTCAAACTTAAGCTTTGTTCCAACGTCTAATGAGCTGATTAGATTTTGGGCAGAGTCGAAACATCTGGGGGGGTACTTTATAGGTGGTCATTTTTATATTTTATGGAATATATCTGTTATTTACGTTTGGGGAAGAAAATTCTTCAAATGAAAGTTACTTCTTATTTTATTATCTATAATTTTTGTTATATACAAAATTTTCCTCAAATGGTCCGTATTCGCGAAATTTGACAAAATGTAAAAAAATATTTTTTTTATAAAAATTGTTCAAACAAAAGTTGTTTGTAATATAATTCTCAATAATTTTTATTCTATAGATAATTTCTCTAAAATGGACCGTATTCGAGATATTTGAGAAAATGTGTAAATTTCGAAATTTGAAGAAAACTCAAAAATGGATAAAGAAAAAAACATTAAATTTTAAACTTAAGTTTTATTTCGGCCTGACGTGAAATGATTAGATTTTGGACAAAGTCCATCTGGGGGGGTACTTTATGGGAGGCCGTTTTTATATTTTATGGAATATATCTGTTATTTATGTTTGAAGAAAAAAATTGTTCAAATAAAAGTTACTTCTAATATTATTATCTATAATTTTTGCCTTATGTAAAAATTTCCTGAAATGGTCCGTATTCGAAAAATTTGACAAAATGTGCAAAATTCTGATTTTTATGAAAATTGTTGAAATAAAAGTTGTTTGCGATATCGATCTCTATAATATTTGTTTATACATGATTTTTTTAAAATGGACCGTAATGGAAAAATTGTAGGAAAAGTGCCAAATTTAAATTTTTCAGTATTTTCATTTTCAATGAATATCTATAGAAAAATGTTTCGCGGTAGATGTATGTGGACAATGTATATATTTAGTTTATCCTCTAAACATTTATAGAGATGCTGCAATAGGTTGTACAAAATAACCGGAAAAAGCCTGTAATACCTAGATAGGAAAGTCATGTGTTGGACACATCAGATTTTTACTTTAATTAAGAATTAATGTCTGCTGAATTTAAAACACACATTCTTAATTACATTCTTAGACAAATTTCTCTGCATATTTGCAAAATAATAACACTTTTTTTCTTTCTTACATGACTGCATAAATAATTTTTATAAAGGCATTTTTCGATATTCTTATAAACTTTTATCATTTAATAAATACGTAACGGAAAAATTCTGAAAAGCTCTATTACACCGATCCTTTCAGCAAAACCCTTTGGGAAATAATGTAAATCGTTTGCTTAAGGGAATATAGCGATTTTTGAGGTTTCTCTATCGTGATAGAAATATTTTATTTTAAAAGACTTGGGTTGCTGATAAGTCATAAAGCTTAATGTATTTAAATACTTGTAGTGACAGACACTTCTTTAAAATAGAAATATAATACTTTGTCTACGACCACTTATTGATAAATCAATATTCTACCTCCTAAGAGCATATGGTACCCATATATCACTAGAGTGAATTATGAAAATTCACGCTTTTGTAATGAGGCATGTTCAAAAATTTTCAAATTTTTTTTCTGAATAATAGAGTTGAAAATAAAGCTACATTTTTTTTTCTTTTTTTATCTATTCATTTGCCAGAGTTATGAATTTTTTAAAATTTATGAGTTCACCGGTTAGAACGTTTACGAGAAGTGATGTACGTTCGTTTGTGTACTCCTTCCTTCTTACTTTTAGACTTCTAAAACATCGTTAAACAAATATCTTTTAAATATATAATATCAAATGTGTTTTGAAAGTATTATTTCTGTTTAAACTTTTACCATATTTAAAGTTTCATTCTTTTAAAAGTCACTTAATAATGCAGAAAATGCCAAAACGGCAGCACTGTGTGTGTCATCTGTCATAGTGTCTCAATCAAGAATTTATTTCAAATTTGAGCGTTTAATTTTGTACTTTTTATAAATATTATGACTACGAAAAAGTGTTTTGTTCCAGAATGTGATAATGATTCACATTCATCTTCAAAAATATTTATTAATGTTCCTAGAAATTTGGAAAGAAGAAAATCAACCTTCTAATAGCGATGTTTCTCGTCAACTTTTCAATAAAAATACACCGGATATTTAAAATGTAGCAGCAATTTCTGCTAATTGTCCCCTTCAGGAAATTCTAATTGAGGCTACTATAAATTCTTAGAAAAACCCTTCTGGATGAAACTCCAAAATCTCCTGAAAGTTTTGAAGATAGCGAATTTATTCATCATTTTTTGGAAGAATTAGTGATAAAGAAATAATAGAAAAATGTGGGTATTTAAACAAACTGGTTCCTGGATCCCATATAATGGCAAATACGGTGTTTAAGAAGGGTTAGAGAATTTCACATGTTAAAACCACATTCCTGTGTGAATTTTAAGCAAGTACATTTACTTAGTAATATCTGCATAATTGCTTGTTAATTTACAAGAACCTATTTTGTAAGAGTAAATATTAATTTAATAAAAATTTTTTATTTGCTTTTTAATTTAATTTACCTAATTATTACATTTCAGGGATTATAATGAAGAGTTTTAAACAGCCAATGTAATTTTTTATAAAATTTTAACTTTTCGAGCAAATCAAAGCGGAATGAGTATCTGTATATGCATAGATTTTTTTGGGACTAAAACTACCAAACTAGAGGCACCTATTTTCAGCAGTTTAAAATAAAACAATTTAACAAAAACAGCCTATGTCACAGTGATAAATATTAAAAACAACCAAGTTCAGTTGAATGTGGTAGCAAAGTTTATATATTCCAATAAGTCAGGTAACTACATGTGGTATCACTAGTGATAAATTTAAAAATATCACAATTCTAGCCACCTTTTTTGAAAAACCAGCAAATGTGCCTTCTTATCATTCCTTGACGAAAATGACAACAGTGATAAATTTGAAAAAAAAAAATTAATGTTGCTATTCCTTATTACGATAATAAAACATGTTTGCAGTTCTGTTTATTTTTTATGAAAATCTAAGTAAAAACAACCAATGTCAAAAGGTTATAATTTTTTTCTCTGTCAAACCAAATATAGCACAAAATTAAAAATTGATCGTGCGTCAAGCTAAAGTAATACCTTTATTGATAGTAGCTTTAAAAAAGGAGAAAGAATAATATTGACTTAAGTTATTATTATTAACATTGGTGATTTTTAATAAAATCTTCAATTATTGTTTACAAACAAAAATGTAAAAATCTGTGAAAATTTTATTTATTAACCTTATAATAAAAAATGAGAAAAATGAAGTAAAAAACAATTTATTTAAAAATAAAAAATATATATACAAATCCTAAGAATATAAAAGTACTGATTTATTTTTCTGTAGTGGATGAAGAGGTTTCATTAACAATCTAGCCAAGTCAACATCAATATTTACGCATTTTGATAAATTAGAGCCTTTCCAATAACATTGAGTAGATGTTACAGATAGTTCCTCACTTCTTCTATGAAGCCACATCAAAAAAGCTACATGTTTACAACCACCTGAAAAAAATAAAAGGGTTAGATATGCAGTTACAAAATAACTATATAACCAGCTACAAAATGCCTTATTTTATGTAACAAGACGAGCACAGCTTTA
Organism: Psylliodes chrysocephalus; assembly: GCA_927349885.1. Lineage (NCBI taxonomy): Eukaryota > Metazoa > Arthropoda > Insecta > Coleoptera > Chrysomelidae > Psylliodes > Psylliodes chrysocephalus. The sequence goes on along the minus strand of OV651816.1, from coordinate 38,659,427 downwards.
CTAGCTCTGAACGAATCCAGTAAAGAACCTCGGATTTTCAAAACTTTTTAAAAAAATAATCTCACCACATTTTCACAATTTTGAAATATTATAGAGCTTTTCAAAAAAAAACTACTATTTTTAAAAGTATAATTTTTTTTTAAACAGCTGTGTCTCATTTTAGGCTATTCTTAGGCTATTGAGTATTATAAAATAAAAAAGTACGGGGTGCTTTGATAGCTTCAAACGAATCCAGGAGAGCACTCCAGTTTTTTTTTTAAACCACACCACGTTTTTTTGGCTCCTAAAATATTATAAAATATTCGAAATTTGGCATTTTTAAAAAAATTCGCAATTCCTTGCTGACTTCGAAGTTTTTTTTATGAAAACAAATATACTAACCACATTTTTAGGATTTTAAAATACCCTAAACATGTATCATAAGTAGTTGTTTTTATATATAAAAAAAAACCAATTAAAAAACTGAAGTGTTCTTCTGACTTTGTTTCAACAAAGCATCCTGTAATATTTAAGAATAGCAATTTTTTTAGTAAAGTTTTACAATATTTCAAGAGTCTAAAAATATCCTAAAAATGGGGTGTGGTTTTTAGAAAAAAGCTTTAAAAAACCGAATTGCTCAGCTGGCTTCTTTCGAAGGTTAGCAAGCACCATGTATTTTTCAAAAATATCTTTATTTTTTCGAAAAAAATTGATAATATTTTAATTGCATAAAAACATGGTGTTGCTGTTTTTACAGAAAAAACTTTTTGGTTTCTAATTAACAGTGCTGTTCCTAAAGTGGCGCTGGAAAACAGTAACAAAGCCTACATAAAACACTAGGGGAAATAACCTTAGCAGTTGAAGCCGATGACACAAAAAAAAACAGAGGTGCTCTGCTGACTTCGTTCGAAGCTATCAGAGCATTTTGAGTTTTGCAGAAAACGAGGAGCATAAAATTTTTGAAAAGGGTAAAAAAATAGCATAAAAATATGGCATAGGTTTTAACTTAAAATTTCAGAGGTGTTCTGCAGCATTCTTTGGCATCATAATTATTACTAGGTTCACTAACAAAATCTATTTCTAGATCATTTTAATACTTGCTGCGATTACAAAAAATGTCTCTTTATATGTCAAAATTAGAAAAAATATTTATAGGAATAAAGGTCATTATACACTGTTTATTATATGTGATAGAAACACAAAAAAGTATAATAAAAATTACAAACCTTGAGATACAGCATATCTTAAGCATTGTGCACTAAAAATTTCATTTTTGTTAAGTACAACAACCACATCATAAGGTTTTTGCCGTACTTTATGTTTAGGTGTAATTTGTCCCTTTACTGTGCAAGTATCTCCTTTTCTCTTACGTTGTACATGGAAAAAGGCATTATCTCCATATTCTTGCTTGGCAGATCTAAAAATAAAACAATATTTAATAAAGTGATTAATTTTTTTAGTATTTTCAAAAGCCCTACTCTTAACATTTGGCCTAATTATCAGATATGTTTACCAATTTTTATTATTTTTCTGTGTTCCAAATTATTTCATAAAACATAAACATATTTGTGTTCTTATTTTGCCAATTTAGAAATATTCTCTCGGGTGACCTGCGCCTACGACTTGAGACGCAAACGTCACCCTGCGTGAATAATAGCTACCATAAATTGCTCGTTTAATAATAAACTATTATTATTTTCCTTCTTTACTATTAATTTTGACTTACCTTGTATAAATGAAAGAATGATTGCAGCGCCAACGAGGCAAGGCCTCTTATCGCAGACATTTTCAAAAATTATTGTAAGCGTGGAAGATATTTCCATTTTTCTGTCGGGTAAAAAGACTGAAAAAAATATCTGGAGATGATACTTATCGTAAATTTCCTTTGTAAGCCATATATATAATGTTCTATTTGAATTGTCCTACCGGTTCCAATTCCAATCGATAAAATCAACGATGAGCAAATTTGTTCTCCAAATGATTAAAATTCGTCGGGCAAAGCGTAAACAAAGCACAAGCATTTACATTTTAAAGGAATTTAAATTGTTTTCCGAACAGTTCATACCTTAGCATAATTAAGTTTTCTAAAAGTTATTTAATTATACACTTGATTAAAAGTTATACGTAAGGACTCGACTAGGTAAAGCTTAAAAATACACAATATACCTACGCCTTTTTCATGACGGTAGAACACGTTTCGTGTTTTGCACTTCTTACTAATTCTTCCGCGATTTCTAAACACAAGAATATTAAAGGGTGGAGTACTAATACCTTTTATGAAAATCGTTTATAACGATGAATTGATGCATCAGGGAATTGTTTTTTGTAACCGTGCATGCAATCTTTCTTATATTCATGCGGATGCTCTTCCGTCATCCTTGATTACTTTCTTAAATAGTTCCATCCATGGAACAGTCTCAAATTAGACATTAAAACGAATATTAATAAACTGAAAGACTGGTTTGAGAGCAGTTTATTTTGAAAAACTCTACACACTCCAAAGATACTTAACGATCTGGCAACCCGCAATAAGTTAAAACTGAAGTAGGTACCAGTAAATAAAGTTATCCAAGAAAATTATAAGGCTGATAAACTCACCAAAAAAAGGAACCATAACTACCATTTACTGCATGTTACCACCGACTGGTGAAAGACTGTCTAGAAGACGTGGCAGAGCTAAATAGTTAAAATAAGGTGACCCTAGCCTGGGTACCAAGCCATGAGGGATATCAGGACAATGACAACGCTGACGAATTAGCACGAGAAGGCTCAGATAAGACCATGACAGGCCCCCGAACCCTTCTGTGGAGTTGATAAGTCATTGTGCAAGGCACCCATCAAACAATGGATGCAAAAAGAGTCTCATGAATGGTGAAATAGCTATCCAAGACTGAGACAGCAAGGAACCATCGGCCAAGTTCACGAAAGACCTACTAGATCAAAAACGTCAAATCTTTAACAATGGGTCTTTAGAGGACACTGTCGCCTTAAAAAGCACATGAGTATCATTAAACAAGCAGAAGAAGCAACTGTGTGCAGGTTCTATGAAGAAGAAAAGGGAACGTCATTCCACGTCCTGTGCCAATGTGAAGGCCTGGCGGAATGAGAATAAAAAGAAAAAGTATTTTAAACATTAAAACTGAGTACATGTAGTGTTTTTACATTTCATTTCGTTAAAAAAATATTGTTTCCACATTTTAAAAAAATACAAAGGACCGTTCCCATTATTGATCATCTCTATTATTCATGCGCATTTCTACTTTCGCTTAAAATCATCAAAATATTATCTTGTAATTTCTACCCTGAATTCCAATTATTCTGGCAACACTGTTCCAAATCAAACAAACTGTCTTTCCTCTATGAAACAATCTAATATGAAACCCGATAAGACTATATTTTAATTGTGCTCAATTAAAAAATAATGTGTTTAAATAAGAACTGCAACTTAAATAAATTGGAAGTATGTGTGCCAATTTAACTATTGTTTCCAAAAAAACGTCTGGCAAGGTATATAAAAGTATTGTGGGGGTTATGTTATTTTATTTTATTGTAATTTAGTTGTACGACTGTAATTTATGTATAATATTTTGTTTCAATGTCTAAGACCATTCTAAGACTATTTTAAACTGGTCATGTATTTTGTACCCAACTGTAAATACTACGAAATAAGCAAAACATTTGTAAATTTTTTGTGTATCCCACAAAACCCACTGAAAGGAAAAATTGGATTATTCTAATAAATAAATACATGAAAACGTATAATAAACGTTATATATAGGAGACAAGATAAAGAGACAAATGGTTTTTTACTTTACCAATATCAATCGGAAAAATAGATCAACCATTTGAATTTAATAAACTCTAATGAGAAACTTTGAATTGCATTACCTAAGAAATTATATGTACATTTAAATAGTTTATACAAAGTTATGTCTGCTTGTAATGATCAATCATGTTACCCCGTAGCGTAGATTGTGTGTTGCGTACAAACCTAAAACCTTTTATTCTAATGACATTTTGTTTTGCCTTGTTTGTATAATTTAGTATTTTTAAAAATATTAGGTGTATTGATTATTTGGATCCCTGCAGGTAATAAATAAAAATATGGCTGTTGGTAAATTAGTTTACAGTTAGTACTAAAGTATGTTTTGAAAACAGCAATACGTATGAAATATTCATTGTAATTATGATAGGCACTTAACAAGTCACATCCCATATATCTACATGTTCTAAATAATCAGTTCAATAAGTACATATCAAAACAATATTCTATCTAAAATTAAATAATAATTTTAAAATACAGCTGAAGCAGAGTTACCTATTTAGATAAAATTATAAAATTTGGTTTTATAATTCTGTTATTTATTAAAACACATTATTTTTTAGTAAACATAGACTCAGTTGTGCAAAAGTCAGCAATGAGGGTACGACAATAGCCAGAGCAAGACTATGTGTATCTTAATATTATAGTTCACATATTTCTGTAAATGTTTAAATATGTGCTGCTATTTTAAACTTTTAGTATCCTTTGATAAAAAAGTTAAATAATATTATTGACTTCTTCAAACTATTTATTTTACTTGTAATGAAGTCAATTTTCATTATTATTTTTTTCAACTAATTCTGGGTATTAATTTCAATTTTTACTTAATTTTAACTTCGTGGATATGCCCTGTATATCATCAGTTTTATCGCTGTTCAAACCATCACACTATGGTTTCAATGAACCAATTTTTTGGTCAAAAGTCAAAACAAGATTTAAAAAAACAAATTATGATCTCAACTGTTTTTAATGGAGTATATTAACACTATAAAACTCATTTTGATCCATTTAGAACAAGAATTAAAATAATAAATATCTTTTTTCTCAAAATATATTTGATAGTTTAAATAAAAAGTAAAATCACATTTCCATATCTAACTCAAGTGAGTCCAAATGATCAGGCATTATTTCTTCCAAAATTGTTTCTTCCCCTTCGTCTTTGTCATAATCATCTTCTAAATTTTCTTCATGTTCCAAAGTTTGTGGTTGTTGTTCCAAAAGCATTTCTGTAACTTCAGCTGGAAACTTAAACTTTTGTTGTTTATTTATTCGTTTTTGTAAATTTATACTTGAAATAATGGGATCTGAGGTGTCCATAGCTCGATGAAAAACATCTTCGAGATTATTTTGTCGGCTTGTTTTCCTAGCGTGAAATTGTCGATCATATTTGTAAAGTTTATTTCTTGCTTCAGATCCCTCTTCCCCGAAATATCCCACGGGCAATATGGTATTCTCCATTATCTGTCTCCCATGTACTAAAACTTTGTGAATGGTTGCAGGCATAGGATACCAGGAATATTTTTTCATGTATAGTCTGGCAGTTTCATGACAAAAAATTTCAAATTTTTCTGCATCTAGTTGGTACTAGCAAGACAAACAAATTAGGATGATTTTAAATTTTTTTATTAGAGTTTCATGAACATCTGTTATTTCCGAAAACAATTTGGTGTTGCTAAAGGCTCTACGAGCAGTATTGCCGTCATTTGTGCTACCAAATCCACTTGATTTTGGTTTATCTACATGTAGATGTAAAAGGGATAAGAATCGTTCTTGAATATTTTTTTTTCTGTTGGCAAATCTTTCTTTATTTTCGGTACCTCTAACTTGCCATTCACATAAATTATGCCTGTAGGATATGTGTAGTATGCACTCGAAAAAACGAATCCAAGCATGTAATGGGCTTATTCCATATTGTAAAGTATTTGGTTTTGGGTTAAAGATATTAGTTGTTTTGAGGTTCTCAACTTTTAAAAAACTTCGGGGAGTAGCACCACATATTGGACAAGTTTGACTTGACTTTGTACCAGTTAAAGTATTAAGTACCTTTCCATCAATTAAAGTCATAAAAAGAATACATTTAATATTTATTAGCTTATTTTCAGGCAATAGTAATTTTAGTTCTTTTAGTTTTTCAATCTGCAAGTCAATATTTTTTTTCTCTTTTAATATATGTTCTGATGATTCTTTAGTATACTCTAACTTAAGTGGTCTACAGAACCGAACAGACTGAGGAGTTCTATTGTTCCACAAAATAACATTATTTTTCGACTGCAAACGAAGAGGTATACAAGTCGTTGCAAATAAAGACTCATCGGACTGAGTACCTGAAGTACTGAATTTCTGTTTGTAAGCTGATTGGCCACTACTTCCATCGAAGCCATAACTAAATATTATTTCTGCACTAATTTCATTCAGCTTAATCATTTTCATGTACTGCACAATGGCCTCTTCTTGTAAAAATACAATTCTTTTTGTAGTATGTTCTAGAAGATTTGATAAAGGAACTTCTGCTACAATATCAGAAACAATAATACCGGTTGGTCTACATTTAGGTTTACATTTCCACACTTCATTATAATTTGGGTACATATCAGATTTTCTTGAAAGAGCTCCGTGTCTGATGTTTAAATACTGCTGTTTACTAAAATTGTTATCTAGAATAAATTCTAGGGCTTCTTCAGGCGTATACTTTACAGTTTCTTCTTTAGGCGAAAACAGCATTTTTCTAATTTTAGCTGGTCGAGATGGGCTTTTGCTTACTTCTTTTAGCACGACTGCTAAATCTTGCATTCCTTGTTGTCGTGCCGCCATACTTGCAGCTTGTACTATTAATGATGACTCATGTTGTTTTTCATGTGATAACTGCGAGGCTTCTCTTCTTTTTGATCGATTCGATTTTTCAGAAAACGGAATTGTGGGACGGCCGAAAGATGTAGATGGCATAGGTTCATTTATTTCAATACTAAAATCACTTTTTAGCCAATTCGAATTTTTTTTCTTAAAATATTCCTTGTTCCGCAACGCTTTAGTCCATCTTTCATCAAAACTGCGACATAAACGATTAATTTTTTCTTTAATTTTTTGTGTATTAGATGAATTTATCTCTTCTCCTACTTCCTCTATAATATGAAGATAAATAGCAGAAAATTTATCGCCTTTGTCTCTTTCTTTTAGCCACAGTTCAAAACAGTCTTCAATTTTAAAACGGTGCATGGCTAAAAAAAATTTTTTTTTAGAAAGGGTAGCAGTTAGTAGCAAAAAAATTATATTGAATAACAATCACTGATAAAGACGGAATGTTATCGTAGTAAAAATATCTTGGCCAAACTCAGCCAAATTTTTATAAGTCTACCTAAATCTTGGAGTTTACAATTTTTAAAATAAATATACACTATTTATGTATTAATTAATTTAAAAAACTGGGGTGAAGAATTACGTATTTTTGTTTATAACAATTAAAAGTACATACCTTAACAATAATACCACAAGTCACTGAAAATCCAATTTTTAAAAATTACAAAAACAGCTCAGCTTTAAAGTTTGTCTACGCTCGGTGACTGCTTTACCGTAACTGACCACGGACAGAAACTACAACTTGTTGTTACCTGAGTTAGGTAGAAGGGGCGCTCAAATAAAATTCCCATTTAGGATTCGTGAGCTCTGGAGTATTAATTTTTAATATATCGACTTAAAAATGTATTTACTAAGAGTTGCAAAAATCACTTTTGGCCAAAAAATTCCTTTCTAGAAACCATAGTGCATCATCGAGATACTCTGCCTGCGCGCGCGACCATGGTGTGATTTTCTGATGTGGGAGGGCATGCGACGACTGAACCAGCTCCGAGATTGAAATAAAATTTTTAGTTCCTAATATACCGATTTATCAAACAGACTTGTTTTTACACCGTCAAATCTAATAGTCGAGTACCTAATTAATACGATAGATACATTTCCGAAATTTATTTCAAGCTGCCATTTTACCGAAAGGTAAATTGTTGTCATTGTTTTTATAATTTTTTTTTGCCCGAGACTTTAAGCCGTGCTATTTGAAACCGATTTAATTTGATTTATTTTTAATTAACAATATTCCGTGTTGAGTTAAGAATTGAAATTTGTTTTGATTAAGAAATAGTTTAATTTGTTCTTGTTAGAATACACCGTTCTTTATAAATATCATTTTAGGTTATTTAAAGTCTTAACCGTTAAACAATTTATTTTTCATTCGATCGTAGATATAGTCGTATAGTTAATTTTTCCTACTACTGGAAATTTCCGCGAATAAATAATAAATTTCATTTAAGTTTATTTAAAGTTCTAACTGTTAAATAATTTATTTTTCATTTGATTGTAAATATAGTCGTATAGTTAATTTTTCCTACTACTGGAAATTTATGTGAATAAATTATAAATTTCATTTCAGTTTATTTGAAGGCTTAACCGTTAAATAATTTATTTTTCATTTAATCGTAAATATAGTCTTATAGTTAATTTTTTCTACTGCGGGAAATTTCCGTGAACAAATAATACAGTTTATTAAAAACATTATCCAATAAATAATGAATTGGAACTGTTTGGGAATTGTCTAATGTTTTGATTGGTTATATTTGTAGAATTGCGACGAGGCATTTTCTTTTGTTTTATCCTTCGAACTGCAAATTTTAAGAGAATTTAAATAGCATCATTCCCCGTTTGAAACGGCTCGTGATTACGATCGCTTCATCCAGAGATAAGGTGTTATCCCGGCTTTTAGTTCATTTTATATCTAAAAATTCATTTGCGTAATTCTCCGTTATTTCAACAGAACTAAAATAGTATCATTCCCCTGTCTGAAGCGGCTCGTGATTACGATTGTCTCATTTAGACATAATGTGCTATCCCAGTTATTAGTTTATTTTCCGTCTGAAACCCTCATTTGCGTTAGTCTCCGTTATTGTAAGTGCACTCAAATAGTATCATTCTCCTGTCTGAAGCGGCTCGTGATTACGATCGCCTCATTCAGAGGTAACGTGCTATCCCGGTTATTAAATTTATTTTTATGTAAAACTCCGTTATTTAATTGACATTAAATAGTATCATTCCCCAGTTTGAAGCGGCTCGTGATTACGATCACTTCACTCAGAGATAACGTACTATCCCGGTTGTTAGTTGGTTTTACTTTCCAACCACTAGTGTGTAAACCTCTTATAGGGTCCCGGTTTCAGCCCTGGAATTAGTATTGTCCCGAACCTGTCTCCTCGTATTCTCTGCAACCGCATATGATATTTTGCTTTACCGAAGCATTTAATTACATTTGATTGTAAATACCGATTAGACAATTTAACAGTTAATTTTTGCTACGACCTAAATAATACTTCCGAACGAAATAGCAAGTTACATTTTTAACTCAACAACAGAATAGACAATTTAATAATAAACTTTTACTGCAACCGTGATAATTACAAGTATTGATTTTATTTTTTTTTCTTTACGTCTGATTGAGACTACTCGAAAGTCATTTCCGTCCGTTTTGTTTGTTTATTTTTGTTTAGGGTTTGTACATATTACCGTGAGGGTGGGCGTTGAAATACATGAATGTATTCCTTTTCTTTTGTAAATACTTTAAAATAATATCTGTGTCAATGTTAACTGGCCGTATTACTGGTTGTTAATTCCTACATTTATTTTCCCCTTATATTTCAGCTAATGATTAATTCTGTACCAGCCCGTTACTTGTGGCCTACTATTATCTGTGTCTAAGTGACCTTTGACCCATGGAATTTTTCATCTCCATCTTTAGCTACCCTAGTACTTTTAACGCCGTTTCGAAAGTTTGTGGAGTAAACCATCATCAAAAATCTGGCGGTCGAGAACCGCCCGTAACCAGCGTCATTCGTAAGGAACCGTTTTCTCTGTGGCGAGAAAACCCCTTACATACTTTATACATTTCTTTATAGTCTTATACTCTTATAGTCTTTATACTCAGTAGTCTGTGAAGAGTATTATAGGCATACTTTGTCCGTCTCTCCGATGTCACGTTTTTTGTCTGCACGATAGTCAAAAACTAAAAATAATATCAACTTGAAAATTTTAAGCATAAATCAAGCTTTATAAGGGGACAAAGATTAAAAATAGGGGATTAAAATAGGTTAAAATAAAAAAAATCCTAAATTAAAAACGAAAAGCGATATCAACATAAAACTTTTTTTAAAAAATGAAGCTCTATTGGAATATAAAGCCTATTTGTTTAGAAAAATCTAAATAAATTAAAGAGTTAAGGGGGGGTTAAAATATTTAAAAAATATCAAAAAAGAAAAGCGATATCAACATGGAATTATTAGTAAAATTCAAGCTTTATAAAGTGATGAGGCCTATTGATTGTGAAAAAAAATTGAATAAAAGTGGGAGAAGGGTTAAGGGGGTTGAAATATTTAAAAAATCTAACTTAAAAATAAGTAATAATATCATCTTGAAATTTTTAGAAAAATCAAGCTCTAAAAGGGGGTGCAGCTTATTGATTCGGAAAAAAATCTGATTGAAAAGGAGTCCCTTAAACTGCGAAAAGTATAATTTAGAATACCACGCATTATATACCTTTATTCTAGTTTGTATCTATGTAAAATTATGTATTGTGATGGTACTGGTCTTATAAAATAAACAGTTTAGTTTACTTGTTTTATTTGCCAATAAAAGGTATTTAAAAAGTATTTTATATTATTCGACATGTGTGACAAATGGTGAAAATGATAAAATTTACAATAAAAACTGAAAAATGGTTGGTAAAGTTTCATATAATAATATTTTTTACACAAAAATTAATGTCAAGCTTTCTACATAACGAAAAGGCCGACGAATTAGCCCGAGATGGCTCAAATAAGGCCATGACAGGCCCCGAACTCTTCTGTGGAGTTGATAAGTCATTGCGCAAGGCATCCATTAAACAATGGATGCAAAAAGAGTCTCAGGAATGGTAGAACAACTATCCAAGACTGAGATAGGCCAAACAGTTCATCAAGGAACCATCGGCTAAGTTTAGGAAAGACCTACTGGATCAAAAGCGTCAAATCGTTAGGATAACAGTAGGCCTTCTTACTGGACACTGTCTCCTTAAAAAGCACATGAGTGTTATAAATCCAGCAGAAGAAGCAACTTTGTGCAGGTTCTATGAAGAAGAAGAGAAAACATCATTCCACGTCCTGTGCCAATGCGAAGGCCTGGCTGGAATGAGGTTTCTAACATTGGGCGAAGAAAAGCCAATTGCATGTAACTACATGCGTGAGCCACTGTCAAAGCTACTAAGTCTGATAAAAAAGACCAGGCTAGACGACATACTCTAAAACAAACGGAGTCCCACAATAGATCTGAAAAGGTCGCGGTGGACAAGGACAAATAACTCCTAATCTAATCTAATAACCTGATATATTTAAAAATAATCTCAAAATATTAAGAAAAGTCAGTTGACTAACTAATAATGTTTATAGATGGTTTTAAACGTATTTCAGTAACTAAAATATTCATTTATTCGTTCATGAATAGTTGTAGTGCTTGAAAACAGTATGATATTGATAATAATAACTACATTTAATACAAACTCGAGTAATAAATAAAAAAACAGCGATATTGGCTCTTGTACAAAGGTTTGAATCGAACTTATAAATGATAAAATTATTGGAGAAAGTGAACACCCATTTCAAATTACCACTGATTCAGCATGCTAAAAATTAGTTAAATCTAGCTTGCATAAGCATATAAAATTCATTTAATTATCAGGTTTGGAATTTTAGGAACAAAAAATGAGATTATAACATTGACACGACATGCCAAATATTTCTATTAAAAAATAAAACCATTTTACAAAGCAAAAAATACACAAACATTCATTATTTATAATGAGTAATTTATTAAGTCAATGAGGGTGCAGCATTATATTTTAGATGAGTTTTCAAATCATGTTTCATATAACTTCCTTCAGGAAAGTGGAATTTGCAAATTTTTATTGTACTATAACGTTGCGATATAAGTTAATAAATAAGGTTGTTAATGCAAACTATCTTGCCCATCTTTCTCTTTCGGGCATTTAAAATATGATCTTTCCATTTTTTGTTTACTGTTGCAGCCATCTACATAACACTTCACCGGCATTTTTATATTTTTACGATACAAAATTTGTAGACAACACTTATAGGGGTCTATTCTGTAAAAATTCCTTTATATTTAACGGCCTTTAAAAATATTTTCTTCTTTACTTCTGTCATTATTTAAACGGATCTTTAAAATACATTAGAGGACTATCTTAAAGAAATCTGTTTAAATAATGACAGAAGTAAATTAACGAATACGAACATATTTTTAAATTCCGCCAATATTTTTAAAGGCCGTTAAATATAAAGGAATTGTTACAGAATAGACCCCATTAGCTGTTATATTTAAATCTTATCGCAGGCATATTACTATGAAAATAACGTTACCAATGAACCACAATAATTATTATTGTGTGTTTAATTATCACACATCGGTATATCCGATCGAAAATGTTCTTGCTCGATACGTACGACCACCACCTGTATAATCGTTTCATCACAGCACGCACCCAAATACTAAAATCTGCCAAAATACATCAAGAAAGAGTGACATCAGAGAGTAAGCGAGACAAGCAACATCTTATTAGATAAAAATCGCGGAGCTTACAATGACCCTTCTTGTCTTGGTTATAATAATAATGATTTTATTGCTCATAATTTAACATATAATATATACAAAAGAAGCATAGTAGAAAATTGGCGAAGTTCGCAATTAACTGCAAATTCGCAGAATTAAAGGCTTATAGTAAGATTTTCGAGTATTATTCTGAAAATATCATTCACTGTCATTAATAAATTAATTGCAGCTTTGTCCACCCTACAGTTAAAAGAAGACGAGATGGTTTCTTACAAGCACTAAACACAACAAAAAGCAAGAAAAGTCAAAGGGCTTTAACAAAAGAACCTACATTATTGATAAAACGGGTTTTCTACAGGAAGTTTTTAGATAAAAGTAGTTATAAATAATTTTATAGAAGAAAGAAAGGGCCCGTTGGACTTCAAAAGAAATATAAAATGTACATTTATATCAAAAATAAAAAAATATATTTTGTCAGTTTCTGGGATGTATGAATAGTATACTTTACTTAAAAAAAAACAGCAAGACAACAACAACTCAGTTTTTTTATAATAAGCTATAAATATAGGTACCAAATTAGAGAAAAGCAGTTTTATCTATTTTGATTATTATACACAATACACAAAGGAGATATATCTTAGATTTATTTTAGCAGCGCACTTTTGTAAAGTTAAAATCCCCAGCAAGGGATACTTTAGAGTATTTCTGAGGTAAAGATAGCACCTTTTACTCAAATATTTTCTCGTGAATGACTTACAAACTTTTTTTCAACTCTAAAAGGCCCTTGTTTTCTTCTATAAAATAATTTGTATATTTACTTTTTAATAAAAACTTCCTGTAGTAAACCCTTTTTTTAAAAATATATGTTCTTTTAGTAAAGCCCTTTGACTGTTTTTCTCTCGGTTTTTTAATGTTTATAAGAAACCAATTCAGCTGCTTTTAAATGTAGCGTGGACAAAGCTGCAATTAATTTAAAAATAATTACTCTAAAATCTTACCATTAGTTGTTAATTTCAGTTTAGGCTCAGTCCCTTTATTTATTCTAAAGATTTTTGTTTGTAAACAGTAAAAATCGCTCCAGGCTTGCCAAAATTTCAAAATAATTCGGGATATAAACAAAGTGTAATACGAATTTTACAAGATGTACTCTTATCCAAAATGTTAAAAATAAACCACTCACGCAATAATATTTCTCTACATAATTTAAATAAAAAGTAATTCATTTGAAATTTGATGGAAATCATTACATGATTTTTCCATGCCGTTTCGTAGCTTGTCTTTAAAAAAATCCAATTATTGATTTTATAAAAAATCTAACGCAGGTGTATATTTTAAAAATAAAAATATAAACACCACTATATATTAGATTTTTAAAAAAACTAATGTACGAACCGCAGCAGAACATTTTCTGTTAACTCGGCAACGGACGAAGAGTCCACCATGGTAGGATCCGATTACAATTAGAAGAACACAGCAACATCATCATTTGGCAATACTAATTAATTGATTATAGCTGCCTACTGGGAATTTTTTGGAGTGTTAATAATACAGGAATATAGGAAATATTGTTTTGTACCTAACAACTTACTTATTTTTCATTTATTGACAGTTATAGATAATATAGGCGTTTTCTAATATTCATTGATACCATCTAGTATCCATCAAAACTGTTCTTTTATCCATCAAAAATTTTTAGATGAGTTATATATTCTTGAATTCAACCTAATTCTCAGCTGGTTGTCACCAAATCCATCGAGTCGATTGTGTTGATGCACTGATGGATCACCTTAAAAATTATTAATTACTTGGAACATATAATTAATTATTATTACAGATAAGAAAATAGGAACTGTTCGCAAAAAAATATTAATAATATGAGAGAAAAAACTCACTAGGTTTCATTAACCCAATCTTTAAGTAGGTTAACTTTTAAAATAAGATTGTCAGCATTAGATATACAGCAAGCAAATGAAGGCAAGTGCGTATTTTTTTAATTATTGTATTACCCATACTTGTTTTTAGTTTTTATGCTTATCAAAAAGTGCTTAGATTTATTTGTTTTCATTAATGGCGTTTTCTAATATTCATCGATGCCATCTAGCATTCATCAAAACCGTTCTTTTATCCATAAAATTTTTTTAAATAAGTCATACATCATATTCTTAAACTCAACCTAATTCTCAGATGGTTGTCACCAAATCCATCGACTAGATTGTGTTGATACTGATGATGCACTGATGGATCACGTGACATAACCTTGAATTATTAATTATTATTAAACAGATAAGAAAATAGGAAAAGTTCGCCCAAAATTCTTAATATTATGAGTGAAAAAACTCACTGGATCTTATTAACCTAATCTCCAAGTGGGCTAACTTTTAAAATAAGATTTTCAGCATTAGATATACAACAAGCAAATGAAGGCAAGTACATATTTTTTGAATTATTGTATTACCCATACTTGTTTTTAGTTTAATGCTTATCAAAAAGTGCTTAGATTTATTTGTTTTCATTAAATAAACACAGTTTGACAGTTAAGATTACAATATCACAAATGTTAGTCGTTCTTAAAGTTTTCATTAGATAAAAATCAGGATTAGTCGACAATTTGTTGATCTATAATCAGTTTATCATTTTGTTGAATATTTAGAAAACGCCTTCGAAATTCAAAGTAATGGTTATGACGTAGCGGTGTTCTTCTAATTGTAATCGGACCCTATCTACGAACCGTGGCCGTATTCACCGTCATCGAACAGTTTCATTTGATTAGGAATCATACGTTTCTATGTTTTGTGTAAACAGTTGGGATGAGGGTAAACGAACAACGGACAGTGTTGAAATTTGAAATATTTTTATAGGGTTTGTACTTTAAATTAACCTAGGATCAGTTATTATTCCAAACATTTTAATTTGGGTATTGAAATTATTTTACGGTAAAATATGTTTCAGACACATTTTACTGTCGAATAAGTCAATAATAACTCAAAAATAAATAATAAATTAGGACCAAAGGGACATTGAAACATTATAAGCAGTACTGAGGTAGGTATTAAAAATTACAAACGTGTCTCAATCTTTTTGATAAATAATGGAACATTCTTTAATGTCCCCTAGTTTGTTTCAATAGTATGGTTTTAAAGAAATGTTTCTATGAAAAATTACCTATTAGTATAAAAAATGACAATTATTTCAAATGGGTTCCCGTAGATTACAGTTCAAGAAACGGTTTGCATTAATACTTAAAACTTACCAATAATAGCATATTTTGTCTTCAAACGTTTAATTTAAGCCAGAGGAAGCAACGAATAACATATTCTAAATCATTTGAAGTTAAAGGCATTTTTTCACTGGATATTTTCTTATAGATTATTTTAAAGACAGAGGTGTAACCAAATTACTATTCTATTACTAAAGTAATTTGAAGGCAGTCCATCTGGTACACTTCCATGGAAATAACACAAATTTATAATAACTAAATCCATTAAACAAATTGAAATCACAAAAGAATGCAACCAAGTTTAACAATATCAATAACTTCATAATTATTAGCCAGTTTCCGCCATAACACCTAACCACATAACACAAAAATTAATATTCAACTGACATCTGTCATTACACTCCCACCACTCACCCCACCACACGACTGCAGCGCTCAAGTGGAGGTGGTTGATTTTAACTTTTAAATAAATATAGTCAGGAAGGAGCATGCCATGTCTGCCTTAATCTAATCAATCTGACGGAAGTGGTAGCCATGTTGTACTATGGATGACTCATCATCATATGACAAATGGTTTCTAAAATTGGTTTCTAATTTTAGTGATTAAAATTTGTTAATAATTTGGATATTTTATGTGTTAATTTAAACTTTTATCAAATGTATGTTTTGTAGATCTTTTTAAAAAGTGTTTAGTGTTTTAGTATTTAGTCAGTATTAGTGTTAATTTTAAGTTTTCGGCGTTAAAAGGCAAACAATACAATATGGTCAGTTGTTGCTCTTGTGGATACAGCAGCACAGCTAAAAGTAGAAAGGAAGGGACTACATTTCATAAGTAAGTATTTTGTTCTCTCAATTATCAACCACATCAAAGATTTTTTAAATTTTTAATGTTTGAAATTTGTAAACAAACATGGTAAGTATGTATGCGATCAACTGTGCTCATAGGCGTAGTCTCATGGTTTATAGGGTTTATATACATATTATATTTAAACAAATCTTTTAGGCACTTTTAAGATATTTATGTGGTTGTTAAAATGAATAAATTATTGTTCAATTTTGTTTTATAAATTCATTGCAAGTAAACAATTTTCAGATTTCTTAAAGATTCTAGATTTACAAATTATATAAATTATTCCCAAGTAAACAATTTTCAGATTTTCTAAAGATTCTCAAAAAAGAAATTTATGGCTTGAGTTCATGCAAGAAACAAATCTCTTAATTTTTTTGTGTTCACCCATTTTAAAGCGGATTGTTTTGACCTTCAACTTCAAAACTGAGAATAAGACTTCTACCAACAGCCGTTCCAACAATAAAAGTGGTCCGGTTGAAGTATGCAAATAATTTCCCGCCCAAGGATAAATTATAGTTTCACCAGTCCAGGGTAATTGCAGAAAATTAAAGTCTGCCATTAGACACCCCATATGTAACATGATGAAGCCCCAACGACGTTTGCAAATAACGTTGTATCATTTGATTTCACACGTAATAAATACATTTACTACAGTCCGAAGCACTTTGCTCTAGAATAGCAGCAAAATGTCAATGTCCCAGCTGCTTGTTGTCCCCACCACGAAATAACTAACAAGTCCGCTAAGAGCTCAGTACCGTATATCCAGTTTTGTTTTAATAAATGTAATTTCGTATATTAGAAGTTTATTGTATGAATGTTAAACACTCCATATAATTTATTACAAAGTTATTTACAAAGATGAACATAAATAGTTAGAATTAATGATATTGTAAGTAAGGAAATAATAGTTGCATATCGCATACCTCAAGATACTCTCTTAGGTCCTACGTTGTTTTATTTTATTTTAAATAATTTGTCGTTTATATTCAGATGGAACTATTGTAATTTTTTAAGACGACACAGCTATCCTGTAAAATGCAGAGAACTGAAATTGATTAAAATTATTAATGGAAACAGATCTTATAAAAATTGTCGAATGATTCAATTATAAAAACTTACAAACCTTTGATAAAACTTATGTTGTTCCAATATGAAGTTACAAAAATATGCTCTCTTCCTATAGAAACATAATTAAAGGTAACGTTCAGCAGTTTCATATAAGTATTACAAATTATATCAAATACCTTAGGGTACAAATTGACTCTCATCTTAACTGGACTAAGGATATAAATAATACATTGCCTTTTACCAAAATTTAAATTCCTGTAATCAAATTTGAATGTACATTTAAAAATAATCTATTTTGCACTCACAGAATCATTATTACTTTATAGGATCCTTTCACGCAAAGGTGTTATACAACTTATGCAAAATTTAAGTCCTGCAAAAAATATTACTAATAATATTATGTAATAAAATGATCAGATCTTCTCTTCGATATTAGGAAGTTTTTTATGTACTCAGGCTTGCATAATATAATTACAAACACAAATACATGCCTACGGAGTTGTGCTCAAATTTCGTCTTCGTTCGATATGGCCATCATATCCACTCTTGTTGAACAAACGTACTATTTTTTAACGCATCTACAAAACATTTAATTTTCAAACCTTAATAAACACGACATACTATTTTCGTAAAATTAATATAATTTGTAAAATTTAAATTAATAAAAATATTGTCATAATAAAGACGTAAAAAAAGTCAAATTTCTTTTATTAATACATTATTGCTTTGATTTTTCAAATAAAATCCCTCTATAATTTATACCGAAAATATTTTCCTATATTTATCCCACCCAACATGCAATTTTAAAGTAAAATTAATTCACATATTGATGATTAATTAAAAAAAATGCAAACTTCTCGCAAGAAAAGATAATATGCAAATAAGAATGAATTATTCTCTTTTCTACGCACCCTTATGACAGTACATCACTGGTAGACCGGAAACACTTCTCACCATATTCGTCTAGTTCACTGTCAAAATTAGATACCATCGCGATTCCAAGGTCGTTTAGGATTCCTCCTTCCTGACTATATGTATTCAAAGATTTTAATGCTACCCCAGCTTGCGCATAGGAGTTTCTCCTATGATATGAACTGACACGATACTAACCAAAGAATCATTTGATCGGCTGGAGCAATATGAATTCTGATTGACTGGGCATGTTTGCAATTTAACCTTTAACTACTCGCGCCTTAATATTTAACATTAGTACTCGCGTGGTGTATTTTATACACCATCACCAAAAATGCTCAAAAAGCCCACAAAAAAATACATATATTTTCAAAAACTTTTATTGAATGAAAAGCACTATTATAAATGTATTGAAAACAAATAAATGTATGAAAAACTAAAAACTAGAAAATATCAAACAAAACAAAAACCAAAAAGAGTTTGTGTAAACTACTACTCGCTAGCATCCTCATAATTGCTAATATTATTGCACTCCGGACAAGAAATTTTACTAATTGAATGTTCCTTGCATACTGGTTTGTGACATGTATGGCACGAAATTGTTGTCACCCTATTTTTCTGTCTTCCACAACAAAAACACCTTCCTCGTATTTTTGCTGGAGGTTCTTCGCTATGCTCCTCTTGAGGTCGTTTGTATCTTTTTAGAAAACACTGGATATCCGAAGGTAAGGTCTGCAGGATAGCTCTTTCCGAAAGGTGCGGCTTCATCATAGACATCGCCAATTCTTTCAGAAAAACTCTTCTGTATTTGTGGCTATTCTCGATATGTATGGCGTTGTATAAAATTTGACTATTTATACCTGCTATATTCACCAATTGGAAAAATAAAACTAAAGGCCATCTTCTTGTCCTTCTGAGAACGGAATACGAGCCACATAATTTATCCACAGTATCTACGCCTCCTTTATAACAATTGTAGTCCATTATAATATCTGGCTTATTAGTTTCAGGATGGATTGCAGCATCAGTGTGCATTGTCGAAAGCAAAATTACAGCCTTATTTTTTTTGGGGGGCATAGGATACAATGGTCACGTCTTTTTGAAATCCAAAGATAGACGAACCAGGTGTTCTCTTTTTATTTGGTAAGAATTCTGACGGCAGCTCCTTTTTATTTTTTTTTAGTGTTCCAACAATTGTAAATTTATCACCTAAAAGCTTTTTAGCCAAAGGGTAATTAGTGTACCAATTATCACATGTCAAATTTCGGTTTTTGCCTTTCCACGGTTGAAGTAAACGAAGAGTGATATCAGTGGGCGTATTTGACCTTTGGTATTGCCCTTCTGGCTGTTGACCACAATACACCTCTAAGTTGCTAACGTAAAATGTTCTGGAGTCACATAACACAAACGCTTTCAAACCATATTTTGCAGGTTTGTTTGGAATGTATTGAAGAAAGCTACATCTACCCCTAAAAGGTATCAACATTTCATCAATTGTTACTTGTTCTCCCAAATTATAATTCTTTTTGCAGTTGTCCACAAAACTGTCTAAAACTAATCGGATAGGAGCAAGTTTATCAGTTAATTTTCTATCACATCTAGTATTTTTATTATCGAATCTTAAAGTAGTTAGCAAAAATAAAAACCGATTATAACTCATGCAAGCTCTAAATATCTCTGAGCCAGTTCCATCAGTTGTCCATAATTCAAGAAAATGTGTGTGGTTCTGCTTCTTGGTTCCTGCTAGAAGTAATAATCCTATAAAAGCCAATATTTCCATTTTTGTGGTGTTTTTTGCATCTCTTGGCCGCTGATAATTTGTTCGCAATCTTAAAATCTCTAAATTTGTGCATTGAACAATAATTTTAATTAAATCATTAGTAAAAAATTTTTCGAAAGCACTTTTTTCATCAGTAATATCTCGTGCACATTGCTTATGTCCAGGAAATATTTTGACGATATTTTTTTTATTTGTTTTACTAAATTTACTCACAATTGGAGTTTTCTTCCACACCATTCTTATTTTCTTATCTCTAGCCACAAAATATTCTTCACTATCTTCTTCATTGGTCTCACTATTCTCATTTTCCTCATCTACATCTGAGTTATTCATTTCTTGATCTGAATTCTCCTGTTCTTCATCTGTGTCATTTAGTTCTTCTGCCGACTCTATATTATGATCACTCTCCTTTATAGCTTCATCTTCTAACGTATCTGATTCTCCCCCAACTTCTTCTTCACTTTCTTCGTCAAATAAAGCGCGAGCCATAGCCTCAAGTTCATTTTCCGTGAGACGTTTTGCATCTCTAACTGGTACCCGATTCCTACAAAAATAGTACTTTTATTTTACCAAATTTATTGTTGATTTTATGAACAAACCAAATGGCAATATATATATATATATATATATATATTTTACCTCAAGCAACTAAATTTAAAATATGTAAAATATACTCACATAACTACTCGCGTGGTGTATTCTGTACACCAAACAGAACCTCTATAGATTTCACACCAAATAACTACGTTCTTACTACAGCAATCACAGCGCCACTCATTGCGTTCGGTTTGCCACGTTCCTTTAACTCCTTTAACACTTTTAACTCCAAACGACTCTTTTAGCGTTCGGTTTAGTCCGATTAGTGACAGTTTAACACGCTTAAATGTCATTTAAAAGCACCCTAAAATTTGTCCCGCTCCAGCCCCTGACTGACCGAACTCGCCTACTGAGTAAGGTTCTAGTGGACACTTCAATAATAGGTTAGGTGGTAGCACAGGGACGGAATCGGTAATCAACAAGAATAAGAGCATTTTTAGTGCAAGTGGTGTATTTTATACACCGACGCGAGTAGTTAAAGGTTAAAGTACGCTTTCGTGGACCTGTTTCGAGTTAGTCTGAGAGAACGTTTAGAGCTCTTTCACACGGAGATACTCTATGCCAGATACGCGTATCCGAGATACAGAATCGCGATCGAAAAGTTGGGCTGCTGTATCTAATTCACGCATCTCTACAATCAGTATTAAAATGGTCAAAGTGGCGTGCCTAGGTTTGAATTAAGGGTCTAAAAAAGTGCAGTATACTAAGGTATATAATACTAATACAGTGACCCACATAAAACGCACATCGTATAGGCTTTTTTTTTGTAAATGCTGTAGATAAATTTTGACTTTGCCATTTTCTATTGTCTTAAAAATGATAACGAATGACATGCAAATGAACATACACGTGACCTTTTTGAATGACATTTTTTCCTAAAAATTGCAAAAATGGCAATTTCGAAAAATTGTTTAACAAAAAGTTGCCTGTTTTATAATTTTTTACCCATATATAGCCTGTGTCAAGTTTTTATTTTCTACCAATTCAGTTTTGAGTAAACAGATTAATTTATGCAGGTTAGCGTAAATTCTAGTAACCTTAAAATGAATTGGTAGAAAAAATAAAAAAAGTTGAAAATTGGTATATGGGTAAAAAATATAGTATATTACATTACGAGTGTGGAAAGTGACATTTTTCACACGAGTGGGAAATATTGTCGCACGAGGCGCAATCCGAGTGCGACTATCACACGATTGTGGAAAATCACTTTTCACACAAGTGATGTACAATATTTTTCCTACGACCACAAAATAATGTCATCAAAAAAATGTAAAACCAAGGTTATTATTACTATAATAATTCAAATGTATTTAAAAAAATAATCAACAATAATCGTATTTATTCAATTTTCATATTTTCTAAACAAAAAAAAAACTAAAAAAAAAAAAATCTGCCCCGCAGGATTCGAACGCGGTCGAAAAATGGCAAAGTTGATAAGTTTGACGTCCTAACCACCTGAGCTAATAGCCCTTGTGTCAATTAAATGATCTAATCGGTTATGTATTTAACCAGAATAAAGAGCAAACATTATTTTAAAATTATTTTAATAATAATTGTTAAAGATAAATATCTAGGATCTAATTTACAACGATTTCAATAATTTAACCATCATATCGATTTTAGTATTAATATGGACATTACATAGATCAAAATAGAAATTAGATGTTTGACACTTTGTGACAACTACTGCGGAAAGTAACATATTCTCACTCGGGTGGAAAGTAAATTCTTATTCATACGCGTGTGATATAGGGCACTTTCCCTAGGACTATATAGTGTGATATGTGTCACTTTCCTAAGTGGTCATAGGAAAAGTCATTTTTAAGCATAGGTTTCTTGCTTTTTTTTATAAAAGTCAATTTTGACATTTACAAAAGTCACGTGATTTTCCATTTGCATGTTATTGGTTATCATTTTTGAAGGAACAAAAATGGCAAAGTCAAAATGTATCTACATCATTTAGAAAGAAAAATCCCATACGATGCGCACTTTATGAGTAACACTGTATATTAAGAAAAAGTAATACCTGTGATATTTTCAATATAGATACGGTAGGTGATGAAATAATATTCCAATTAATACAGTCAAAACTCATAAATCAATTTGGAACCAATTTATGTTGTTTTATCAAGAAGAATGTACGAGTTTGACACGCAAATGCATCTGTAGAGTACATTACTACTAGGAATATAAAAATTCCGTAGTTTAGGCTAATTTTTTATTCGTGAAATAATTTAAAAAAAACTCTTCGTGCATCTAATTTAATCCTTTCTCAAACAAATTAAACTATCAAACTAAATGCACTCAGGATACCTACCTACCATTGAAAAATCCTGCGCCTATAATATAATCTCCGTTGCAAAAGAATCCATGTCTGAAAAGATCCATATATCGTAATAGTAATTCTGTATGCGGCATACGCATTCAGCGTCCGCGGCTGACGGTGCCGGGATACAGAAATTTCGTATCGCGATACTGTATGCGTCGCCCGTACCGTGTGAATAGGTCCATTTGAATGTATGGTCAGCCTGAATCTCGGATACGCGTATCTCGTATACAGTATCTTCGTGTGAAAGCGCTCTTAGTGACACAAACCGTGCACTGGCAATCATTTCACTTTGACCCGACATTGTGTTCGTACGGTACATTGTGGATCAACGTACTTACCCAAATTTGTTACAGCAGCCGTTGCACCAGTGAGTACCCGGCTTTAGACACTGAAATGTAAATTAGTATTTAAAGAAGAAGTTGTATTTCGAAACAATATTTGTCATGAGTAATATTTAATTGCTCTTTATTAAATAAGAGTAAAAATCTACCAAGTCTGGTATTTCTTATTTTAACTATACTTAAAAGATTCGCCGCTTAGCTCGCATTGCATACTATTTAAAGTTGTAGTTCTAAAGAGCATTCGAAAAGCTGAGTTTGAAAAAGTTTTTGGTTTAATCTATATCTGTTAGTGGAGTCAATTGCAGTCGCACCATAATAAACACGTGACTTGGTCATTTATATAGCTCCCCACTTATTAATGGCTACGGCTTTTGGTATATTAAGACGGTTTTGACATGCTATCAAAGCACATTTCAAAAAATTTCATTGTTGATATAATTTTCAGAATACGTCCCTGAAAAAAAATAAAGAAACAACTGGTTTGAGATTTTAGAAAACAGCATATAACGGAACTAAAACATAGAAAATATGAGTCCAGTATTTTTTTACACTATTTCTCGAAGCACATAAGAAAGTTCTATTAGAAGGACTACATGGAATTTTTTTTAATAAAAACTACAAGTTCATCTGCCTATAGTCGATGTTTTAAAATTTTACAGGATTCCGTTGAAAGTGGCAAGGAAAAGCTTGTAAGCGATCTTTGTGATGTGTCATTGTTTTTGGGCCTGCTTTCCGAGAAACATTCGTTCGCTTGTACTCTGAATATTCTATTATATAGAATATTAGATAATGTATTTAATAAACTTCTCCGTGGGGTGTCTAACGTCTTATTATGACAAAGAAAATAGCTATAATTTTCAGGTCTAGTCAAAAAGCCTCGTGGATAGAACATTAAATTTCTAACGCATTGTCTATCGTCGACCTATTCTGTTTAAAAGCGCTTTGTTCGGGAATAAGTGCGTGTTTACTCTCGAGGATTCAAATCAATTGCCTGTTGATTATTTTTTCAAAAACTTTGGAGATTGAGCAGCTAAGAGAGATCTATAAGATTATGTACAGGTGCTTTTGGTTTGTCTGGTTTTAACAACGGAACTATAATAATTGCTTTGCATTAGTAATTTGGAAATACATGTTGAGACCAGGATATCCCAAAATTACGTGTAGATAGAGCTACTGTACCGTGGTGAGATAATAATAAGTCGATTGAGCCAAACATGATCTATATTACAAAGTGCTTCGTTTGCCTGTGCAGAAGCTTCAATGTTTAAAAAAATGTCAATTTTTTTAATAACTCAAAAACGCATTGTTCTATTTTTATTAAATTTGGTATGTAGCTACTTTAATTAAAGAGCCATTGTTCGAAGTAAAAATTATACCAACTAAAATCATGGAAGGGTAAAAACTACCCTAATCCTACCATAAATGATATCGTGTTTTTTTGAGGGCCGGCCCTTTCCGCTCAATTTTTTTTATGGAGAGCTGTATTCCTTTGTAGCATTTTATGTCTGTAGCAAAAACGTACCTCTCATGGTATCTGAGTAAAAAAAATATATGGACTGATGGTTATTGACTCAATAAGCATAGGTATCGATTGAAAAATAACAATTTAAACAGATGCTTACAAACTTCAACAAATTTTCAAGAAAACTAAGTTGGCGGTTGTCAACGTTACTAATAAAAAATTTAATAAATTTGACAGATATGGTGTAGAACTGTAAAACTTGTAGATACTATTCATTTTATGTATTATATTTTTTTGTTTCGCTTCAAAGTTATTGTGAAGGAGTTATTTTAAACATATTGTGGCTGGTATGCAGTACACATTTAATGAACATACTGATATGTTGCCAGTGCTTGGTTTCTGTAATGGCAACTGTCGTGAGAGTGTTTGGGTAAACCATGAAAAATTTCCAAATCGATAGATTCCGAATCACCAGACTTCTGCTTGTATCGAGAGTCGACTTCAAGATACTGGTCAACTGAAACCGAACAGAAATAATGCTGGAAGACTTCGTCAAGCTAGAACTCTTGCTGCAGAGAAGGCAATATATGAAATGGTTAAAAATAATCCCAGAATTAGTACCCGATGACTGGTACGCTAAACTAGGGTTTCAAAAAGCTCATCCAACAAAATATTCACAGAACTTATTTATCCCTTTCAATTTTAAAGTGTCCAGGAACTCCTACCTCCTGATTATAAGCCTCGTTTGCATTTTGTACAAGTCATTCAAGAGCGCAGAGCGGTCGATCCAGTTTTTCACAGAAAAATTTTGTTTACAGACGAGTCATGCTTTACACGACATGGTATAACAAATGAACATAACGAATATGTTTAAGCAGATAAAAATGCACATGCCATTAAAGATAAACATTTTCAACGAGAGTTTAAAATTACAGTTCATCAAATTTCTAGAGGCTTTCGACGGCTAGACAGAGAAAGCACTACTGACAGGCATCCCGACGGATTTACGCAATGAAAGTACACCCTGCGCATCAAGTATTTCACTATTTCATTCAGACGTAAATGTCAGATGTAAATTTCGCTAAAACATTTCTTTTATTTTCGTTTGTGTTTTTTGCTCATTACAGTTTAATAGAACCTAAGTATGGAGTTTAATAGCAAATTAAGAGGCCGCGTGATTAACAGTCAATCTCGCGAAATAATAGCCAATGTTATAGAGTTTATGAGAAGAGAAGGAAACTTTAATTCACCTTCAATACCATTTAAAAATGTAAATAATCGTGTTGCTGCAGCCACAGGAGTATCTAAAAACACTGTCGTCCGCATTTCTGGAGAGAAAAAAAGAATCGATAACCGTGAGATAACGGAATTTTCATCACCAAGAAAAACCATTATAAAACCAAAAACATTTACTGCCATTTGCACCGTATTATTTAAACTAAGTTTAGTGCTAAGTTCGGCTTAAATCTAATATTTCTGTTGCTCGGTCTTGTTAAGCCGAGAATTTGTGCGTTAAACTGAGATTAGTTTAATTCGCCAATATTCTGGAATTAAACATGAATTATCGCCTAAGCTGAGATCGACGCATGCTCTTTAGGATAAATCAAATTATTTTTAAATGTTTGATGTTTGGCTATTTTCAAATAATTCGTAACATTGTGGAAGATTGGGTTGCATTATAAATTTGTATTTTTAAAAACATTAATAAAAAAAATTAAATGTTGGGAGGATTAGGGTTATACGACAATGAGTTTCTTGAAAACGATTTGGACATTTTGGAAGCAATTGAACATGGGTTGCCGAGGAGGAGATACCACAGTAGTAATTATTTTGAAGAACTAGATGAACTACAGTTTTTTCAAAGATTTCGATTGACAAAGGAGACCACTTTTGGACTACTGAATGAAATTGAAAATGCATTAGAATATGGATCAAATTTGTAAGCATATTGATTAAAAAAATTAAAATGTTTACACGTAGACGCTACCATAATAGGAATTAAAAAGATGACAGTACCTACCGTGCCAACTATAGGCTTCCACTTGAATCTATATAAGTAATATTCATATAAAGTGTCGGCTATCGAACGTTTTGCAATACGTTTTGTGAATGTCCAAGTGAAAATTACAGAGAGTTGGCAATAGTGCGGGGAGGAAACGAATATTATCAACGTAGCTAACCGGCTGCGTGGGGAATATATCTCGCCGTGTGCCTATTCATATTTCACAGAGCACAAAGCAAAGTTGACATTTTTTGTTTCCTGCTCACACCTAAGGCTAGTTCTGTGTAGTTTTCGCTTCGACGCTAACAAAGCGTATTGTAAGATGTTTTATAGTTGATACTGTTTGTTACAGGATTATTTGCCAAATCACTCTGGCTATTATAATTTTTTATATTTTTGCAAAAAAATATGCCACCACAGTATTAGTATCTCGCGGCACAGTATCGTCCCGTCTAAAAGATATGTTATCCAGAGTATTGCATCCGCGAAATTTGTATGCCAGTTTTTATTAGTACATGACTTGATGAACAGTGAGTCAATATCAATGGTCAATATGATCACAATTTGAGCTCCAAAAATTATATTTCATTGTTTGAATAATTACTTTATTTCAGTAAAAAAAACACCTTATTTTAATTAATTTTACTATTTTATATGAAGCAACGCCTATACCTATCTCTGCTCAGAAAACAATTATACGAAAGAAAGTAAAAACAAAAAAAATTGATTTTGGATCTTCATTCTTTTTTTTTTAATATTTCTTACATGAAAAAATTTAGATTTCTTAAACTATTTCGATGCGAAATTGCATTCTCTACAAAAAAATTTCTTATTAACTATACCTACCTGAATTTTGCTTTGTTTTCAAGATATTATAAATAAAAAAATTATGGATTGCATTTTCAACCCTATCTCCAATTTACAGACCCTCTTAATTCAATAACTTCCGGCGTTTTTCATCTTTAATGACAATTTGAATGATTCATGCAATAAAAACCTCTAGAAGGTGATGTTCCTTATTGCCCTTTTTAGGGCCATTAATAGCCTATCATGGCTGTCTACGTGTTAACCATAAGTAATATTTAAAAAAATATATAATTTTTTTAGAAATGACAGTGTATCTCCCATTAATCAGCTGTTGACGACTTTACGTTTTTATTCTACTGGGGGACATATTGGCAGTATAGCAGACTATATGGGAATGCATACTTCCACAGCCTCTAGAATAATATCAAAAGTATCTGAAGTGATAGCCAATATGGCACCTAGATATATTCAGTTGCCTCAAGGAAATGAAGTGATTGATGTCCAAAGTGATTTTTTTAATTTATCTTCATTTCCTAAAGTCTTGGGATGTATAGATGGAACACATATCAGAATACAGTCTCCTGGTAAGTACTATAATTTTATTGTGGCTTTTTGTAATAGAGTAACTTATAATGTACAGTAGCAATCTTATTTTAATCAAATCCATTTATAGGTGGTGCTGATGCGGAGGTATTCAGAAACCGAAAAGGATATTTTTCTATTAACACCCAAGTTCTCGGAGACAGTAGATTGAAAATTAGAGACATATTCGCTAGATGGCCAGGATCAGCACACGATGCCACTATATTTCATCATTCACGTCTAAGAGCCAGACTTGAAGCAGGACAGTTTCCAAATTGTGTGATTTTAGGTAACCATTAAATTAAAATTTGTTATATGTATTTTGTTATCGTTTATTACTTATTTTCAGGAGACTCTGCATATGGACTAAATTCTTACATGTTAACACCAAAAATAAATCCATTGACAAGAGCGGAAAATTTGTATAATGAATTCCAGATCCGCACCAGAAATTCTGTAGAAAGACTGTTTGGTGTTTTAAAACGAAGGTTTCCCATATTAGCATATGGTTTAAGAGTTAAACTTGAAACAGTTTTAAAAATTATAGTGGCTACTGCTGTACTTCACAACATATGTATTAATAATAAAGAAGAAGTGCCACCCTTACCAGAAGAAATTGACATTGAGCGGTTAAATTACCTTATTACAGCAGGGGAAATTCCATATGTAGCTCCTTTTCATGCTGAGAACGTAACAACAACAAGGAATTTATTCATTAATAATTATTTTCATAATTTGTAATATTAATATTAAATTTATTTGAGATTTTTAATACATTGAAAATAAAATAGTGTTAGATGTTGTTATTCGTACCACTTGCTTCTTTTTTCTTTATTTTTATTTCTATTCTTAGCAATTCCATTTTTAAAGCATGCTCTTCTTTGGCAGCCTGCAATCGAAACTCATGTTCTGTTTCATTTTCAGATTCATACACAAATTCCAGCTGGTTTGATTGTTTTGTGACCTTTAACAAACCAGAGGGGCCAGCTTCCTATAACAGAAAGATTACTTTTAACAAAACAATTCAAAGATACTTGTAAGTTGTATTTACCTCTAAACAATTTTCATTTTGTATGGTCACTGGAGGTTGCAAATGCAAACTATCATTATCGAAGGTATTATTTAGCCCATACACAGTTTTGTTATTAACGATAGATAGCAATAATTCATCTTTGTCTTCTATAAATCTAGAACCTGGTCCTCCCCCAGTCAAATAGATATTTTTTCTTTCATTTCCAACTTTCTTTTTAAGGAGCTCCTTTTAATTTTTATAATAAGCTTTTAACGATTCTTCTGACCTTTTAATGTAGTTTGGGGATTGTGCATTAAATTCGGATGCAATTTTAATCCATGCCTTATTTTTTTCTTCTGTGGTTGTGGCATTTGTCTTTTTGTTTTCCACAATATCTTTATATCGATAAACTATTTCCGTTAAAAGTTCTTTTTCAGCAGGCATGTAATTTGGCCCACGATTTTTCTTTTTATCATCAATTTTACACTCATAAAACGTTACTGGAAACTGGAAGTGTTCACTAGTGTTCAGTATTCCCAAAATTGCAGTTTGTTTAATTATTTGCCTATGAATACAGTACAGTTTGTCTATTTTAAAGTTCAATAGCCAACAAGCGGCAGATTTACACCCTAACCTTAAACAACAAACAAATCTTAAATACGTCATTGTTTACAGTGTTGCCTTATGTTATCTCGGCTTTACTAATTATTTTATGGTGCAACAAAAACAAATTAAATCTCGGTTTAAATTTTATACCACGATTAAGTAAGTCTAGCTTAAAATAGAAATGGTGCAAATGGCAGTTAATGATATAGATGAAGCTGCACAAGAATCAAATTTTATATTTTTATTATTAGATAGCTATTTTTGTTTCTGAGTTGTGTTCATTTACAGGCTCAATTTTTTTCCGTTTCTCCTTTTTGATTTTATATGGGGTTTCAAGTTGTTTTTGACTTATTTCGACGTAAATCACAACAACACACTTTTTTAAAAAAGCAAACAAGTGTTAAGAGGTATATGTACCTGTAAACTACAATTACAAAAAATTGATATGAAACCCATGAAACCACCAACAAAAATGTAAAGCTAGCTTCCGTACTAGAACATGGTGTCATTCGTCGAGATAATTTATCGTTTTGTTTAATAGATCAAGAAATGTAAATATTCCCCTGTTATTTTTATAAAATTATAAGAGAAATAAATTTTTTTCTAAATAGTATAGTTTATTATTTTGTAGAAAAACAAAATTTCGAAAATTTTAGTAATGTTTCAGAAACAACCGTTATTAATAATAGGTACCATTTTCCTTAATAAGGTAGAAATAAAATATAAACTATTTCCACGATTTACAAAGGCCTACAAAAAAAAATATAGGTATTTTTCGCTATCCTATAAAATTTATATTTTCTGACTCAATTTCAAAAGGTTGAAGGAATTCCAAAACACCTTTTATGGCATAATAATTATTTTCAATTCTACATACTATCTTTAGCTGCTTTTAAAAACGTTCTAAGAAAGTCCAATCAGACCAATTTAATCCCTAAACTATTCCACACTTTTAAAATTTAATTACCTAAAAATATTAAAAACTATTTAAAATAACTTATTTAGCAGACTGTACAATAGCTATCTTAGTCACACGTAGCGCGTTCTCTGTCTGGGCGTCGAACACCTCTAGAAATTTGATGAACTGTAATGTATGAATGGGTATTATTGACACTTACTTGATTGATCCATTTAAATTTCCAGATCGTTACTTGTATTATCTACGTTAAGAGTTACCTCAACTGTTAATAGACTTACCGCTCAATTTATGCCTTGATATGTTTTTCGTGCACCACCTCATTTTTCCCACATTGTGAGAGATTATTTAAACGAATAATATCATGGAAGATGGATTGGCAGAGGTTGGGATGCTCCTATTGAGTGGCCACCTCGATAACCGGACTGTAATCCTTGAGATTATTTTATCTGGGATCACTTGAAAACCAAAGTTTATGAAGTTCCTATAGACAACATTGAACAAGTATAAGGTACGAATTAAAATGTTGTGAACTCTGTGTGAAATGATCTAGGCATTTTGAGAAGGGTACAACTCAATTTCTTGCACCGAATTGAAATCTGCATGAACGAAGGAGGTGGCCATATTAAAAATTTATTGTAAAAAAACTTACCATCTTTAAATTGTTATTTTTCATATGCCTATTGATGATTTTTTTATTGTAATAACGTTAAAATTGAGAGTGTTCGGGTTGCCGTAGTTATTACCGCCAACTTAGTTTTTTTTGAAAATTTTAAGTCACTAACCATGAGTCCATAAATATTTTTTTACTAAAATACTATGAGAACTACACGTTTATTGCACCAGACAATAATGAATACAGCTATCCATAAAAAAAATTGAGGGAACAGAGGCGGCCTTCAAAAAAATGTGATATCAATTATGGTAGAATTAGGGTAGTTTTTACCCTTCGATAATTTCAGTTGGTGTAATTTTTGCTTTGAACAATGGCTATTCAATTAAAATAGCTACATACCAAATTTCGTAAAAATCGAATAAAGCGTTTGTTGATTTATTAAAAAAAAAATTATCTCAACTTTAAAGCTTCCTCACAGGCAACCGAAGCACTTCGTGATATAGGTAATTTTGGCTGAATCAGCTCATTTAGATCTCACCAATATACATTAGCTCTATGTACACGAAATTTTGAAACACCCTGTATTTGTATTAGATGTTTAATATTCAAAGGTAGATGTTCTAAAAAACAACTGGCATGTTATCAGATCCTTCGCAAGTTTCTTTTAAATTCTTAAGTGCATCGACAAATTGTACTTCGGTGAAAGTTAAGTGTATCGATAAATTTTAGTTCGGTGTTAGGAGTATTTAGCGAGTCATAAATTTTCCCTATGTCACAGAGCTTCTGATTCGTATGCAACCTTTCTAGTAATAAAAGATTTATCGAAGATATCGTGCTGGAATGAGTTTAGAAAGTATATTGTAAGATTTCTATAATGATGCTATGATTTCATTAGATTTAAGGATAGATATTATATAAAATGAATTAATACTAGATATTTTCCTTATACATTTTTTATACTTTGGTTTTACTTGCAGAACAATTTATTGAAGAGACGTATTGTTGCCAAGATTCCTTTCTGGCTTGTTTCACAGTGTATTTTGAAATAGCTATTTTAAATTCTAATAAATTTTCTTAAGTTACATATTTGTTGAATCTGTTGAAGGCACTCTTGCTTGCTCTGATAGAGCTTAATTGTTTCATTTAATCTCAATTATAACACGTCTTAGTTGCCCTTTTAAACTTTCGTATTTTACCAAATGTTTGGTTTTATAATGTCTTTTAAAATTGTACTTCTCTAAAACCACGACTGCTTCATTGCATATCAGATTAGCTTGTCCTATTAAAAAATGTATTTTTTTATAAATAATAGTATTTTCCCTATTGTTCATCTCCTTACAAGAAAATTTTATCCCAGAAGCAGAGCGTGTGCGAGGTAGGAACTTACAGTTGATTAATGGTGCCGTTTGACTTACAGGTAAGGCAAACCCGAAAAATCCGGTAAACCCCACCCACCATCAAAACAAAGAGCTATTCTTGGGTCCAATTATCCTGGAAGGTACAACGTTTTTGATCAACTTTTATGTATTTACTAGTTATAGGTTCCGATATAGTTTAGGAATGTTTATTCTGAGTTCCAAAACAAATCAAATTACTATTAACTTTTTTTTCTCTAACTTAGCGATTATCTTTAAATATTTTCCTAACATCTTCTTAATATCTTTGATAGTGAATAAGACATTTTATACAAAACTAAAATTATATTTCCTCGCTTGATTTTTGTGTTCCCCGTGTGGTGCTTCGGGTGACAAAGAATAACACCACGGCAGAACCAGCCTGTCGTAAAAGGCGACTAAATTATTCTTCTCCATTTCTTTTTCGTCATTTTTCTTCCCCACAATTTCCTATTATTTCTCCCCGTATGAATTAGCGGGACTGTAAGAGCACAATATGTCCATAGCCACCTACCTTGTCATAAAAGGTGACAAAAAGAGTCTGTTACCTTGTCCAATCTTAGTTGTTGTTTAGTTTATGTAGATATTTAGGTAAAACAAATTTTTCACACAAGCATTTATTATTAACTTTGGTTATCTATTATTAATAACTTTTCTCTTTAGGTCATTTTCAATATTTTTCTCTTTCAGTATAACGAGTTATCTTTATTATCTTAACGTTACGACATTACGACAAGACTTTCCTTGCCTAATATATTAATTTCTTACAAAATTTACAGTAC
The DNA here is from genome assembly GCA_927349885.1 of Psylliodes chrysocephalus. Taxonomy (NCBI): domain Eukaryota; kingdom Metazoa; phylum Arthropoda; class Insecta; order Coleoptera; family Chrysomelidae; genus Psylliodes; species Psylliodes chrysocephalus. The sequence continues at coordinate 38,625,718 of OV651816.1, read as the reverse complement.
CTTAGGATTTCTCTTTTGATATTAGTATTGATTTTAATTGATTATAATAATTTCGTAATTTTTTTCTTTTTAACAACCTTTAGGCCCTAAGTTGTTCTATTTCTTTTCTTTAATTATCTATCTCTGTCTTTATAAAATATACCGAATATATGTATTTCTACTAATTTTTATCTATGTTATATCTATGTTTATATCTTTATCTTTTGTATTAACAATAATACTTAATAATAATTTTTTTAACTGGAAAATTTTTCCGTAAGAGAGGTGAGACTATTTTAGTCAAACAAAACGATTTTGACGAAAGACAGTGTCGAAGTCATGTAGTTAACCTGGTATGTTATATCGGAGTATGAATGTGAATAAAAGGTTTTGCTTTTTCTGTGACAAATATATTTTTTGTTGACAAGTTATATTTTTTTATATCTGTCTAAAACTAAAAATCACATGGTAACGTAATAAAAACAGAGGCAGTACACTACAAATACTCCCCCCTTGGCCTGAAGCATACCCTCTTAGTAATATTAGTGCAGAAAATGTTGCTAAAATTTTATTCCAACAATATTTCTCCCGATTTGGTATTCCTCATACCATTACGACAGACCAGGGTGGGCAGTTCGAATCTAAATTAATGGAACAATTTACAAAATTTTTTGGTTGTCATAAAATTCATACATCTGCTTATCACCCCCAGAGTAATGGTATGGTGGAAAGATTTCATCGCACTATGAAGTCTGCACTAATAGCTAGAGGAAACACCGCCAACTGGAAAGAAGAATTACCTTTAATTCTATTGAGTATCCGCGCCGCAGTTAAGGAGGACATTGGGTGTTCCTCGGCTGAACTCGTATATGGCCAGCCTTTACGCCTCCCAGGTGAATTTTTCGTCCAAAGTCAGAATGTCCTTGAGATTAACCCTTTATTAAGTAGCCTTCACGATATTTTTAATAATATTAAGCCAACAAATCCAAGACATCATTCAACTCAAACCACATTTATTTCGTCAGAGTTAGACACCTGTGAGTATGTTTTTATTAAAACAGAGGCAGTACACTACAGACAGTACCTACTATCTCTATGTCAAACTACCGTTTCCTCTTTCCTAGGTAAATTTCAATATTTCTGTAATTTAATCATTTCTTAATTTCAATAACTTTTATATGTTTATATTGGTAATTTTTTGTAATATTTTTTTCTTTGACACTTGTAAAGATTTTTTTAAAATGTTATTTTAAATGTGTGACATCCTGTATAAAATTGGTAATAAAATAATTCTAAATTTAATTATCGTCGCATGCAATATTCCTGAAAAAGGGAACTTTCGCATAGTGGTCGATTTATTTGGGTCGTCGATGTCCAATCCGTTTTAGAAATTCATTTTAACATCATATGTCAAATCATTCACAAGTATCTTTAGCTGCGACTAGCGGTGAGTTATAATGTCATTAAAAAAGATCTAGGTAGAAATTAAATTTTAATTTTTTTTTGTTAGTTTAATTTTTGAAAGTTAATTTAGATTTATTCAATATGTTTTATTATTGTAAATTTTAAAAAAATAGTTGTTTAAAAGTTTAATTTATATCTCATATAAGAGCCTCGTGAAAAACAGATTTTTTTTGTTTAGGAAGCGAATACAAGCGGTGCAATATTTAAATCTAAAAATAGACCACCACATTTTTATAATCAGGCCAGTTATTGATATATCTGAAAGCAGAGGTTGACGTTTGGGCTCGTTGAGCATATAAAATCTATGAGGGCTACTGCCGCAACAGCTATCTATACAATTATAGTAAAATAATTTAAAAGGCTAAAATCTAAAATTATCGTACGATAGAGATTATAATGTAGTGTTGGCAAATAAGATCATTTATGTTCATGAAAATTTAGGTATACTTATTCACTGTCAAAATTGCATTTCCACAATTTGAAAATAAACAAATTTATTTATATACTTGTGAATCTTATTTTTAAAGGTTAAAACTATTCTCTCTTTACTTAAATTTTATATAATTTTGAATTAATTGTCTTTTTCATAAAGCTAGAGTTTATAATTCTTAACTAGCTTTAAAAATAAAATAAAAAAAAATTATTGGCGCCTTTTCTTTCTCGAAAACTATTTCTCCAAAAGTGTCGAATTTACGACTAAGAAAACCATAAGATATATGTGCTCATTTCATTTTCTGATTTGATTAAAAGTAAGTAATGTTTGCTATAAAATCTAAGAGTTAGTCAAAATTTCATATAAGTGTTTATAAAAGGTAATTTAACGTTAATTATTATAACTTTTATTGCAAATTAACGCGATTTATATTACAAACTTCCAAACTAATCTTAAGGCAAACCTTCGGTAACCCCGGCTGCTTCTGCATACATAGTGGGTGGCCTGGCCATCTAGAATATTCCTCAATTTACTGGCATTTTCTCGTCGATCCCTGTCATAAGGAAAATATTAGCGAGCCCTGTTATAATGCAATGGAACATATTAAAGACGTACCGGATAAGTCTTAAACGGCCTACACACGTAACGATTTATCGTACTGCATGCAGTATAATATCCATCGAAACTGCCGCATTAACGATAAATCGTAGCGTGTGTAGGGAAATTGGATGGTTTAAACGCCCTACACACGTAACAATTTATCGTACTGCGCGTTGAACTACAGATCGTAAAGAAAATCGTACGGTTTGCAGTACAGCCATTTTTTGTACACACGATGCAACATATTGTACTGCCGCAGTTCAGATTATTCAGTTTTCGTTGAGAAGGGCTACCGTTATGTCAAGAATTTCAAAGAAGAAAGCTGCCGTGCTTGTAGCTGCGGTATTGCTGATAGATGAAGATGATGAACAAAAAGAAATCAAAAAACGAAAATGGTGTAAAAAGTGGTTGCTGGAGAGAAAGAAATATGCACATATGAGGTTGTTAAAAGTGCTGGAAAAAGAAGAACCTCTTGATTTTAAAAACTATTTAAGAATGGATTCTGTTGCCTTTACGTGTTTGATGGATTTGGTTTGTAATAAAATTACGAAGCAAGATACAATTATGAGAAACGCAATATCTGCTGAAGAAATATTTGTTACAACACTAAGATATTTAGCAGTAGGATGTTCTTATGAAGATCTTAAATTTAGAACAGGTATTTCACCTTAAGCGCTAAGTAAAATTATACCCGAGACGTGTAAAGCTATTTATGATGCACTGAAAAAGGATTATTTAAAGGTAAGTAAACAAAGAAATTTTTAACACACAAATTTATTTTATATGGCTAGAAATTATTATATTTTCGCAAAAAAAACATTATTTAAATTGAGAAATGTAAATAAATGAAATTCTTGCTAAACAAAAAACATTCTCAAAATTGGGAAATGAACGAAACTCAATAAGTTAAATAAAAAAAAAAATAGGTGTTTAACTAACATCATTATTGTAATTTGTATCGTGTGATGGCTTAAGCAAAATAAAGTCTGATATATTTGCATTTAAAAAATAAAAACTACTTTGGGTCACTTCTTAAAGGGGTAAATCTGGTTGACGGCTAATTTCTGAGTTAGAATACTGTTGCGAACCAAATATTGAATCTGATAGAGTGGTCCTGAGGGGTAAATCTCGTTGACGCCTAATTTCTGAGTTAGAATACTGTTGCGAAGCAAATCTTGAATCTCACGGAGTGGTATTGCGGGGCGAATCTGGTTGACGGATAATGGCTTGGTTAGAATCATGTTGCAAAACAAATGTTGATACTATCGGAGGAACTGTATTGAATGGCTGTTGCATATTTTGCGAAGGAAACTTTATTGTGCAGTCCAATTCAAGTTTTCCCTGTGCACCGTAAAATATGATGTCCGACCATAATTTTTCCGCAATGAGTCTCTGCTGATCGTCCAGTTTTTTCAATTGAAATGCAAATCTTTTTCCCGTTATATTCAACTCGTCATCTACATTTTCTTCTTTGGACAAATATTTATGAGCAGCATCAAAAAGGGCCTTTTTTTTTCTTCCAGCGCAGTGCTTTTTATTGGTTGAGCCCTTTTCCGTGAAACTATTTTCGGTGTTACTGAGGCAGTAGTTCTTATGCGGGATCTTAATAAGCTTTGTGAAGTCTCTTCTAAATCTTCCTCAGTATTTGTAGTTTGTAACTCAGTACTAGGGGACAATAAAGATTTTTCAATTTCTTCATTATACCAGTTATTCTGAAAAAAAAAAAAAAAAATTAGTGACTGATTATCTCACTCGAGAATATTATTATGATTAAAAAACGGACAGTAAATAAATATTGGGACATATTTTACATTTATAGTTTTTGTGGAGGTTTTTGGGTGTATTTTTGTAGGTAACAGAAAAAAAACCATAATTATTTATCCTGCATATTCTTTTAGGTTCCATCAACAAAAACTGAATGGAAAGAAGTCAGCAATGGATTCCGGAATCTTTGGCAATTTAATAATTGTTTGGGCGCAATCGACGGTAAACATATAAATATATCAAAACCTGCTGGCAGTGGATCATATTTCTACAACTATAAAGGAACATATTGTGTAGTACTATTTGCTATAGTAAACGCAAATTATGAATTTATATACGTCCATACTGGAACAAATGGTCGAGTCTCAGATGGAGGAATATGGTCACAAACAAGCATATATAAGCGCTTACTCGCAAAAAAGCTAAACATACCAAGCCCCATGAAACTGCCAGGAACAGACGATAAGGTGCCATATGTTTTCATTGGGGATGAAGCATTTCCATTAATGGAAAACTTAATAAAACCATACTCCCAAAAAAACATATCTTATGATGAAAAAATATTTAATTATCGTTTATGTCGAGCACGCAGAGTTGTGGAAAATGTTTTTGGAATATTGGCTTCTAGGTTTCGAATATTTTTACAGCCCATTAATATAAGCCCAGATAAAATTGATATTATAATATTAGCATGTTGTGCTTTGCATAATTTTTTTCGAAAGACATCTAAAAGTAATTATACCAGGCCAATGGAGGCAGCAAACTGGTAGTGGTATGAACAGTTTGGAAAAAACAAAAAAGACAAATGCTAATGTCATTACAAAAAATATAAGAGAAACCTATAAATTTTTTTTTAACTCTGTTGGTAAAATTTCTTTTCAAGATTGTATGGTAAAATAGTATCCAAATAAATGCTATTATAACAATAATTTGTGCAAAAAAATGCTAATTAAAAATTATTTAATTACCTTATCTGTTTCTATGTTCATATTCGTTGTCTCGTCGTCGTCGTTTGATATTCCCTTTCTTCCTGTTTCACTTTCTCGAGTAAAAAGCAATAAATCATAATACCAAAAGGAAGGCTCATAAATATCATCAATCCCGGACCCTGTGCGTTTGGAGTACTCAACCTAAAATAAGTAACTTTTGTAAATCCCAATTAGGAATTATATAAATATAAAATGACAAAAATGTGTGATACCTATAATACTCGCATATTATTAATATACAATACATATATTTATAATCTTACCTTCTTCAGTTCGTATCTAAAAGATGTTCTTATATTGTTTATTTTCTTTTTCATCACTTCTTGTGATGCTTCTGGGAACAATTCCTTAAATTTTTTAAACAAAATTTCATAACTGGAATTTCTTTTAATTTTATTTGAATAATCTTTTGATTTCACATCCCATAGGCATCTATTTTCTCTATATAAATCAATTAAGTCTTCCAAGAACGTCTTATTTTTTAAATCCATAATAATGATTAAACCAAAAATAAATAAAAATTATATCGTAACTGCGCGTTGCGGCAGGAATACACTCCACACGTTCAGACTTGCGTTCAAACCCCACCCCAGACACGACACGTTGATAAGATATTTTATGGAAGCTCCCTACTGCAAACGATTTGACGACTGCATACTGCAAACCATCCAATTTCCCTACACACGCTACGATTTATCGTTAATGCGGCAGTTTCGATGGATATCGTACTGCATGCAGTACGATAAATCGTTACGTGTATAGGCTGTTTTACAGTATGCAGTCGTAAAATCGTTTGCAGTAAGGAGCTTCCGTAAAATATCGTATCAACGGGTCGTGTCTGGGGTGGGGTTTGAACGCAAGTCTGAACGTGTTTAGTGTATTCCTGCCGCAACGCGCAGTTACGATATAATTTTTATTTATTTTTGGTTTAATCAATATTAGGGATTTAAAAAATAAGACGTTCTGGGAAGACTTTATTGATTTGTACAGAGAAAATAGATGCCTATGGGATGTAAAATCAAAAGATTATGCAAATAAAATGAAAAGAAATTCCAGTTATGAAATTTTGTTTAAAAAATTGAAGGAATTGTTCCCAGAAGCACCACAAGAAGTGATGAAAAAGAAAATAAACAATATAAGAACATCCTGCTGCTAAATATCTTAGTGTTGCAACCAATCTTTCTTTAGCAGATATTTTCTCATAATTGTATCTTGCTTCGTAATTTTATTACAAACTAAATCCATCAAACACGTAAAGGCATCAGAATCCATTCTTAAATAGTTTTTAAAATTAAGAGGTTCTTCTTTTTCCATCACTTTTAACAACCTCATATGTGAATATTTATTTCTCTCCAGCAACCACTTTTTACACCATTTTCGCTTTTTGATTTCTTCTTGTTCATCATCTTCATCAGCAGTACCGTAGCTACAAGCACGGCAGCTTTTTTCTTTGAAATTCTTGACATAACGGTAGCCCTTCTCGACGAAAACTAAATAATCTGAACTGCGGCAGTACAATGTGTTGCATTGTGTGTACAAAAAATGGCTGTACTGCAAGCCGTACGATTTTCTTTACGATCTGCAGTTCAATGCGCAGTACGATAAATCGTTACGTGTGTAGGGCGTTTTACTCGAGAGCCGTATGTAACTCATGGACAGTCAACAAAAATTTTTAAGATAAGAAACTATATTCATGCTGTAAAAATATCGCTATGACCTCCATCTATTAAACGGGAGTATTCACGCAGTTGCCAATGACATCCGTTTATCATTGTATTTCATTAATACATTATAAAAGCTCAAAAAATTATTAAAAAAAGAAATATTCTCTAATTTAACCGACATATTATACAATCATAAAAATTTAATAAACACACCACAAGAAAGTTAAATTAAATTTTATATTGAAATATTAATTTTAGTCCGAGATCGTTACTAATATTTTATTTACACAACACCGCTCTCGATAAAACTATGGTCTTCGTCATACATTTCTTAAATGAATGAAACAAGAATAGCATTTATAAATAAAGTTTTAATGTTTATATTTTACAGTTTTTTACCTGCTGTTAGTCGGCACTGTAATCTTGGGATTCAATCTGGAATTTGGTCTTAAATTTCAAAGGATTCGTATAGCATGAACGTACATAATTTTCATATCACATTCTACTTCTTTTGACTTCAAAATTTTCAATTTTAATAATAAAAATAGGTGTAGTACTAAACAAATTAAAATCACAGAGGCTGAATCAATTAATAATAGTTGACATGTAAAGCGCAACTCTATTAGAATCAACTAAGAATAACAAACTAAATAAACCAGGGGGGATATCGCGCATAGTGTCATGGCGGCGCTGACGTAATGCGTAGAGTTAGTAGAGTTGGCGCCAAGTAAATATCATATGACGGTGCAGTGATTTGAAAGTTATTAATAGTAATTTATAACATTTTAAACGAATATCTGTATTATATTATATTGTAAACAGTGTTCTTTGTGAGTGGTATTAGTGATAAACATTAAAAAATGAGGTACGAAATTTATGGATGTAACAGTAACAATCAAAGCAAAGGAATTGAAAAAGACGTTGTTTTTCACATTCCTCGTTAGTAAGAGGTTAGTCAGAAACGGCCAAAGGGCGGCTCTAGTTGTAGGTCCCATGGAGACTTGCCTCTTTCTTAATTAACATTTTTATAGTCCATGAGGCTTTTATTAAAAAATATACAATAAAGGGAATTGTTATAGGCAATGCTACCCACTCCTCCTCAAAAATTTGACGAAGACCCCCTGCAGTGGCCTGTGGCTATGCAGATAAAATTAAAACAGAAAATTGTCATGTGCTCCAAGCACTTTTAACCTTTTAATTATAAGATGAACCTCAAAGCAAACCTTCACGTTAGTTCATTCGAAACTCGGGACTTCTTAACTAGGGACTCTACCCTTTTGAAAGCTGAAAATTTCGCAATATATAGCAAAGGTGAAATTATTTATGTCACAAAAAAATAAAATTTCGAGATGTTCTTAAAGAAAGAATTAAAAAAGTGTCAGTGACTAGGTCCAGGAAAAATGCAGTGACATTTTATTTTAATTTCTTATATACACCCACCATGTAGCAGTTATTTGTATTTGGTTCATTTATTTTTATGCTTTGCATTATATTATATGTATAAAAAATATTTTTTAAAAACCTGTTTTTGTTATCGTACTTATACATAAATCCCATCTTCTTCATAAAATAAGTTATTAAGTATATTCAATTGGGTAATATATTGCAGATAAATAGTCATCAGTTGCGAATCCTTATCAGGTAAATAGTCCCAAGATGCGAAATTTTAACCCAGGGTCCCCAGTTGAGAAATTCCGAGTTGCAAAGATACCCTTCTCACTGTCCTGGTTATAGAAACTATTCTTTAGACATCGAATGTTCTTCTAAATTAAAACCTACATTATAATTTATATAACAAAAATAAAAGGAAAAAACTGATACTTTAAATAAATATTTCTTTCATGTATGTATTTGCGTTTATTTTCCTTTATAGCTCTTTCCTTAACTATCCCATAATAATATCCTTAGATATTTGATGTAATTTTTAAAATATTATCCTTTAATATTTATGAAATTTCTGTAAATAATTAGTTTCCTCATACTTCGACAGTATTTTTAAATTCCCGCCTATACAAACTCTACGCATGACGTCATGCGCGTGGTCGTCCTATTTTTGACACAGTTAATATCCTACCTTTTATTTTTTATACCATGTAAATAAACAGTATTCTTTTCAAAATCCCTTTAAATTAGAGTAGCTCTATACCTCTTGATTTTATTTTCCCACTCCCACTATCCTCTCACTCTCGTACCTCTGCTTTGCATCCGTGCTTACGTTCTTCTTTATAACAAAAATTTTTAAAAATTTGGATATATTTCATGTCATCTTATTTCTTTGTACAATCCTAAATGTGTTGGTTCTTCTATGCACTGCGGAAAATGCCTCAAAATCGCTGAAAATCATTTAACTATTACAATATTAAGTGTAAGGGGTTAAAGAAAAGGTCCTTTATTTCTCACAAGTCAAGTTTGACTTGTGAGAAATAAAGGACCTTTTCTTTAACCCCTTACACTTAATCCCTACTACTCACATATGGCTACCCTCACTCCAAACAAACTATTACAATAATAATTGATAATAATAATCGTCTTTATTTCCATTAATTTAAAGTAAATACAATAAAATAATACATATATACACGGGCGAAGTTTATTTTTGGTTGTGCACTAGACACAACAAAAAATATTCTTCCACTTAACCCGCGAGTAAACCTGCATATAACCATAGAGCAATAGAGCAGAAATAAACAATCAAAGACAAAATATGTATATACCATAATAACTATATCAAATAAATAAACAACTGTAATTTTAACATTTAACAAACAAATGAAAATGCACTTGTCTCAGGAAGGTTGAATCCAATGAAAAAAAAAACATAAAATGTCTTTATTACTTTCATTAAAATGGTCGAGATCCATAGTTCGAGATACACTTTCGATGTACCTCGTATGTAATAATAATCCTGTAGGATTGAAAATGGTTGACGCGAATTTTTTCCACGTAATAATCAAAAGTGTTATTTACCAGGATTTAAATGAGGCATCATTAGATGACAAAGAACTGTAGAAAAACAACGACATTTAGTTCGTCCCAATTAAAATTGTTTTACTAAAAAGTGAACAAAAAACTCAATTTAGAACAAAATTTTAAATTTATTCTCGTTAAAGTACTTGTAACCAGCAAGAAAAAAATTGAAAAAAGTTGAGAGCAGAATTTATTTTGGTAATTATCTAACAATGTAATTTAATGAAAGAAAATTGATGTAAGAAAAATCGGTTAAGATCCGAAAAACTTAAATGCAATTATAGGAAATATTAAAATAAATAATTCCCAATTTGCCCTACAAAATTATGACAAATAAACCCCTATATTCCTAAAGTGAAAACAAACCAAAGAAAAATTGAATCATCTGAGAATTAAAGAAAATTAAAAATTAATGCATCGACCTGGGATCGAACCTGGAACCTTCGGACTTAACGCGTTCGGATCTCTACCGGTTGAGGTATCAATACACATGGTTTCTATAGTCGAATAGGTTTAAAGTCAATCAGATTTGAAATTTCGTCGGCGCACACACTTTTAAATCCCATCAGATTCTCCTTAAATCCACGCTTGTAACATCGTATGAATGGACGAAAATTTCAGAATGTACTAGAATAAATTTATAAGATCCATCAATCATTTACCTTTTACTTGCTTTACTTTATCGATTATTAAATAAAACATGCATTATGTTGAATATTATGCAACTGGTTTCGAAAAATTTATTATATCACCAGTTGCGAAAAGTAAAGAAATAAAAATAAACCATTTTTGTTTTTAAAATCAATAATTATACATTATTATTCAAAGTTTATATCAAAGAAGGGCAGGTTAACTTATAAAAATAAAATTTTGTTTAACTAACAACCTAGTAATAATTTTGTTTTAGTTCTTATTTTCCATTCTAAATCAGCACAAAATATTTAAACCGACAAAATAACCCACTTTTTTAAAAACGAAATAAATTCCATAAGCCATTTAAACACTACAAGTCGTTGAGAATAAATAATTAATATTATAAATTGCAATGAAAATGAAAAAGGTACAAAAAAAAAATTGAAAATATTTATTAAAAAATTCGGCTAAGCGCTTTCAGCTTAAAAAAGCTGTAATGTAAGTTACTTATACCAAATAATACTTGAGCTATTACTCTAGAATCCATTAATTATTACTACATATGTAAACAACCCGACATGCGGTCGCGATCACGCCTAACAATAAATTAAGGGCCGATGATGCGACTTTGTCAAGTGTTATCTTTAGGCAGTACAAGAAAATGTTACACGCCCTTCCTAAAATAAAAAGAAGAAATAAAAAATTAGAACTAAGAAGCAAAAATGAAACAAAAATGAAATAAAAATGAAACAAAAATAAAACAAAATTAAACAAAAATGAAACAAAAATTAAACGAAAATGAAACAAAAATTAAACAAAAATTAAACAAAAATTAAACAAAAATTAAACAAAAATTAAACAAAAATTAAACAAAAATTAAACAAAAATTAAACAAAAATTAAACAAAAATTAAACAAAAATTAAACAAAAATTAAACAAAAATTAAACAAAAATTAAACAAAAATTAAACAAAAATTAAACAAAAATTAAACAAAAATTAAACAAAAATTAAACAAAAATTAAACAAAAATTAAACAAAAATTAAACAAAAATTAAACAAAAATTAAACAAAAATTAAACAAAAATTAAACAAAAATTAAACAAAAATTAAACAAAAATTAAACAAAAATTAAACAAAAATTAAACAAAAATTAAACAAAAATTAAACAAAAATTAAACAAAAATTAAACAAAAATTAAACAAAAATTAAACAAAAATTAAACAAAAATTAAACAAAAATTAAACAAAAATTAAACAAAAATTAAACAAAAATTAAACAAAAATTAAACAAAAATTAAACAAAAATTAAACAAAAATAATTAAACAAAAATTAAACAAAAATTAAACAAAAATTAAACAAAAATTAAACAAAAATTAAACAAAAATTAAACAAAAATTAAACAAAAATTAAACAAAAATTAAACAAAAATTAAACAAAAATTAAACAAAAATTAAACAAAAATTAAACAAAAATTAAACAAAAATTAAACAAAAATTAAACAAAAATTAAACAAAAATTAAACAAAAATTAAACAAAAATTAAACAAAAATTAAACAAAAATTAAACAAAAATTAAACAAAAATTAAACAAAAATTAAACAAAAATTAAACAAAAATTAAACAAAAATTAAACAAAAATTAAACAAAAATTAAACAAAAATTAAACAAAAATTAAACAAAAATTAAACAAAAATTAAACAAAAATTAAACAAAAATTAAACAAAAATTAAACAAAAATTAAACAAAAATTAAACAAAAATTAAACAAAAATTAAACAAAAATTAAACAAAAATTAAACAAAAATTAAACAAAAATTAAACAAAAATTAAACAAAAATTAAACAAAAATTAAACGAAAATTAAACAAAAATTAAACAAAAATTAAACAAAAATTAAACAAAAATAAACAAAAATAAAACAAAAATTAAACAAAAATGAAACAGAAATGAAACAAAAATGAAACAAAAATGAAACAAAAATTAAACAAAAATGAAACAAAAATGAAACCAAAATGAAACAAAAATCAAACAAAAATAAAACAAAAATAAAACAAAAATGAAACAAAAATAAAACAAAACGGTTCTACAAATTTGGTCAAACACATTTAACAGCTGGACACCAATTTCCTGGCCAATAAATTGCTTTGTGAGCAAGTTTTTTGCATGAGGCTATGCTCTGATGTGCTTTATGGATTACATTGAAAAATTTTAGTCGTAACTCAGTAGGAATTATCAGTATTACACCATAAATAAAACAGAACAACTTTATGTACAATTATAACACTTTTGATAAACCAATATTTTATCTGAAGGTAGGTCCAATGATAGCCTAGATAATTTGCTGTTTATTTTGTAGAGATGTTGCAATGATGAAATACACGCTAAGATTTTCATCAAGGTAGTATGTGTTAAAGGTTTTTCCAAGTGGGTCTCTACTTAGCGCATTAGCTACATGCATATTTTTGCTAGGAACATAAGACAAGTCAAAACTATATCTCAGAAGCCTTACTGCTAACCTCTGCATGGGTAGAGAGAGATCATCTAAAGCTTTTTTAATAGACCGAATAAGGGAAGATGGTCAGTTTCAATTTTGAATCGTTTTCCATAGAGGTAATAATGGAAACGCTCACATTCAAACACTAAAGCGAGGAATTCTTTTTCAATATGGTTACACTTTTGTTGAGTGGCTGTAAGAGACACAGATGCAAATTCTATTGGAAGGCCACCTCTCTCAAAATTACAGACCCTAAACCATATGGAGATGCATCTGTCGAGGGAGTTGTGTTTATTCTCATGATCAAAGTAAGACAAAATAGGGGTATTTGAACCTAATTGTTTTAGATTATTAATCATTCATTTTTAGTTTCAGTGCCTACCCATTAATTTTTTGTGTTTAATAACGTACGCAGGATGTGTATCTTTTGCGTTAAATTAGGAAGGAATTTTGCTAAATATATGTTACGTTACGTTAGTTATACTAAATAATACTTCAGATATTACTCTAGAATCCATATATTAAATAATAATACACATGTAAACAACACACACAGCAATCCGACCTGTGGTCCTGATCATGGCTAACAATAAACTGAAATCCACCTTCAGAGTTGTCCTAAACGACGTTACAAATTAAAATTACTTAATAGTAAAGCATGACAAATGACTTACGTCGTTGATACTTTCCACATGAAGTCAATCAGATAAAACATAAAATTGTTAAAAACAATTATTGAAGATGAACATTTAGGGGCGGTAAAAGGACCGAACCCCAATTGTAAAGTTAAAAGTAAAGCATTGATGGCAATTGGTAAAATTATTAAAAATAATACAAGTTTCTGGTATCACGTACAACAGGTGATAGACGTACCTAAATTTGCAAATTAACAGCAGAAAAATGACATAGACACAAAACAATCTGATTTTTTACTTTTTCAAATAATTTGGCCAGTTGGGTAGATGATGGATGGCATTTAATTTTGATAGGAAAATAAGACGATTCAGGCAAACTGTAGATAAAGCTAATAATTTAATTTTAAAAAACCAAAAAATATGATATGATAGTACGTATATTAAAAGGATTGGCAGCATATTGTATACATATTGTGTACACACGTCAACTTTTCCAAAACCTACTTTGGAAACATTTATTTTTAGTCACCAAATTATACTCAAACAAACCTTTGAATGTTTATATCCGTATATTTTTTAACTGTTACCTTTTTATATTTTACTTATTAACCCATTAACGCCCAGTGTACTCATTTGAGTACACCTACAATATCGCGATCGCAACGCCACACAACGCCGTATTTTGTAAATGTAACATAAAGTCATTGTTTACAAGTGTTATTTTACGACAACTGTGGTAGTCGTTTTCAAAAATTGTTATCCTGTTAGATCTGGCAGTACATATCAGTGCCGCGCTTCTACGTGTTGGTGATGTAATTAGAGGTGAGTTGACATTTTTCTCTATGACCGACATTGTAAATAAGTGTTATAGGATAAATGTGTTAAAAATATTTAATAGGTTATGTGTCAACATTATGATCATATGTAAATAGTTCTACGATATTAGGTTTGTTTGTTATTCTGATATAAATCTCGGTGTACTCGTTTGAGTACATTGTGCACATGAGTACACTGGATATTTTTTCCAGGAACATTTTACAATGGACATCAACGAAATTCCAACTAGCTCTTTTTATGGTAAAAGATTCAAAACCTTAGCTTCTGCAGTTGATGCTGTTGAACAGGCAAATATTGGTAATTCAGAACTTGATGTCGTTATAATTCCACCAGAAATGGATTATCAAACGGACGAGGAAGAATTCGATGAAGACGATTTATTAGTTGCAAACCTACCAGAAGATATTCCAGGTGAGGTGGAAATTGACCTCAATGGGATTTATTTTGAAGAAGAAGAAGAAGAAGACGACCTGTCACTGACGGATCTTCAAATTATACACCCAGACAATACGACTGAAAATTTGGATAATACCCCACTGTTAGAGAGATGGCATCTTCTAAAGGGGAACTCTAATTGAACGCAAGTACCTACATTATTAGAGTTTCCTAGCATAGATGGAGCCGATTATCGGTTAGAACAACTTCGCCAAGATCTAAGAGGGCTAAATGCTGTAGAGATTTTCGAAAAACTATTTGATGACAAAGTTGTCCAACATATTGTCGATCAAACCAATATTTACGCGGCATCTAAAAACAATCATAACTTTGTAACAACTAAAGAAGAGTTAAGACTTTTTGTTGTTGTGCTTCTCTTCTCTGGGCACCATAAATTACCACGTGAGCGCCTTTTTTGAAATCTTAATAAGGATGTTGGAGTTCCTTTTATTTCGAATGCAATTAGTCGAAACAGATTTACAGAAATAAAAAACATTAACATTTAGCAGATAACAAAATACTTGATAGTGAGGACAAGATGTACAAGATTCGACCACTTATGAACATTCTCAATTCAAAGTTTCAACAATGGGAAATTTTTCACAAATTCTTGTCTATAGACGAAGCTATGGTTAAATACTATGGTCATCACTCTGCGAAGCAATTTATAAGAGGTAGACCTGTTCGTTTCGGGTACAAAAACTGGAAATTGTGTAGCTCGAATGGATATTGCTATTCATTTGATAAATATTGTGGAGCTAACCCGTATTCTAGTCAAGGACCAACTAAAATTAAAACCACGCTTCCACTAGGTTCACGAGTGGTTCTTGATTTTGTAAAAGTAATTGATACCCCAAGTGATCATGTCCTATTTTTCGACAATTATTTTGCAAGCCATGATCTTTTAAATACACTTCGAAAGCATGGAATACGAGCTACTGGTACTGTACGGGATAATCGTACAAAAAAATGTCCTCTTGTACCTGCCAAGAAAATAAAAAAAAAAAGATCGTGGATTCTTTGATTTTCAATACGATAAAAGAAACCATCTTCTATTTGTCAGATGAAATGATAATAGTGCAGCAACATTGGTTACAAACTATGATTCAGTCGAACCTTTAGCACAAGTCAAGAGATGGTCTTCGAAAAGAAAAGAGAAAATTTTAGTACCCCAACCGCAACTTTTTAAAAACTATAACCACCGTATGGGCGGTGTTGATCTGTTAGATCAAGGGGTCAATAATAATAGAAATGCTGTCCACGTTAAAAAATGGTGGTGGATTCTCTTTACTCACATGATAAACGTAACTATTGTAAATGCCTGGAGATTACATAAAATTATTTACCCCAATGACAAAGTGGATCTTTTGCAATTTGTTAGAAGCATTACTCGTAACTATCTACGCTCCTATAATAAGGCTGTACAAAGAAGATCTGTATCTAGTAGGCCTTCTGGTTCATTACCAAGAAGTATATTGGAAGATCCGGTTGGACATTTCCCCAAAAAAATTGAGAACCAGCTCAGATGTCGTCAATGTCATATGAGGGCATATGTGAAAAATGTAATGTGACTCTGTGCATTGAACGAGTGTGATTCAAAATATTTAATTCTTAGTTGTTGCTTTACAGTATTATAATAATTGACATACAAAATAATAAATATAAAGTAAAGTATTTTTGGTAAAACTTATTATCTCATTGAACTCATTTGGGTACACACATTTTTTAAAAAGTATAAAAGAAAAAAACACTTTTTATTGTAAGTACAAGTATGAGGAGGATATTTTTAGTTAAAAAAAAATCTGATTTAATATTTTTTTTCTGATAGGGCGCTGGTGGGCACTAATGGGTTAAAGAAATCTTCAACATATATTTGAATTTAAAGCATATAATTTAGTACACCACTGGCAGACTAGCACTTATAGAAACTTTTTGAAAGCGTTGCGTCATTTTTCGACACAAACCACAAATTGGTAGTAGACGCTGTCACGTGTCATCTTGCAGATGGTTAGTTGATTCCATTAGCGCTACCAGTTGCTTGGCTCGTAGCATAGGTTGTTCAGCAGAATCTTTTTCTCACAGCAAGAAGCTTCACCGTACAACAACTTAAATTACCAGTGTGCCATTGCCATATTGAAAATTATTATATTGTTTAAATTTATCGTTATATTATAGGCTCTGATAAATTTTCTTCAGTTAAATTTATTTTAACAAGCATACAAAAAAGTACACGGTATTAAAAATTAAACGAGTTGTTAAGTAAAGCCGGTAATTTTATTTTGAGCACACCTGAAGAAAAACCAGAGCAAGTTCATACGTTGAAGATATTTTTTAAATATGAGAAAGAATAAGTCACCAAACTCATCATGAACTGGTCCTTCAGCATGAATTCCTTAAAAATTGTCATAAAACTGATCCTATCATTGCCTAATTAAAAAATGGTATTTCCTTTTCCAAAGCATACATATTTATCATTTGTGATCGTCGAATAGTTCAACAATCGCCTAGTTAATAAACTTTCAAATATTTTCGGTTTCTTTTTTACATACAAAGTGAACAAATAATAACTTTAAATTACTCGTCAAATCAAAGTGACTTCAAGACAATCAGGACACAAGAAATATTTTACAATTTTATTTCTTTTTAATATTCATTAACCATGTTCATTAAATTCAATGCACATTTCAGCAATAAATAATTTTTCTTAATTAGTTTGCGAATATTATTATTCAAGAATTAATATATTTCGTACTAAGCAGTTCTTAAACAATTATATATTTCGTATTTATAGCAGTTCTTAAACCAATATTTTTATATTGCAATATTTCTCGTGTTTTAAATTCAACAGTCACACATAAGTACATTTTTTTTATATTTTGTAGAAAATTGTACTTTTAATTCCATCGAGCTAATTTGGGCGCAGCTGAAGCAAAACATTAGACGTAAAAATACATTTCCAAAATTCGACACGAAGGTAATTGATTTGATTAAAGAAGAAGTATCTAATATAACCAAAGAAGATTGGCAAAGAAGGATTAAAAAGGTGATCAAAATTAAAGAGAATTATATGAAGATTGCACATTTTCATATTAATGTGTAACGTGATACTTAATATTTTATCTATTTGTTATAGTGTTTTAAGCTCAATTGATTTTGGGAGTGGGTCAGGTTATTAAATAACTCGAATTACCTTGAAAAAGAAGTTGGACACCACTATATTTAAAACTTACTATACTTGACTATAGTAATAAAAATATCAAAAATCACTAACCATTGAGATATTATATTTAAACCAAGCTTTAGATAAGGTAGTAACAAATTCTAATTCACAGAGATTTACTTAATTCAAATTTAGATGATTTATTTAAAAAAAATAAAGACTTATCTGTTGTTAACAGGAGCTAATTAAATTAGGAGTGTGATTTGCATGAATTCTAGGCCTTCTTCTAAGGGATTCGGGATCCTTATTCTTAATTCTGGACTTGAACGATCGTCTATAGGTAAACCAAACCTCGGTCTTCAGATTGCACCAAACTCTTAGGTATAAAAACCATAAACTTCTTGATATAGAACCAAATAAACTGTTTAGATACGAATCTCCATGAACTTAAATCTCCACAAACTGTTTTAGATATAACTCGAAATAAACCATCTAGATATAGTCATGCTAAAAGGAAAAAAAATGTTAAAAAAGGAAATAGGAAATTTGCACAGGACCCAGATAAAATGCCTTTAACTAATAAATGAATAATTTAAAACTATTAAGTGAATAATTTCACAGATACTAAAATTAATATGAAAAGGAAAAATGTTATTTAACAAATTTAAACATAGTAAAGCATAAAATCTTAATCCAAACAAAATAATATATAAAATTATATAAAACGTGTTATCTATGTGTGTTATCCATGTGTTGATAGGTATTGAGGTTATGTTTAAAATTTTACATTTCATTTAAGAAATTCTTGTACAAAATATATATTTTCAACAACATATCGGTATTAAACCTTACCTTATAAAATCAGACGGAATATACGAATATTAAAAATCAATTAGTACATCGGACACAAGGCATAAACGACAAATGACATTTGAGTAGAGATGTTTGTGTCAACATAACGAAAACGGTTCCAACCGTTACAAATGGTGGAAATAAATTTATGATTGTCCTGAATGCAGATAGTGATAGTGAATATGCAAGAAGGAGTATTAGAAGAACTGGAATTAGAAGAAAATTAATGTTTTTTTTAATTAAGTGTTTCGTCGTGTCCTTGATATTTAACCGTTACCGTTATGTTTTGCATTGAACAAATAACTTTTTATTTATTTTTTATTTATTTATTTTTATTTTTTTTATACAGGGTGTTCCAATAAAAAGTAGCCCGTTTCCACAGCTTATAACTTTTAAGCGCCTAATCGAAGAAACGTGCGGTTTTCGCTGATATGTGTTATTTTGCTATAAGTTTTGGTTTAGTGACACAGAAATTATGTTTTACTAGAAGGAGTTTTTTAAAAATCTCCTCTTTTAAATTCACCGTATCAAATTTATTTTGTAGAATACCAATTACAAATTATACATTTTTAAAAAGTAGAAGAGTGTATCTTTCAGATGACCTAAACCTATACGGGTTGAGCTGTTCCATTTGATAAAACGGAAATGAAAATTGGTTACGGTGAATTTAAAAGAGGAAAAAACACCCTGTATAGGTAATACATAATTTCTGTGTCACTGAAGCAAACTTATAGCAAAATAACACATATCAGCAAAAACCGTACGTTTCTACGATTAGGTGTTTAAAAGTTATAATCTCTGGAAATGGGCTACTTTTCATTGGGACACCATGTATATTGTTTTACCTTTAAATTTCTACCTTTTAAAACCCACATCTATCTATACTATGTAATTAATGTTTTAGTTTTAATAGAATATATATTTTTTTAATTTTACCCTTCGTCCATAGTCCCAATTACCCATTCCAATCCCGGCGAGGGAAGTGCTCTTACCTTCTTATGGTCCTCGCTAAGAAGTAATAATTTGTAATAAGAATTTTATAATTGGGTGGATATAATACCAAAAATCTCTCCAAAATTCACCTTCTTAATAGTGAACAGGAACCTACATTTATTAATTACGTACTCTAATTAATATAAAAAAGCGCACAAAAGTTTTACAAATTGTTGCTTGCGAAATTGAGTGCCACTCCATTATTTTAAATCCATATTTCATTCATTTCCCGTTCATTTATTTTTTATAAAACCACAAAATTCACCACGCTGTTGTTTTATATTTATCAATTTAAGAATTTCTCTAATCTTCGTTCCAGTTTGTCGATAATATATAATAGACTAAAATTAGTCGAAATCTGCTGAATTTTAAAAATAAATGTTTTTTTTAAATGCTCACCCTGTATATATCTTACCGGAAGTATAACCGGTTCTGAGCCAAGAAGAAGCCTTGCTTGCATACAATATTTGAAGTTTTTCTCTTAATGCCGTTTTTGAGCTATTGCGCTAACAGACAGACGGCAGACAACAGACGACGTACGGCAGACAGCCGATTGAATGGGGAGAACATGTTTTTCGTAATCTTGGGACCCGAAAACGTGAAAATCCAAATTTTCACGATTACAAAACTTCCCTTTTATCGAGGGAAGTAAAAATAAAATAAGTATACTCAATCCCTTGAATGCTCCTCTACTATTTTAAAGGTGATGTATCAGTCTGCTTAGTTTTTTTTTATGTTGCCGACTGGCTTTAGAGCTTTAAAGTCACACTTTATCTCTTGCTGGAACTATACCTCCTTATATAAATAATTAAATTCGTGCTCCTACGCACATTCATAACATTCATAACATTCATAACATTCATAACATTCATAACATTCATAACATTCATAACATTCATAACATTCATAACATTCATAACATTCATAACATTCATAACATTCATAACATTCATAACATTCATAACATTCATAACATTCATAACATTCATAACATTCATAACATTCATAACATTCATAACATTCATAACATTCATAACATTCATAACATTCATAACATTCATAACATTCATAACATTCATAACATTCATAACATTCATAACATTCATAACATTCATAACATTCATAACATTCATAACATTCATAACATTCATAACATTCATAACATTCATAACATTCATAACATTCATAACATTCATAACATTCATAACATTCATAACATTCATAACATTCATAACATTCATAACATTCATAACATTCATAACATTCATAACATTCATAACATTCATAACATTCATAACATTCATAACATTCATAACATTCATAACATTCATAACATTCATAACATTCATAATATTCATAATATTCATAACATTCATAACATTCATAATATTCATAACATTCATAACATTCATAACATTCATAACATTCATAACATTTAACACAATATTTTATTAAATTTACATAATTTTCATTTAATCCTTCAATTCATTTCATTCTTTACTAAATACTCACACTACATAGTCACATGTTCAAATGGGTGATTCTATTAGCGCGTCCAGCCGCTTGACTTGTAGCGTCGAGCAGAATCTTTTTCTTGTTCCAAGAAGTTACACCGTCGTGGCCTCGCCATTTTGATAATTATTGTATTGTTTAAATCTATCGTAATATTCGGGCTGTGATGCATTTTTTCAGTTCATTTTATTTTAATAAGCATAGAAAAAAGTGTAATGAGTGCAGGTATTCAAAATTAAATGAGTTGTTAAGTAAAGTCGGCAACTCTGTTCTGTACAAACCGTGAAGAAGTCACTAAATTTTACTTTTAATAAATTTAAAAAAAATAATATTTTAATTAATTCCAGCCTGAGGACATGTCGAAGATACCCCGTATTTTTGTTTGCCAGGAAATCCCGTTTTTTAAACAATTGCGAGTTCCCTCGTAGGTTAAAATATTTCTATTTTTGCCGATATCCGAATGGGCATTTGCAGATTTAATTTCGTATTAATTATCTACTTGTATTTTTCAAGGTACTAGTAGGACATTTTTTATTTTTAAAATGTAAACAGTCGGCTGTAGTAGTGGTATCTCCTACTCTGGATTACCTGTCTTCAAGCTTGCCTATGAAAAAAGCATAAATTAGGTGACAACTGAGAATTTGTTCTCTTTGGTTCCCGACCACCGTAGGCTCTTTGCCTCTCTTCTTTTCCCGACCAGCGACGACTATGTGAAGTTTTCTAATAGTGACCGTGCCTCATATTGTGGTGAACTATTTTTGTTTTCTCTAAGGGTACCGTAGCGTATGAGATGTAAAGAAGATAAGTGTTTTCTCTAAGGGTACCGTAGGGTACGAGGTGTAAAGAAGATAAGTGTTTTTAATTCTAGTTTAGTGGCTACCTAGTTAGCAGTGACCGCCTGAAAATATTTTTTTAACTTCACTGAGTTTATCTTGAGTACACTCTGGTGTACTACAGGGTCGCAAAGCAAACTGTGTTACGAAATATGGCACCTCTATTTGGAAATCACTATCTTAGCGCCACACAGGCTCCCCGATTCACTGTAGGTGAACTAGAAGCCTGTCACAAAAAAGGTCCGAGCAGGGACCATACTGCTAAAGATTTTCCACCCCCGGAATAAGGGTAGATTTTATTCTCTCTCCTTTCTCTCCGAATTTATTTTTTTTGTTCATCTTCTTTTATTTGAATTGTTTTTCTCTTTTGTTTTCTCCGTGAAAACCGTTCTGTCCCACTATGACACCTTCACTGCCCACCGTTAGGCCCTCACCTATCCAAATGCACGACTGGAACCTCTCGTTTGGAAACCGTGATGATCCAGCCGCGTTTTTGGAATGCCTTGACGAAATTTGCATTTCCAAGGGAATTGCCAAGGACCGACTACTGCCGTACATCCCCGAACTGTTAAACGGAGAACCCGCTTTGTGGTTCCGTAACAACCGAAATAATTGGCCAACTTGGGAGGCCTTCGAGGCCAATTTCCGTATATTTTTTTTCGGTGTCCTATCAGTTTGGCCTGGAAGCCGAAATTAGCCGTCGACTGCATCGTAGGAATGAACTTGTCACTTCCTACATTACCGACTTGCAGACCCTCATGAAGAGACATAGGTCGTTTACCAGTGAGCAGCAACTAGAGAGGCTGTACCGTAATCTTCTTCCCGAATACAGGCAGCAGAACCGCAAGACAGATTTTAGTGATTTGTCTACTTTTGGCAAGCTGTAAAGGTATGTGAGCTGTTAAGGAAAGAGTTAGAGACCTGCCAAGCAACTGCAGAACCAGGCACCTTGCACCTCGCTACCAGGCTCAAGAGTCTGCATGCCATCCCAGTGCCAGTACTGGCTACCGTGGTCCCCAGTATTAAAAGCGATTCGAGGCTAACAACGTTGGTTCTCAACAAACCATCTTTCCACAAGAAAGCTGTCAGGAGAGTAAGCCCAGGCAGCTTTAGCCATTACTAGCTTCTCGAGAGACCGTCCTGCTTATAGAAGAGGACGCACGACCACACATAGAGATACAAATCCTGGAGAATACATTTTTAGCCCTTGTGGACACTGAAGCATCCTAATTCTACCTAGGAGACCGCCTAGCTGAGTATCTTACTAGTCAGAAGCAACCCAACAAGACAGAACCCGCTTCTGCAAGGTTAGCTAATGGTAGTACCATCCTAGTCTAAGATTCCTATTCTGTTTCAATGAAAATTAACAGTCGAACAACTGTTGAGGATATCAGACACTTCAACAATTTAAGTGCTGACTTAGTGCTCGGGATGGATATTCTAACTAAACTTAATGTGGCGATTAGAGTTAGGAAGTGGGAAAATTTTTGTAGGTGACACGTTGATTCCCCCAACACCCCGGCCGATACCTTGCTACCATATTGAGATCATGTAGCAACCGTTAGAGCTGCCGTCAGCTCATCTGTTAATATCTAAAACTCCTAAGAAAGTAAGCGCCTTTGTACATGCCGTCGATTCAAACCGTATCGGGGAGAAACCGTCCCCCAAACCACAGAGCGATAGGTCCTGGTGATCGGAGAAAAACCACCCTCCGCTCTCTACACAACAGGATCAGAGATCTTGGAGATCGGGGAGAAACCGCCCCCCACCCTCCAAATCACAGGATGAGAGATCCAGGTTACAAGTTGTGACCAATACTAGACGTCCGACCAGCATAGTAACTCCAAAGACATCATCGGTTCTGAAGAGTCGTACGTCGAGTTGTTCAACAGCTGTACTAGACCGGATTGAAACCATGTCTCCTGAACTCAGCAAAAGCTGTGATAAAGGTGGAAAAATATCAATAACTGCTACCAAAAACTCTCTGCCTCGAGCGTAAACCCTGTGTCCGAGATAAAGTCAACCGTTAATCAGGCTAGGAATCTGTAACGATGTCTGGACTCCGAAGTAGCAGCTTTACGCACCGTACAGGTGACGACTGATCTGTCCCAATCTGTTATCCGTTCAAACAACCCCATGCCGGTCAAGCAGACTCGAACTGCTCGAGTATTTTCGTTTGTCGACCGCCCCGGCCCGCCCTCTGGAAATCTATATTTTCAGGCACCCGCATCCTCTCCATTTGACCTCCCCAGAAGGTCTTATTCCACTCCCAACCGTACCCGAAAACCTAATCCTATATTTGTAGAAGTACAACCAGGAACCTGCAGGAATTGTGGTTTTGAGGGACATTGTCGTCAGGTCTGCAATAACCGAGGTATACTTTTCGGTTCGAGATGTGAACTACGAGGCGTGCTTTCTCAAAGTTGTGATTGCAAACCCTCACGCCTCACCGTCCGGCCAGCTCGCCCCTTACTTTTACATGCCGATCAATTTGGACCTAAAAGTGTGCGAAAATAAAGCCAAAAAATGTTTTCTCTTTATTTTCTTTGACCGAGAGAGGGTGATGTGACGAAGTCACTAAATTTTACTTTCAATTAATTTAAAAAATGTATATTTTAAATAATTCCCGCCTGAGGACATGTCAAAGATACCATGTATTTGTGTTTGCCAGGACTTCTCATTTTTTAAACAATTGCGAGTACCCTCATAGGTTAAAATATTTTTATTTTTGCCGAAATCCGAATGGGCATTTGCAGATTCAATTTCGTATCAATTATCTACTTGTATTTGTCAAGGTACTAGTAGGACATTTTTTATTTTTAAAATGTAAACAGTCGGCTGTAGTGGTGGTATCTCCCACTCCGGATTACCGGTCTTCAAGCTTGCCTATGGAAAAAGCATAAATTAGGTGACAACTTAGGATTTGTCCTCTTTGGTTCCCGACCACCGTAGGTTCTTTGCCTCTCTTCTGTTCCCGATCAGCGACGTCTCTGTGAAGTTTTCTAATTGTGATCGTGTTGTTAATATTGTGGTGAACTATTCCCGTTTTTTCCAGGGGTACTGTAGGGTACGAGATGTAAAGAAGATAAGTGTTTTTAATTCTAGTTTAGTAGCTACCTAGTTAGCAGCGACCGCCTGAAATTTTTTTTTTTTACTTTACTGAGTACACTCTGGTGTACTACAGGGTCGCAAAGCAAACTGTGTTACCAAATATGGCACCTGAGCAACCTCTATTTGGAAATCATAATCTTAGCGCCACACAAGCTCCCTGATTCACTGTAGGTGAACCAGAAGCCTGTCACAAAACCTAAGGAAAAACCAGAGCTGGTTTATACGTCCATCAGTCGAAGAATGAGTTACCAAACTCCCTCATAAACTGGTCCTTCAGCGAGTCGGATTCATAAAAATTGTCATAAAATGAATTCGGTCATCGCCGAATGAAAAATGGAACTTTCGTTTATCAAAGCACTCATAATTTTAATCATCTGCCATCGTCAATAAGCGAACCTAGCGGATATTTATCCTGATCAATTTAAGATTCGTGTTTTGTTTTTAAATAGGAGTAAGGATTTATCTTACAGTCAATCGTGATTTTGATTAGGCAGGTTTATTTTCATTAGCCCATATTACCAATTAAGATAGACCATCAACCTTTCTAATAGTAAATCTGTCTGGTCTTAATATATCAACATTTGTATTGTATGATAGTCTTCAATTTATTATAAACAAGAACACTCTTGATAATACAAGATGATATTCGTATTAATTTCAATATTTTGTTTCAGGAGTAAATCACGTCAACGGATCTAGATAAAGGTAAGAAAGACATATTTCTCTTATTTCCTAATGAATAACTTCCCAGTTTACAACTATATAATTTAGAACAGTATTGTATTGTCAGTTGAAATGTTCTTTAAACGAAGACAATCATTATTTCACTCTTAAAGGACTGTGATATATACCTTTTAACAAACCTTCCTTTCTTCAAATTCTCATTACTCGCAAATATATAAATCTGTTGTAAAGCTTACAAATAAATTTAATTGGATGGATATTTGTAAAGTTTTGAAGGATTTTCCGGGAAGGTGAGTATAATACAAACGTTACTGTTTGATATTAAAGTTACAAATTGCAAATACCTTAATATATACAGTGTGTGCCATAAAATTGGATCCGTATGGATTTTGTTTAATATTACGATTGGAAAAAACTTTTTTGGACAATCACCTCTGCTTATTTAAAAACTTTAAATAGCCCTTATTAAAGTTGGCTACTGACATTAAGTTATCTATCATATCCCCCTTTTTTTTTGATAAATCATTTAATATGGTCTCTTACATTTTACCCGAACATAACGAGATTATTCTGACTTTAAGACAATTTCGGTTTTTAACATTTTTTCTACATCCACTGGACCGAAAATTTTGCATTCATTGAAAGAACTTAAAAGGGACGAGTATGGTTGAAAATGAGTGGGATGATCTCATCGCCCTCCACTGCGACCCAGATGGGTCTATTGTGGCTATAGTAGACTATAGTTCTATACCAATATTTCTTGATAATGTTCGACTTGTGATTATTTTTTAGGAATATTAAAATTATGCCCAAGCAAATTGATTGTTTGATTTTTCTGTATATCGCTGAAAGTGTTTATAAAAAGCATTATTCAAAAGTAATTCAGGTAATTATTGTAGTGTACTGTCCTAATTTAATCTAATTATATATTACACACGCAGTGGCGCATCCAGAGTTTAAGTCTGGGGGACGTAGTGGTAAATAAATATAGTTTAAAAAAACTAAAAATCACGCTTTTATAATACATCGAACTAAAAAGTGAAAAATAAATATAATTTAAAAAAAACTAAAAAAACACGCTTTTAGAGCATATCAAACTAAAAAGTTACTAGTTTCTAGAAATACTAGAATTATTGTGAAAAAAAAGCGTCGGGCGCTCGATGTACGAGAAATATGGACAAAACGCCCCACGCTATGTGTAGCTCCAAGTTTTAAAATATACAAGGCGGCATATTTGTGGAAAGATATTTTATTTTAATAAAAGTACAAAAAATACGTGCACCCTAAAATTTCCTCTGTCAAATGTAACTTTTTTCTTGGTATGTAATAATTTTAACACCGTTTTGAGATTTATGAATTTCAAATCCGATACTATGACCAGTTTTCGAGATACAGGGCGTTAAAGTGGAGAATTATTGATTTTAGTTTATTTTTTCTTCAAACTGAAAAGATAGATTGTCTCTATGTAGCATTTATAGGTTTAATATAAATTTTGGTGAGATGTCCATTACAAGGGACAGTTTAAAACAGTTGCGGCTCGAGACCAAAATATTGGAGGTTCACAATGACAGAGAATATGGATCTCAGTATAGAAGTAGGTAAAAAAACGTTCAGTGTTTTAGGAAGGTATAGGTATAGAAAGGTACTGAAGACTCTAAAAGTTTGTACTGTACTGAGATCTATATTCTGTCATTGTGAACCACCAAGCCGCCACTGGTTTAAAATAATTGTTACAGGGTGCTTTACGAATATGTTTTTTAAAACACTCAATAACTACAGTTTCGCCACAGATAAATTATTTAATTGAGTTGATATATTTTTATAAAGGGTGAACCAACTACTAAAAAATAATTATGCTTTGATATTATTAAAAAGATGACCTTGCACTTCTTTAGTGACTTTTGAGTGAGTAAATAACATTACATTAGGTGTGTACCCATAATATTTTAAAATATAATCTAACTGTTTCTATTCGAATACCCTGTATAATAAATGTGTACTGTTTAATATTTTATTGCCAAAATGCCATATTGTGTAGTGGATTTTTTAAAAATATTAAAATCCTAAAAATGTGGTAAGTATATTTGTTTTCAGAAAAAAAACTTAGAAGTCAGCAAGGAATTGCGATTTTTTTTAAAAATGCCAAATTTCGAATACTTTATAATATTGTAGGAGCCAAAAACCGTGGTTTGGTTTAAGAAAAAACTGGAGTGCTCTGCTGGATTCGTTTGAAGCTAACAAAGCATCCCGTATTTTTTTATTTTATAATACTCAATAGCCGAAGAATAGCCTAAAATAGGACATAGCTGTTTAAAAAAAAACTTGTACGTTTTAAAATAGCAGTTTTTTTCTTGTTACATAAAATAAGGCATTTTGTAGCTGGTTATATAGTTATTTTGTAACTGCATATCTAACCCTTTTATTTTTTTTCAGGTGGTTGTAAACATGTTGTAGCTTTTTTGCTGCGGCCTCATAGAAGAAGTGAGGAATCATCTGTAACATCTACTCAGTGTTATTGGAAAAGCTCATATTAATCAAAATGCGTAAATATTGATGTAGACTTGGCTAGATTGTTTAAGAAACTTCTTCATCCACTACAGGAAAATAAATCAGTAGTGGAACATTTTTTGAGTATGTTTCCTGAAAATCAAGGCAGCATGTTTATGTTTTTGCAACCCAGAAAAAATAACCCTTCTATTCACTACCTTTTGGTTAATTTTTTGGAAAACCACAAAAATAATGCATCTGTAGAACATTTCTTAATTTTGGTAGAATAATTGCTTCAGTTATATATGAGGCAGCAAAATGCAAAGCATTTAATGGATCACTGACTGAACGAATTTTGGGAGCCTAACAACCATTTGAAACAGCTGCTACATCAAGAGGGAAACTGCTTGAAGCTAAAGTAATAAAAGCTGTAGGAATAACGGAAAATCACTGAAAATATATCACATTGCTACAATGCATCTTTCCCCGAGAAATTTGTAACTAAAAAAATCTAAACCTGTAATAAAGTACAGTGATAATGCCAATAGGATAAGAGAACACCTACATTTTTTACATGATATCTGCAAACATAATAATCTTATAAAAAAAAATATTGTGCGTTTAAAAAAACTTATCTAAAAACCATACGTGATGAACAAATAAAATATAATAGTGATTTATTAATAAAATCTAATAATTTACAAAAAAAGTGCGTGGTCCTTAATTAATACTCATAGAAATAACACAGTGTCTAGGTACACGCCAACTAGTATGAAATTCAAAAATTTATATACACGCGAAACGTCTTGACAGAGAAGGTGAGCTGTGTGCAGGCCGTTGGTGTTAACGCCGGTCGTAGCTAGGTATGGATTGAAATTTTTTTGTGGCGGCTAAGCCGCCACCTTACTTCTTCTTCTTGTTGTCACGGCAATATTATTATTTGTTAATGTATGTGAAATTTCCTTCTAAGGTTTATAAAATACTACTGTGCTAGTCACGGCGTAAATGAAAACAAACAAGACGCATTCATACAAACACCTCCCACCACAGCAATATGACGTTTCGCGTGTATATAATTTTTTGATTTGCGTACACTTTAGCGTGTACCTAGCAACAGCGTAGAAATAAAGCTGTCGACAAAATAGATATATCACCAGATAAAGTAAATGATTTCTTTGCAAATATATCAGAATCAACTTTAGCTAATCCACTATACTTAGACAATGTCTACATAACTAAGCTTAACAATAATCGTGTCACCTTTTCATTTTTTTTTTTGGAACCAGTATCACATACTGAAATAAGTAAGTTAATTTGTGAGCTTGGTACATTTAGGGCCAGAGATTTTTATGGATTTAACAATGACACGTTAAAATTTGCTTGTGAGGAAGTATCTCATCAAATTGTGCATCTCATTAATTCCTGTTTTGACTCGGGTATCTTTCCAGATAACCTAAAAATAGCTAGAGTAACTCCCATCTTTAAAAAAGGTGATAAAAAAGCAGCTGAAAACCATCTCTGTGATACCAGCTATCAAATAATTCTTTCCATATATTTTCAAATTTTCAAATTTGAAAAATTGAAAATTTGAAAATTTGAAAATTTGAAAATTTGAAAATTTGAAAATTTGAAAATTTGAAAATATATGGAAAGAATTATTTGATAGCTGGTATCACAGAGATGGTTTTCAGCTGCTTTTTTATCACCTTTTTTAAAGATGGGAGTTACTCTAGCTATTTTTAGGTTATCTGGAAAGATACCCGAGTCAAAACAGGAATTAATGAGATGCACAATTTGATGAGATACTTCCTCACAAGCAAATTTTAACGTGTCATTGTTAAATCCATAAAAATCTCTGGCCCTAAATGTACCAAGCTCACAAATTAACTTACTTATTTCAGTATGTGATACTGGTTCCAAAAAAAAAAATGAAAAGGTGACACGATTATTGTTAAGCTTAGTTATGTAGACATTGTCTAAGTATAGTGGATTAGCTAAAGTTGATTCTGATATATTTGCAAAGAAATCATTTACTTTATCTGGTGATATATCTATTTTGTCGACAGCTTTATTTCTACGCTGTTGCTAGGTACACGCTAAAGTGTACGCAAATCAAAAAATTATATACACGCGAAACGTCATATTGCTGTGGTGGGAGGTGTTTGTATGAATGCGTCTTGTTTGTTTTCATTTACGCCGTGACTAGCACAGTAGTATTTTATAAACCTTAGAAGGAAATTTCACATACATTAACAAATAATAATATTGCCGTGACAACAAGAAGAAGAAGTAAGGTGGCGGCTTAGCCGCCACAAAAAAATTTCAATCCATACCTAGCTACGACCGGCGTTAACACCAACGGCCTGCACACAGCTCACCTTCTCTGTCAAGACGTTTCGCGTGTATATAAATTTTTGAATTTCATACTAGTTGGCGTGTACCTAGACACTGTGTTATTTCTATGAGTATTAATTAAGGACCACGCACTTTTTTTGTAAATTATTAGATTTTATTAATAAATCACTATTATATTTTATTTGTTCATCACGTATGGTTTTTAGATAAGTTTTTTTAAACGCACAATATTTTTTTTTATAAGATTATTATGTTTGCAGATATCATGTAAAAAATGTAGGTGTTCTCTTATCCTATTGGCATTATCACTGTACTTTATTACAGGTTTAGATTTTTTTAGTTACAAATTTCTCGGGGAAAGATGCATTGTAGCAATGTGATATATTTTCAGTGATTTTCCGTTATTCCTACAGCTTTTATTACTTTAGCTTCAAGCAGTTTCCCTCTTGATGTAGCAGCTGTTTCAAATGGTTGTTAGGCTCCCAAAATTCGTTCAGTCAGTGATCCATTAAATGCTTTGCATTTTGCTGCCTCATATATAACTGAAGCAATTATTCTACCAAAATTAAGAAATGTTCTACAGATGCATTATTTTTGTGGTTTTCCAAAAAATTAACCAAAAGGTAGTGAATAGAAGGGTTATTTTTTCTGGGTTGCAAAAACATAAACATGCTGCCTTGATTTTCAGGAAACATACTCAAAAAATGTTCCACTACTGATTTATTTTCCTGTAGTGGATGAAGAAGTTTCTTAAACAATCTAGCCAAGTCTACATCAATATTTACGCATTTTGATTAATATGAGCTTTTCCAATAACACTGAGTAGATGTTACAGATGATTCCTCACTTCTTCTATGAGGCCGCAGCAAAAAAGCTACAACATGTTTACAACCACCTGAAAAAAAATAAAAGGGTTAGATATGCAGTTACAAAATAACTATATAACCAGCTACAAAATGCCTTATTTTATGTAACAAGAAAAAAACTGCTATTTTAAAACGTACAAGTTTTTTTTTAAACAGCTATGTCCTATTTTAGGCTATTCTTCGGCTATTGAGTATTATAAAATAAAAAAATACGGGATGCTTTGTTAGCTTCAAACGAATCCAGCAGAGCACTCCAGTTTTTTCTTAAACCAAACCACGGTTTTTGGCTCCTACAATATTATAAAGTATTCGAAATTTGGCATTTTTAAAAAAAATCGCAATTCCTTGCTGACTTCTAAGTTTTTTTTCTGAAAACAAATATACTTACCACATTTTTAGGATTTTAATATTTTTAAAAAATCCACTACACAATATGGCATTTTGGCAATAAAATATTAAACAGTACACATTTATTATACAGGGTATTCGAATAGAAACAGTTAGATTATATTTTAAAATATTATGGGTACACACCTAATGTAATGTTATTTACTCACTCAAAAGTCACTAAAGAAGTGCAAGGTCATCTTTTTAATAATATCAAAGCATAATTATTTTTTAGTAGTTGGTTCACCCTTTATAAAAATATATCAACTCAATTAAATAATTTATCTGTGGCGAAACTGTAGTTATTGAGTGTTTTAAAAAACATATTCGTAAAGCACCCTGTAACAATTATTTTAAACCAGTGGCGGCTTGGTGGTTCACAATGACAGAATATAGATCTCAGTACAGTACAAACTTTTAGAGTCTTCAGTACCTTTCTATACCTATACCTTCCTAAAACACTGAACGTTTTTTTACCTACTTCTTTACTGAGATCCATATTTGCATATCCAAATTTGCTTGTGAGGAAGTATCTCATCAAATTGTGCATCTCATTAATTCCTGTTTTGACTCGGGTATCTTTCCAGATAACCTAAAAATAGCTAGAGTAACTCCCATCTTTAAAAAAGGTGATAAAAAAGCAGCTGAAAACCATCTCTGTGATACCAGCTATCAAATAATTCTTTCCATATATTTTCAAATTTTCAAATTTGAAAAATTGAAAATTTGAAAATTTGAAAATTTGAAAATTTGAAAATTTGAAAATTTGAAAATTTGAAAATTTGAAAATTTGAAAATTTGAAAATTTGAAAATTTGAAAATTTGAAAATTTGAAAATTTGAAAATTTGAAAATTTGAAAATTTGAAAATTTGAAAATTTGAAAATTTGAAAATTTGAAAATTTGAAAATTTGAAAATTTGAAAATTTGAAAATTTGAAAATTTGAAAATTTGAAAATTTGAAAATTTGAAAATTTGAAAATTTGAAAATTTGAAAATTTGAAAATTTGAAAATTTGAAAATTTGAAAATTTGAAAATTTGAAAATTTGAAAATTTGAAAATTTGAAAATTTGAAAATTTGAAAATTTGAAAATTTGAAAATTTGAAAATTTGAAAATTTGAAAATTTGAAAATTTGAAAATTTGAAAATTTGAAAATTTGAAAATTTGAAAATTTGAAAATTTGAAAATTTGAAAATTTGAAAATTTGAAAATTTGAAAATTTGAAAATTTGAAAATTTGAAAATTTGAAAATTTGAAAATTTGAAAATTTGAAAATTTGAAAATTTGAAAATTTGAAAATTTGAAAATTTGAAAATTTGAAAATTTGAAAATTTGAAAATTTGAAAATTTGAAAATTTGAAAATTTGAAAATTTGAAAATTTGAAAATTTGAAAATTTGAAAATTTGAAAATTTGAAAATTTGAAAATTTGAAAATTTGAAAATTTGAAAATTTGAAAATTTGAAAATTTGAAAATTTGAAAATTTGAAAATTTGAAAATTTGAAAATTTGAAAATTTGAAAATTTGAAAATTTGAAAATTTGAAAATTGAAAAATTGAAAAATTGAAAAATTGAAAATTGAAAAATTGAAAAATTGAAAAATTGAAAAATTGAAAAATTGAAAAATTGAAAAATTGAAAAATTGAAAAATTGAAAAATTGAAAAATTGAAAAATTGAAAAATTGAAAAATTGAAAAATTGAAAAATTGAAAAATTGAAAAATTGAAAAATTGAAAAATTGAAAAATTGAAAAATTGAAAAATTGAAAAATTGAAAAATTGAAAAATTGAAAAATTGAAAAATTGAAAAATTGAAAAATTGAAAAATTGAAAAATTGAAAAATTGAAAAATTGAAAAATTGAAAATTGAAAAATTGAAAAATTGAAAAATTGAAAAATTGAAAAATTGAAAAATTGAAAAATTGAAAAATTGAAAAATTGAAAAATTGAAAAATTGAAAAATTGAAAAATTGAAAAATTGAAAAATTGAAAAATTGAAAAATTGAAAAATTGAAAAATTGAAAAATTGAAAAATTGAAAAATTGAAAAATTGAAAAATTGAAAAATTGAAAAATTGAAAAATTGAAAAATTGAAAAATTGAAAAATTGAAAAATTGAAAAATTGAAAAATTGAAAAATTGAAAAATTGAAAAATTGAAAAATTGAAAAATTGAAAAATTGAAAAATTGAAAAATTGAAAAATTGAAAAATTGAAAAATTGAAAAATTGAAAATTGAAAAATTGAAAAATTGAAAAATTGAAAAATTGAAAAATTGAAAAATTGAAAAATTGAAAAATTGAAAAATTGAAAAATTGAAAAATTGAAAAATTGAAAAATTGAAAAATTGAAAAATTGAAAAATTGAAAAATTGAAAATTGAAAAATTGAAAAATTGAAAATTGAAAAATTGAAAAATTGAAAAATTGAAAAATTGAAAAATTGAAAAATTGAAAAATTGAAAAATTGAAAAATTGAAAATTGAAAAATTGAAAATTGAAAAAAATTGAAAAATTGAAAATTGAAAAATTGAAAAATTGAAAATTGAAAATTGAAAAATTGAAAAATTGAAAAATTGAAAAATTGAAAAATTGAAAAATTGAAAAATTGAAAAATTGAAAAATTGAAAAATCGAAAAATGATAAATTGAAAAATCGAAAAATCGGAAATTCGAAAAATTGGAAAGTCGAATAAACAACAGTTAGTTACCTATGTTTAATAAAATCTTTCCATTCTAGACTTAACTTTTATTTAATAAAGAAACCATAATGGTCGTGGACAAAGTATAGTATTAGACTCGCAATTTATGACCATTATTAAGTCGAATGACTTGCGCCCCGTGCCTACGGCTTGTATGTTGTAGGGCGGTATTAAAATTTAAAAGATAAGTTTTTTTAGAATTATTTTTAGTCAATGCCAACTAACAGTTATTCCTGAATTATTAGCAAATTGATTAAATAACTGCTAAATAATTGTAAACTAAAGATAAATGTTTATTTAATAAGGGTAATACAATGGTCACAGAAAGATCAATAAAATAATGGCAGGTTTTTTAAAAACTTGCTATTGTTAGATAATGAATAATGACAAGTCAAAAATCTTAGGTAGATACTTGTATAAGCCGAATTTTCTCAGTGTATACTTTGCTACCTACCACATTGAACGGAATTTGGTTGTTTTTAATATTTATCACTGTGGCCATAGGCTGTTTTTGTTAAAATGTTTCATTTTAAACTGCTGTAAATAGGTGCCTTTGGTTTGGTAGTTTTAATCCCAAAAAAATCTATGCATATACAGGTATTCATTCCGCTTTGATTTGCTCGAAAAGTTAAAATTTTATAAAAAATTATATTGGCTGTTTAAAAACCCTTCATTATAATCTCTGAAATGTAATAATTAGGTAAATTAAATTAAAAAACAAATAAAAAAAGTTTAATAAATAAATATTTACTCTTACAAAATAGGTTCTTGTAAGTTAACAATACCACAAGGAATTATGCAGATAGTACTAAGTAAATGTACTTGCTTAAAATTCACACAGGAATGTGGTTTCAACATGTGAAATTCCCTAACCGTTCTTATAACTCTTTCCACATGTATTCTTAGAAATGCTATTCTTTTACTTAATTGTACATCTTCTGGAGAACTTTTTTCATTCTGTGATATACTAGGTGACCTTACTAAAGTGCATCCCATGTTTTTAAGTAATGGCTGAATATTCTTAAACCCCCTATCTGCCATTATATGGGATCCAGGAACCAGTGTGATTAAATACCCACATTTTTCTATTATTTCTTTATCACTAATTCTTCCAGAAAATGATGAATAAATTCGCTATCTTTAAAACTTTCAGAAGAATATGTATTTTCTTCCAGAAGGGTTTTTAGGTTATACACCTAAGAATTTATAGTAGCCTCACTTTGAATTTCCTGAAGGGGACATTAAGCAGAAATTGCTGCTACATCTTGAATATCCGGTGTATTTTTATTAAACAGTTGATGAGAATCATCGCTAGTAGAAGGTTGATTTTCTTTTTTCCAAATTTCTAAGAATACTAATAAATATTTTTGAAGATGAATGAGAATCATTATTAAATTCTGGAACAAAACACTTTTTCGTAGTCATAATATTTACAAAAAGTACAAAATTAAACACTCAAATTCTAAATAAATTCTTTATCAATACACTATGACAAATGACATATACAGTGCTGCCGTTTTGCCATTTTCTAAATTATTAAGTGACTTTTAAAACAATGAATTTTTAAAAATATGGTAAAAGTTTAAACAGAAATAATACTTTAAAAAAACATTTGATATTTTATATTTAAAAGATATTTGTTTAACGATGTTTTAGAAGTCTAAAAGTAAGAAGGAGTACACAAACGAACGTATATCACTTCTCGTAAACCTTCTAACCGGCAACGTTGCGGCGCTAGCTCCTATTGGTCTATTTCCAGTGACGTCATAAATTTAAAAAAATTCATCTCTGGTAAATGAATAGATAAAAAAATGTATCTTTATTTTTAACTCTATTATTCATAAAAAAAAATTCAACATTTTTGAACACGCCCCATTGATCATACTATAAACCTAACTGGGCCTCCGTTTCGGATTATACTTTATCCTCAGTAAAACCTACTAATTTTCAAATTTGCGACAGGACTACGGCGACGACGAGCTTTGTTCCAGGAGAATAATGATTTTAATTATTGTACCGCAATAAACGGATTCGCAAACGTTATAAGCGGGGTGTTCTCATCGATCGGTTTAGTTTGTAGAACTTGTATCAATGGTCTATGATCGGTCTGTAACAAAACTGGTGTTCCAGTAACGTATTCGAAAACTTTATTCATGGCCCAAGCTAACGCGAGGGCTTTGTACTTAATTTAAAATCAAGATTTTACCCGATTTTTCCACAGAAGCCCAACGAACAGGGGCGGTTTCTCCATTGGTTCATTTGTGCAGTGAACACCCAGTTAAATTTCATCAAAACACATTATTTTAAAAATTAAATAAATAACAAAAAAATATAAATTTAATTTTAATATTTTTATTTTCATACGTGTTAATCTATATTTTTGCCCTCTGGCTGATTGCGTCTCTGTGGCATAGAATACCTGAGTATACTGTGTCTGTGGCGCATTATGATGAGTGAGCCTAACACGAGTGAGATGATTTGATGAATGCATAAAGTTAAAAAGAGAAAACAACACGCCAACATATCCTTCAAACATCAGAAGAACTCATTAATTGGCGCGCCGCTCACAAACAAGGTTGCCAAACCAGTGTTGCCAGTCTAGTACAATTCAGAATTGTACTAGATGTATATATATATAAATATATTGTGTTCCTTGTTTGGTTTCGTTATCTATAAAAACCCCCTTTTTTCCTCTTTAATAAATTAGATGTCACTGCAAATAGAATTCTAAAAATCTGGAACAAAACAAAAACATATTCTGGCAACACTGTACCAAATTAAACAAACTGTCATTCCGTCTACCTGGGGATCGGTTATATCTTGCGAATTTAGAGATGAGTAGTAATCCGTAAATGTACCTACTTAACACTTACAGATTTGCTAATATCCATCTCTAAATTAAAGTGTGACACCGGAATCACTTAGAAATTTAGAGACGTTGTAACCGAACTTTGATTGTAGTTCAAGGAAAACTTACCCAACTCCGACTCAGCTGAGTTCTGTTTATAAATATGGACCTGAATATATTTGTATCCTTGTTTATCGATATATATATATATATATATATATATATATATATATATATATATATATATATATATATATATATATATATATACAGGGTGTCCTTTAAAATGTGTCCCAAAATTCTCAGGCAGATTCCTTAACCAAAAAATGGAAAAAAAGTTCCTATAGACCTATGTCCTAAAGTGCCCCCTAAGCGAGCAACAGCCTCTCGAAATCATTTTTTTTATTTTGATTTTTTGAATTTTCTTAAAAATGGAAACAAATAAAAGAACCAAATTTTGGCTGTTAAATATGATCAATAATAGTGACCTTTTGACACCTTCAAAAAGAAATTATTTCGTCAGGGGTGTACTTGGGAATTTTTTGAAAATTTTGATTATTCATAACTTTTTTGTGTTTTTGGTAATGACTTATCCATATTTTTTTTTACATTCTACATTGAAAACTACGTCAAAAAGGAATACTTGTTTGATCTCGATTGGAGCAGCCGTTTCCGAGAAAACATCATCCAAAGATATTCGTCCACTTTAGCTTAATTTTCAATTTTCCTAAATTACCTCGGTGAATCTCGTAAATAAAAATAACTTTTTTAGCTCTCTCTAAATAATTGTAGTTCAAATGTCGTGGTGGGACTATTTTTATTCAATAATAAGAAACGGTTTAAAAAAATATTTATTCTAAAAAAACAAATCAAAAAAAATTAAAGCAGATGCTCAATGTGGCGACCATTGGTTTCCACACACAAGCGCAACCGTCGCATCATAGACTGTCTTACACGAAAAAATACTTCAGGATTATTCCTAAGAACTTCGCAATGATGAAAAACTCGTTCTTCCAATTCTTCAACTGTTTCAACAGGACTGGAATAAACCAATGATTTTAAATAACCCCAAACAAAAAAATCCATTGGATTTAGATCTGGTGAACGAGGTGGCCAGTTAACAGGACAACCTCTGCCAATTACTCTACCCTCAAATCTTTCGTTAAGGTACTGTCTAGCTTCAAGGCTGTAATGTGGTGGAGCTCCATCATGCATAAACCACATGTTATGTCTGATTTGAATCGGAATATTATCAAGAAGCTCATGTAAGTTATTTTCCAAAAAAAGCCTGTATGCTGCTCCATTTAACCTATTCGGCAAAACAAATGGTCCAATAAGGTAATTATCAATAACTCCAGCCCAGACGTTTATTGAAAATTTATCCTGGTGGTGACGTTCAACAACCGCGTGAGGGTTATCTTCAGCCCATTCATGCATATTTCGAAAATTTATTATACCATCTCTAGTGAAACCAGCTTCGGTAAATAGCACTTTATTAAGAAACATTGCATCTTGATTACATCTTCCAAGAAACCATTCAGAAAAGATAACTCGCGGCTCATAATCAGTAGCTTTAAGTGCCTGAACTTTTTGAATGTGGTAAGGGTACAATTAATTGTTGTTCACGCAAAACTTTCCATACCGTGTTACGTCCGACTCCCACTTCTGAAATTAAATGAGAGAATCTGTGTAGTGAATAGTTAAGAAAGAGAATCCATTGATTTGGGAAATCAGATTTTTTCTGCATAACGCAACTCTTTTCGATACGAAAAGTCGTGAAATGTAAGAGAAGCAATAGCAAGTAAAAAAACTAGTTTTATACGATAAGGTACGGGGTAGCTAAAATAATAAATAAGTAATTACTTACCATTTGCTATTTTTCTGGTACTTGTCGATGGGGTTTCAGCTACCCTATCCAAAATTGCTTCTTCCAAAGCAGGAGTTCTCACATAATTTTGTCTTCCACTGTTACTAGAGTTTTTCTTAAATGTACCAGTTTCCCGAAGTCTGTCGTCAATTCTAGAAAACGTCTTAGCGCATGGAAGATGCCTATTTGGAAAGCGCTCCTGATAAAGTCTGCGAGCTTCATTGGCATTTCCAGAAGCGAGTCCAAAACATAAGTGCATGTCCGTCATTTCGCCGAATGTGTAATCATTATTGTAGTTATTGTGAGCCATTTTAAACAAAATAATAACAATACAACGAATCGCACCAGAACACTTTTAGAAATAATGTTTAACTGAAGAAACATTTTTATCAGTGAGCGAAAAAAATTATCCATGAAACACAAAAACGCCAAAAAAATACATATTTTTACTTTTTTATTCTAAACAGCTAAATACAAAACGTATGGTCTTCATAATAAATAAATGGGAACTAAATTTTTAAATTTTATTTAGAGAGCTAAAAATAGTATACAGGGTGATTGATTAGTGTGAGGAAGCTCTGTAGATCTGTTATAATAAAAGTAGGCAGCTTTAAGCTTCACATTTTAAAATTAGTTACGATGTGACAGGGTGTTTCATAAGGCCGTGCCAAATCAAAGTTATGTTTTTTAAATGGAACACCCTGTATATTTTTATATTTTTAGAATCTGCTCGATAATCTGATTTCAATGATATATCACACTTGTTATCTAATATGAATAGTAAAGGATCTACAGCTACTCAAAAATCACATTTTTTCAAATTCAGGTGGCTGTTGTAGCCAAACAGTTGGAAATCGAGGAAAACGGCTTACAGTCCCTATCCTAACTTTTTAAGGTCTATTCAGTGACATAAAATACATATTATTTGATACAGGGTGATCAAAAATCTAAAATCACATCCGATTTTTGATCACCCTGTATCAACTAATATTTTTTGCCACTGAATAGACCTTCAAAAGTAAGGATAGGGACATGAGGGCCGTGTTCCTCGATTTCCAACTTTTTGGCTACAACAGCCAAAATTGAAAATTAACCTAAACTGCACGAATATCTTTGGATGATGTTTTCTCGGAAACGGCTGCTCCAATCGAGATCAAACAAGTATTCCTTTTTGACGTAGTTTTCAATGTAGAATGTAAAAAAAAATATGGATAAGTTATTACCAAAAACACAAAAAAGTTATGAATAATCAAAATTTTCAAAAAATTCCCAAGTACACCCCTGACGAAATAATTTCTTTTTGAAGGTGTCAAAAGATCACTATTATTGATCATATTTAACAGCCAAAATTTGGTTCTTTTATTTGTTTCCATTTTTAAGAAAATTCAAAAAATCAAAATAAAAAAAATGATTTCGAGAGGCTGTTGCTCGCTTAGGGGGCACTTTAGGACATAGGTCTATAGGAACTTTTTTTCCATTTTTTGGTTAAGGAATCTGCCTGAGAATTTTGGGACACATTTTAAAGGACACCCTGTATATAAGAAGAAAGTGAGAATACACTCAGTGAGACACGAGATCCCTTTAAAAATTATACTTTTTATGGATTTTTGTGTTCCGTGAACCGAATTTTCGTTGTTTTGAGGTTGGCTGATCTTAGGTTCTGTGTGAATTTACTAGTGTTTATGTACGATGGAATCGTATTTGGTGAAATTTATAAAAACAAATAGACATAATTTCGAGAATCGAGTGCTTATAAAAAAGAATGGCCCACCTCGATCGGAGATAAACATTGTTCAAGAATGTGCCATAAGAAATAGAAAGTTTAAACATACTTTTAAGATTGAACAATATAAAAAAAACTTCGTGGTTGTGCGGGTGTGATAAACAACATGCTTTGTTTTGTTTTCCTTGTTTAGTTTTTGCAAAAAATTAAAATACTAAATCAGAAAGGACAAAAACGGGTGTTAGGGATTTATCAGCAAAAATTAAAAAACACTTTTACTATTGTTATTAAACTACTGAACTACCCAATGAATCGAGCAAAAACCTGACACTGATTATATTAGGTAAGCATGTTTTTGCATTATTTCTATAATTTAAACTTGATGTTTCTTTCTTGCACTGTATTAATCGAGGAATTAATATTGTAAATTATAACGAGCCACCACTACCTTTAATTAAAAAAATCTAATTAAATATGGGGGATTTAAGGGGGGTTGAAATTAAAATTAAAAACAAAAAATCAAAAATGAAAAGCGATATCAACATTTTTAGTAAAAATCAAACCCTATAAGGAGATGAGGCCTATTGATTGTGAAAACAATCTGGTTAAACTGCGAAAAGTATCATTTAGAATGCCAGGCATTATATATCTTTATTCTAGTTTGTATTTGTGCAATAGTATGTATTGTGTTGGGACTGATCTCATAAAATAAACATTTAAAACATTTTAGTTCTTATTTTAAAATGTATTTAAAAAATATATTTTTTATTTGACATGTGTGACAAAATGTGAAAATGATTAAATTTACAATAAAAACAAAAATGGTAGGTAAAGTTTCATATAATATTTTTTACACAAAAATCAATGTCAAGTTTTCTACATAACCTTATATATTTAAAAATAATCTCAAATTATGAAGAAAAGTCAGTTAACTAATAATGTTTATAGGTGGGTTTCAATGTATTCAAAACAAAACAAATATCACACTAACTAAAATATTCATTTATTAATAGTTATAGTGCTTGAAAATAGTATGATATTGATAATAACTACATTTAATACAAACTCAAATAATAATAAAAACAGCGATATTGGCTCTTGTACAAAGTTTTGGGCCGAATTTACAAAAATGATCAAATTATTGGAAAAAGTGAACACTTATTTCAAATTACCACAAGCCGCCACTGCCAACAAATGTATAAAAACGTACTTCGTCATTAGCCCGAAAAACATATTAGAATGATCCGAATGTATAAGTGCATTTTGGGGTCGGAAAATTTTTCTGATAAGGAAAATCCAAAGACTAAGAGACCAAATTGTTTACATTTTTATGTGGCAAATCATTATTCCCACCAGATTCTCGTCTATTGCGTCTTTGTAGGTTTTATCAATATGTAAAAATTATTTTGAGAAATTACTTTCGAAAAATAAAATTTGATGTATCCTATAAATATAATTTTATATTATATAAATAAAAATATGTTTTTAATCAAATTATTCTTTAAAGTTTTAATATAAGCTTTATTTTTTATTAAAAATTAATATTAATCTAAACAAATTATTAGGGTTGCAAAGAACTCCGTAAATACGGCAACGCTGAATATCTTATTTTACGAATTTACAACTAGTACCTATTTTTATGAATGAAATGTAGTAACCGTAACCAGCCGCAACGTTGCCAATCGGGTCTAATATATATTTTGTGTTTCTGACAGTTTCTGTGTGACTTATTGATTTATTCATTTAAAAAATACTATTGTTGTGAACTTTTGTGAGAAATATAAAGAATTATGGTACATGCATGTGTAGTGTTCAATAAGGTAGATCATTTAAATCGAAATTCATCCTTTCATCGGTAAGTATTTTTAGGTTAAGATATGTTGTTTTCATTTGAACCAGTGGAGTAAGGCACCCGTCTTAAGATTGTTTTGACTATACAATTTCTTGTACAAGATTTGATACAATTTCTTATAGAATTTAAATTATATAGGATCACAAAGTAAATTGTTTGAAAAATGATTATCCAATCTAATTTTCCAGACAAAATTTAAATTAAACCAACCACACATACAAAACACACCTCACGACAGTACTCCACTGATATCGCAGACTGTCTTCCAGGAATATTTTCACCTGCCTTCCGTAAACCTTCGGCCAATAGAGTGCATGCAAGTTTACGATTCGATGTTTTCATTGGCAAACAACTGATGGTTCGTTTAATATTTATCGCTTTGTATAAGGGGAGTAAACATTATTTTTCGTTTCTTAATTTGGTATGAGTACCGTGCGTATATATTAAATATTGATGATTCCCCATATAACTGTGTTCTGCAATTGATAATGAAAGGACTATATATCCGACCCTATTCGTATTAGTATGAAGCGGAACTAAATATACGTCTGCGGACTGAAACATTTGTGCAATACAAGAACTAGAAGAGCTTCTAATAAATTGGTATCACAAATGTTCCCGACAATTGAAAGTTAAGGTAATTCTAAAAATACTAGTAATTTAGGCAGACACTTTTGAGAGGGTTTAATTGCCGGCCAACATAAATATAAGTCTTATTTACTATAGAAAGAGATTTTAAATTCATATTTCGGAGTATAATAAAAAAAGATGACTTATGTTTAAACTTTTAATCTCTCAAGATTAAAAATTAATACAATTAAGTAATGATGATACTTTTATAGTTTTTAAATCATATGTTTATGTGATTCCATTAAATTACAATATAGGTATCATTTGACATGATAAAATTTTTCGTAAATATTTGTAATAAATTGTTATATCTTATTATAACCGATTACAAACGTTTATTAATATGTCCTTGGTGGCGCAGAGCGTACAGTGGTCGTAATGTGGATAATACGTTGGTGGTTCGAGCCCCGAAAATTTTAGTTTTTTTTTTTCTAAAAAAAGGAAAAATATAATTTTTTTATTATTTCACAGTCTTGGTAATTTAAAATGTTTTTCTTATCGGTCACCATGCTCAAAAAGTGTTACTTGAATTAATATCAGAGAAAACACCTGAATTAATATCAAAGAAAAAAAAATACTGCATAAATAAAATAAATAAATAATTATAATTATAATTGCATAAGTTGATAAAAATGCTATGCAATAGCTTTACCGCGGCAGTCCCCGAGTGCCACACGTATATTCTTTTCAAATTTCAGATTCGCAATACCACAGATGTCCCTTAATTTTATTATTACTATTGTAAAAAAACGCCGTAGGTCAGTCAAATACAACAACTTTCTGAAATATTTGATTGGAATTACCTACAAAAGAATGACGGTAAATCATTTTTTAATCAATTTTATAAATAATCAAATCAAATTTGAAAAATCTTGTATGTAATATGTTACGAAATGCCGTTTTGAGTAACTCGTTAATTTTGAGGAACCTCGCATTGCTCGTCCTACAATTATTTACTCATTACACAAAATAATGCATTTCATAACTGGTTACATAAATAGTTATTGTTATCCTTCTACGCTTGAGTATAAAAAACTAAGAAAACAAGAATTGAAACAATTCAAGGATTGGTTAAAGTTAAATTAAAAAATTTTATGTGCCAAAAAATAAATTCTAC
Source organism: Psylliodes chrysocephalus (assembly GCA_927349885.1). NCBI lineage: Eukaryota > Metazoa > Arthropoda > Insecta > Coleoptera > Chrysomelidae > Psylliodes > Psylliodes chrysocephalus. Next base: position 38,580,851 of record OV651816.1, on the reverse strand, counting down.
TAGCATAAAATTTAAATTGCTCTCTTCTGTTCGGATAATAAAAATGAAAAATAGATAACTGTACAATAAATACCCAGAAATATAGTGATGCCAAATCCACTTTGGTTATCCCTATTATGTCATTAAAAATGAATCTCTAACCTATATAGCCAAACGACTTCAACTTCAGTTCAATATTTCAAGGCGAAAGCCATTGTTGAGTATTTTCTGATTCTGTGTATGTTCCCAATGCAGCACATATGAACTTTTCAATTCATGATAAATTACATCTTGTTCGGGAGCTAATAAAGGGCCGACATTTTTTTTGTCAAATTGATGTCCTATATTTGTAACTGTGTGTCGAAATGAAAAATGACGTAGGATATTGTAAAAAGCTCAAGATTCTTATTTTTATGACCGATTATTGCTTTCCTAGTGACTAAAAAATTCGAAATTTTCTGCTTTTTATGAAATTTGCAATATACCTAGCTGAACTACTCGACCAGCAATTTTTCTCAATAAACGAGGATGAGATGAATAATTTGATGACTGTGCTAAGATTTTAATCAATATTTAATATTGTTCTATTTAATATTACATTGACATTAGTTTTTTACTTTCCTGTCTGAAGAAAGATAAGGAAAGTATTGGAAGCATGATTGTTTCGACCTTGAGTTTTCGATGGATTTTTACGTTTTAAGGTCCCCTTAATCCGTTTTTATGATGTGTGTGTGTTTGCGCGCGCGCGCGTATGTTTGTGTGTACGCGCGTCTGTGTGTGTGTGCGCGTACGTGTGTGTTTTTTTTAGTCTATTTTATGGAATATATATGTTATTTACGTTTGGTAAAGAAAATTCGTAAAATAAAAGTTGCTTGCAATATTATTTTTTATAATATTTGTTTTTTACAAAATTTTCCTAAAATGGTCCGTATTCGATAAAATTATCAAAACGTAGAAAATTCAAATTTTCACGAAAATAGTTTAAATAAAAGTTGTTTGTGATGTCATTTTCTACAATATATAATTTTTTTAAAATGAACTGTATACAAAATATTTGAGAAAAAGTACAAATTTCGAATTTAGGCTTTTATCCATCCTACGGTAAACTGATTAAATTTTGGGCATATTCGGAACATCTAAGGGGTACTTTATGGAATATAATCGTTATATACGCTTCAATAGGAAAATTCTTCAAATAAAAGTTGCTTGTAATATTATTTTCTATAATTTTATCCCTTTACAAAATGGACCGTATTCGAAATATTTGTAAAAAAGTACAAATTTTGAAGATAACTTATAAACGGAATAAGAGAAAAACACCAATTTTTATATTTAAGCTTTAATCCATCCTTCGGTAAAGTGATTAAATTTTGTCTGCAGTCTATATGGGGGTATTTTATAGAAAGTCGTTTCTTCACTTTATGGAAAATATCAGTAATTTAAGCTTGGAGAACAAAATTATTTAAATAAAAGTTGCTTGTAATGTTTATTTCCTATAATTTTTATTATGTACATAATTTTCTTATAATGGTACGTATTCCAGAAATTTGACAAAAATTGCAAAATTTTAATTTTTAAGAAAATTTTTCGTATAAAAGTTGTTTGCGATATCATTCTGTATTATTTTTATTTTATATATGATTTCTCTAAAATGAACAGCACTAAAAAAATTTTTGAATCATTGTACAATCCTAATCAAAGCCCTATGTAATTTAGATTTCCAATGTAATTTCAAAAGTTAACTGGAGTACTGAGGTTTTTGTTTTATTTTGAATATAGCGGCTCAAATCAGTGGCTCACCGTTGCTTACATCAGAGGATTTTCTTTGGCTTAAGACACACGCTCAAATCAGTGGCTCACCATTGTTCAGAGCTCAGGACTCACCATCACTCTCAGATAGGAAAACTAACTACCGGCTCAAAACAGAGGACTCACTATCTACTTAGAGAAATATATAGCTAGAGAACTGCTGCGTACTCAGAAATCATCTCAAAGACCTCCTCAGAGATTCAAGGAACAAGATTGACGCAGGGAAGTACCACACCTGCGAAATCTCAAATTCTATTAAATTGAAACCGATGTGCACTTATCAATGGCAATAAACTGATTTTTAATTTAGTTTTCATCATATCATTTCTTGTTCCTCCTTTAAAATTTTCAGATAGACAGAGGAAATGTTCATAAAGTGATTATATTGTCCAAAGACTGGGTTTCCAATTTTTCCCGCGACTATCATAATAATTGTAAAACATATTGGTGGTGCTCAAGGCAAAACTATCTTTTCTTTGGCCCCTTTTGGCATATATCTTGTTTAATTCATTCATTTTATCGATTATTATTAATTATCTATTATTGTGAACAGGTCTAAACCCGAGATTAGATTTAGCTGTTCAGGGACAAATATAATCACTTATATCGATATTGAATCCACGACTGAGCTTAAATTACTAAAATAGGATTATTACATCTGTTCAAAATAATTTCGTAACACCTGTAAAATAAATGCGTGATACTTAGAAGTACGAGCTGTCATAAATTATTTTTCACATAGGGTTCAAGTCCAACGAAAAATAAAGCTTTAAATGAGTGTGCTTTGCTCTATCATTGCCAAGGTCAAAACATGGGATGGAGAATTTGGACAAAAGTAATCATTCACCTCGCCATTCTCTAACAGGTTGTCTGCTGGTTGTGGACTAACGTTCTAACGATATTTAGCGGCCGATTGCACAGATCACCTATTTTTAAAATACAAACGGTCAGCAGATTTTTATTCTTATCCATCCGCTCGAGTACTATCAGACCCATGACACTCTCTGGGCGGGAAAAAGACGCGCAGCTTTTACTGCGCTGACGTTTTCGGGATATAACCTATCACTTGTCATAAATCCGGTTAAAAACTCGCTACCATGCGGCAACCCATATTTCGTACACAAATATAAACTTTTGTTTACATTTTATCGAAGTAGTTTTTGTAATACATTCACAGCTTAAAAACGGAAAATTTGTTATTTTGATAGTGGATTTAGATCAAAAATACCCCAAATATACTTCAGTGTGTGTTTTATCCTTATTATTGCTCTTTTTATTTGACGACATTGGAATAAATAGAGTACTAAAAGTAATCAAGCTAAAAAGGTGTGTTATAAAAAGAAAATACATTGCCTTCGACTGATTTATGTTTAATATGTTTTCGTGAAGTGTTTCCAACATGGTAGTTACTTGAATGGTTGTAAATTGTACGTGTATAAGTGTTAAAAACATCTAGTGCTGTGCTTCCTTTTTTTTTTGTTGGTATCCCAGCCCAGCATTCCTAGCCAGCAGTAGTAGCAAAAACATTAACATTGTCTACATTCAACCCATTTACATGTACATGATTTATCAGCTAAAAGCAGAATACAATATTTCTCTGCAAAATTTAAACAATGCTACAATTAAAATTGCTCATGTACACATTCAACAATTAAATCAAAATATATTATTTTTAAAGGACTTATATCAACTATTATGTTAATTATAAATATAAGTATTTGTAACAAAATAATAGTTTTGTATGAATAAATCTGTTGCTACTCCAAAAAATATATTATTTATTATCAGGTATCAAAAATATGTGTACCTATAGGAATTTGTTGAAATGTTCTATTGCTCTTAATCTTTTTAATGGGTTCTTATTACAGTTGTAAATAAAAATCAACACTTTTTATCCGTCTATTTTAAGTTGTAAGGATCCATAGCCTCTTAATGTTTTAGATTAGAAATAAGACCTATGATGTCACATTAAATCGTGAATATGAGGTAAAGGATTTGGGAGTTGTCTTTCTGTCTAATTTGAAGTTCAATAACCATTTTTTACACATAACTAAAAAAGCAATAAAAGCATTAAGTTTTTAAATCAGAAATACAAAAAAATTTAGGATTTCCACCAAAATCAGATTATATAATGCCTTAGTAAGACTCCATCTTGAGTATGTTTCACAAATAAGGATGCCCTTGGAAGCCAGACAAATTGATCATATTGAAAAAGTACAAAAAATATTTTTACGGTACCTTTATGTCATAAAATATACTTGTACCCTTATACCTAAGATCTCGTATAAAACTATGCTCAATAGTTTTAAGATTAAATCTCTTTTACAAAGAAAAAAGCAACAGGCTGTGATATATTTTGTACTCTATTTTAAGTACAAATATTGTGAATTGATTGACTATATAAATGTTAATGTGGCAAAGATTAATCTAAGAATCCCAAGTAACAAAAAACTATTTGATTTAGATCCAAGTAGTATATCTCCTTTTAACAAGATGATGGCTGTTACCAATGAGTTTCTTAGCGAGATCCAAATAGATATCTTTAATGTTAGCCTAAGAAAGTTGAGGACTGTACTAAATTAAGTTCACTAGATATAAAGGTTTGTTTTGTTTTTGGTCTTAAATTTCTTGTTACTTAACTCTACATACTATTACTATTAATTTTTTTATAGTATCCAATAAATAAATTATACCTTATGGCTGCTTTCAAACAATTCTGTGTGTAGTCACTTAGTTTAAAGTCCATTTTAAATTAGTGAATTTAATCAAAATGTCAAATAGTGATATGTATTGTGTCTATGAATTTGCTGTGTGTAGTAAATGGCCAATATACATAACTTTGATATTTTTATTACAAGTGTAAAAACTACGAAAACCATATACATATAGTTCCCATTTTTAAATAAATTCAAATTAATTCATAATAAAAAGTAACGACTTTAGTCTGCCATACTTCACAAAACAAGTCACTGAGTATATATTTATTGTAAAAAAAACTACACTATGTCTCAGTTATAAATTTTTAAATTTAAAACTACATACTTTCCTATAGATTTTGCAGTACCTAAACGGAAATTTTTAAGAAATAAAGCAATAGGTACCTCTATTTTGTTACTCTAACCTTGTTTGTTATATATTTCCCTTGACAAACTAACGTTATATTTTGAACTAAAAGTAATATTTCACATATAAAAAAAATTTAAAACGGTTCTGTCCTTCTTACATTTGCGAAGATATCTAATCTATTTTCTTCTTCAAAGTAATTAAGTTGTTCAACCATTGTCTATAAAGGTATCTCGCTCATACACACGAATTTGAAAAGCAGCAAAACAAAATTTCAACTAACCAGGTATACCAAGTCCGTGTAAAGAAAACTTTTCATATCCCGAAAACGTCAAATGTCAACTAAAATTTCTACTTTTAAAGATCAAATGTGCCGCCTCAGAGTGCCAATACTGATTGGTATATATACTGGGGTACTATCGCCTGACGGAACCTATATTAGTCCAGGAGGCAGTGAAGATTTTTGGTACTTATTGTCCCTCTCAGGAAGCATCGATAGAATTATTTGGTTTTTATTCCAAGCAAAATTCATATATATGTAAGGGGGATTTCCCAAGGGCTGACGCAAAAAATGTGTTTGAAAGTACAAATATACTGCACTTTTTTTCCAGTAACAAAAATAAATCTATTAGTGAGAGATATAGTGAAGTTAAGAAAAAAAAATAGTTTGACTAATCTATGAGTATGGGCAATGTCTGGCAGGTGGAAAATTGAAAAAAAAAATACCATTGACCTTATTTTCGCAGTCCTAAAAATTTGTCAGATGATAGTTTAGATTATAATTACAGCTGCAAATATAGTCTGGCTAATGTGAAACACCCCCAAAGCCTTGCCAGACTCATCCAACGCTCGTCAGGCGCGCTAAATTCGGCATGTTCAATTATACAGGTGATTGTTGTCAACTGTACATGGTTTTACATTTCATAATTTATTGCTATACATTGGACATATATCTTTATTTTGTTCCTGTCCAGCAGATTCTGGGTGAAATTTCCAATTCCACAAATCACATTTTGTTGGCTGCAAAATAAACATAAAATTTATATTATATCCTTAATTTTCTTATCCTGAAAATGCCTCATTATAAAAATAATAATTACCCCCTGTGATTCCTTATTTTCTTGTTACTGCAAAATAATGTTTAGTTTATGTTCAAAATTAAAGATTCTAAAAAGTTAAGTAAATTAATTAGTGAATTTCAAAACCACTATAAAATTAACCCAACTCAGATGTAGTAAATATTAAAATTGCTGTTGTGTTATTTTTTTTCGATCTTATATGCACTCAACAAAATTATGCAAACTATAAGATGAATAGATTTAAAATATCGCGAATAATCGAATATTACCAAACCAACAAAATCTGAAATTCTGAAATCTAAGGCATGGAAGAAGGATAGGTTAGGTTAATTACCGTCAAATTCCAGTCGCCAACGAAATACGAACTGACACGATACTAAACGAAGAATCATTCGATCAGCTGCAGCATTAAGAATTCTGATTTACTGGGCATGTTTGCATTTTAATGAATGCTAATAATGACGTATAGAAAAGTGCTTATACTGTATACTCAGGGGGAGATATCGCGCATGGTGTCCTGGCGGCGCTGACGTCATGCGTAGAGTTAGTAGAGCTGGATCGAACTAAATATCATGACAGTCGCATGTTGCAGTAGTTTGGGAGTCGTTTATAGTGATTTATAAGATACTAAGCAGATATTTGTATTATATTGTGTTGTAAAGTTTGTTCTCTGTGAGTGGTTTTAATGAAAAACATTGAAAAATTGCGACACGGATGTAACAGTAACAATTAAAGGAAAGGATTCTAGAAAGATATTATGGTTTTTCGCTTTCCTCGACAGTAAGAACTTAGTCACAAGTAAGAACTGGTCCAAGGGCGACTTCAGTGGAGGCCCAGAGTTGCATGCCGTTCCCTAGATTAAAATTCTTAAATCCATGAGCCTTTTATAAAAAAAAAATGCTAAATAGGCAATTCTACCATCCTTCCCAAGAAAATTCGGCATGGAGCAGCCCTTGCAGTGGCTTGTGACCCTGTACATAAATTTTCATATATATTCCAAGCACTTTCAACTTTCCAATTTATAAGAGAGATCTCAAATTAGAACTTCCCATAATGTGAAGTTGTGAATGAACCAGTGTGAATCACATTGGTTAATTCACAACTTGTTGTAGCGTTTTAAAATAATTACTTTACATTAAACTTCTTTTATTCATACTTTTAAGGTAATTTTAATATAAGTTAGCCCTACTGCTTATGCAACATTCATTACTAAGATAAATTTTGATAAAAATCGAATCATCGTTGATCGAGGAACGTCAATATCTGACAAGTCAGGTAGAAGTCAAGACCTTTTTTTTGGGTTTTGGGAGATTAACGTTGGTTAGCGTAAATTACCAACTTGGGGTTTCCATTTTTGGTTAAACATCTTCGAGGATTAGCTGTAAACCAAATTCAACTTGGAAGCTGAGGAGACTTGGATAGCCGTGCTATCAGTACTGATTCGCCCCTCATCCATGTCCTTGGTGCTATAGTCAACCCCGAGAAGCTGAGGAAACTTAAGTTGCTGCAAATTCAGATTCGTCCCTCGTGGCTGTCCTTGGCGCGATAGTCATCGGCTAACTTGAATCTCAAGAAGCGAGTCAAGCCGACAGCTAAGGCGATCTACGTGTCTGCGTCCATTTGTGGACTTGTACAGATAAGCCTCTAATACTTCTTTATTTATTTAGTTATTTTTTTTTAGTCAGTCAATTCAGACGTTTTTAAATAGACATTTAAAGTAAATGCGTCTACCTACATAAAATAAATTTTAGTTGTAAGTGTCAATTGGCCAATCGAGACAAATTCCCTTGTATTAAGTAGGTAGCGATATAGTCAAGACTTTCATTTTTCTGTTATTTTATTTTTTTTTTAAACTGTTGTTTAATAAATGTTAAATCATTGAGTTTTTATTTAGACTTTTTGCGTAAAGACCTATTTAAATATATATTTGTACAGAGGATACCTAGTTCATAGAATTCCTAGGCTTCTCTGGATTCTAGGCCTAGAACTTCATAAACTATAGAATCCAGTGGCGCCCTATAACCAATTTTTCTAAATTTAATCCTATTTTTATTCATTCAAGCTTAAGTTTTTAACTCATTTAATTATCTAACTTCGAACCTGCGACGCTCTCCGGCAAAATAAGCAAACATTTTGTAATTTTGACAGTTTTCAAGATGCCGCCAGACTCATTTAACAATTTCGTAAATCAGCTAGACTTATTTTTGAAGCATGGGAAAATAAGGGTTATTGATTTCAAAAATCGGTCAAATTTTTGTACCCGCAAATTTTCAGCCAGACTGACTTTCCTTCGGTTAGGATATGCCAGACTGTTATTTCCATTAATAATATGATTCACTTTAATAAATTTCAAATATTTATGATTGGGAAAATAATTGAACTGGTTTTGTTTTATCTAATGGACCCATCCAAAAATTTTAGCCAGACTCACAAATTGTCGTTTTTTGTCACCATCCCAACAAACAATGTCACATTCACTGACTGCGAAAATAAGTATAAAAAAATTTCACTGCCTCCTGAACTATATTGCCTGACGAGTCCTGTGGCCAGACGAATCCCATCGCCTGACGAGTCCTAGAAATTTGCGATTGCGCCGTTAACGTTATTTTGGAAGAAATCAAAACTGTATATCACATATAATATTGATGAAAATAAAGATGTACTCTAGATCGTTCTTTTTATTGTTTTTGTATAATAAATATGTATATAATTATTATGTATTGTATTTAAATTTACATTTTACTCTTTATTTAATGTTAGTATGCCAAAGCACTGATGCAATAAAAATTATAACATTACTTTTAGCACATACAGGTGTTTGAACCTAGGTACTTAATTTATTATTTTTAAAAAAATATGTACTGTCCTTGCAATTTATATTAATAAATAAATATAAAAATAAAAATAGCAAAGGAAATAAATAGTAATAAGGAGACTTTTTTGACATATTTAAAAAATTAATTAACAATAGTCACATTTAAACCTTAGACCCTCGTAAATATTAAAACGTGCATTTAGATCTGCAAGACATAAATTGTTTAGAACAATTTGGAGAGACTGCAGCCGCTCCTTGTTGTGAACAAAACGTTTGTCTTAAGTCCCTCTGGAGTTTTAAAGGTTTTCTGGCAATGTAAATAAATCCACACTTCTTCGCGTTTTCGTAATTTTTATCTAGAAAGTATGAAATTGATTAAAATTCTGAACTAAAGATAAAATATTTTATGTATTATATTAGATTTTTATTACAAAAATTTTATTTGTTTTATTCTCTTTTTTAATTTTATTAAAAGTGGTTATCACATTGGGCTCTGTATTTCTAAAAACAAAATATATATGTTTTTCAAATACAACAAAAATTTTTAAATTACTATTTACATTTCTTTTTGATTATTATAAAGCCTGCCAAGATTTAGCCACTTCCACAGATTTTTCACAAAAAGTCAGATACTTGTTTTCTGCTTTTTAAAATACAAAACATATTTTTTAAATTTTCCTAAAATGGTCCGTATTCGAGAAATTCTTTAAAACATAATAAATCTGATTTTTAAGAAAATCGTTAAACTAAAAGATGTTTGCGATATCGATCTCTATTATTTTTTTACATGATTTCTTTAAAATGGACCGTAATGGAAAAATTGCATGAAAAGTATAAAATTTAAATTTTTCAGCATTTTCGTTGGCAATGAGTGTATATAGAAAAATGTTTTGAGTTAGATGTATGTGGAATACAGGGTGATTCATAACTATTGGGACATAGGCTAAGGGCAGGTTATTTGGACCAAAATATGGCAATTGGACCAAATATACCTTTATAAAATATGGCTGTGGAATAAGATACAGGGCGTTAAAGTTGAATTTTTTTTTCGTTTTTTTTTTCTGATGTCAAAGGCATATCTTTGAAAAAGGAATATTATTTTATGTAATATTTCACATTTTGTTACAGGGGGCGCCACGTGAATGATTCCTGATGATGAAATTAGGTGCTAACTTTTTTTGGCGAAACTTTTTAGTGCTTTTGATTAGAAAATATTACCTAAAAATTATTTCTACGTAATATTGGTACTCTTGTTTAAACACGATAATTTCACCTATTTTCGAGAAAAACGTAATTGTACAGTTCAGTGTCTCATAAGGGGATTCCAAATAACACAATAAGAAAACTTGTAACGTAAGGCTTCTATTTCAACGGTAAATCAAAATTAAAAACAATTTAACATAAAAAAGCAAACTTAAATTAAATGTTCAATGTGACCTCCTCCGACTTCTATGCCTTTTCTAATTATTTTAATAAAGGACTTTTAGATGGCAAAGAAAATATTATTCTGTCCCCTTATAAAATTACCCGCATTTTGTATGTTCCTGCAGAGTTCGTCTCGTGAATTAATTTCCTGGGTATAAACTCAGGACTTCATATGTCCCCATACATAAAAATCAAGAGGGTTATAGTCAGGACTTCTTGGTGGCCATTCAAAATTACTTCCTCTGCCAATCCAACGTTGAGGAATTATGTCACTTAGATAATTTCTAACAACTAATGGGAAATAAGGTGGAGCTCCATCCTGCATAAATCACATTTTCCGTCTTATATCTAGTGGCATATCATCCAAAATATCTCTAAAAGTATTTTGCAAAAAAAATAAATAGGAATCTCCATTTAAATTTGGCCCTAGTAGTTGGTCGCCTATAATGCCACACCAAATATTAAATTTAAACTCATGTTGAAAATGTCCTTCTTTCTTCTTCCCAGTGATGACTGTTTAGTGGTCCCGTTGGTTGGTCCCACTAAATTAAAAACTAAAAAAAAAAGTAATTTTTAAATATTTATTCGATATATATATAAAAAAAGCATGACACTTTCGAAATATATACAAAAAAATGAAATGATCGATGATGTGTTATTTAATGATCTGTCTGCAGCATAGCAACGGCGGTCCTTTTATACTGCGTTCAAATGATCCGCCTACTTGTGTCTTCATCCGGAAAATCCTGTAAAGGTTTACAAAAGAAAAAACATAGCTTAATCAATAACAGTGACGTTATTAAAAAAGAAGAGACCAGATGGTTGTCACTTCAAAACATTGCATATAACCAAAAAGTAAAAATAATGACATAAAACGTCAAACATGAAAAAGCAACTAAAATGTCATAAACAAATCTGTTAGAAGTTCTTTGTGGGCTCGTCAAACAGGACGCGAGCACCACAGACTGTTTCGATAATTAAAAACACCTCGTCTAGTAAAAGTCGCTTCATCGGTGAACATAATATTTTTAATCAAATTTCGGTCCTCATTATATTTGTTGAGAATACGTTGGCAGAACTGTAACCGTCTTGGGAGATCTCTTGGAAGCAAATTTTGAACAAGAGTGAAGTGATAAGGATGAAACTTTTCTTTTTTTAAAACTCTAATAATAGACGACTGCCTTACTCCTGTTGTTATTGCCAGTTGATGTGAACTTACTTTAGGATTTTCATATACTCGAACCAAAATTTCATCTTCTTCATTAGGTGTGATTTGTTTCGGACGACCACCCAGATTTTTACTATGAATGACCCGGTTTCACCCAAACGATGAAATAGATTTGCAAAAGTTTTGTGATTTGGTTGCCTTCTGTCTGGATATAACAATTCATACCTTCTGGCTGCCATGCGACCGCAAAAATTTTCTTGTGCATATACACAAACCATATCCCGCATTTCTTCATTCGTAAAATGATTGTGACGAGGCATTTCAGTCGAAAAAGCTTTAAAAAATGCAACAATAGACTATAATCTCATAGCAAAAATAATTCATTGGCAAGAACTGACATTTACCAGACACAATTATCTAACAGTCCAAAGCACACTTTTCATAAATAAAATATTTTTTGAAATATCCTTCTGAGACTCTGAACTGTTCAACATCAACAACAGATAATATAAAAAAATATTTGGAGAAAAGGATACAGGGACATGAATTTACTGTTACAAAACTGGATTGTCTAGGACGTAACTTATCTTATAAAGTGGAAGCTGATTTTGAACTGGAAAATCAAATATATTCACCAAGTTTTTGGCCGAAAGAAGTAACAGTAAAAAGATTTCAATTTCGAAACAAACACTATCAAGAAAGAGAATTTTAAACCCTTGTGGAATTACTCAAAAGGTGTTGTTTGTTAATAGTCAATGTGTAACAAATAAAGTTGAACAGTTTGAGATGATAATTGAAGAATATAACCCTCACATTATATGTGTAACAGAGACGTGGTGTTCAATAATAAAAAATATTATTATTATTTTTTTTTAATTTGGTGTAATTGGCATCAACTACTTAGGTGGTTGGCTTCGTGTTCTGTGTAGAGTTTGTTACTCTTTCTCAGCGCCACTTTAGACACAGCACTGTTAATTAGAAACAAACAGTATTACTATTATTCTCATTGTTATATTTTATGTCTCATAAGCCACTTCAAAAAAGCAAGAGATTTTCAATTCGTCGGAATATTTTTTTTTATAAGTTCAGTGATCACTCTTTACCACATTTTCCAATTTCTATGATTATTTGTTAGAAAAGTGATATGTCAGGGGTGGTCCCATGTAAATGTAGACAAAATCTAATATTTTCAGCAATAATTTGTTTTGATGTGAACTGTTCTTACTAAATCCACCGCACGCTTCAATAAATGATTATGCAAGCACTATAGAGAGATTGTCGCTGAAAATCTTTTCGTAATTCGCCAGGTTCCAACGAACTTAGTTTTATGCAAATATCATTACCATTATTTTGTTTCGTTATTTTCTTTTTGTTTCTCCTATTATTCCAAGCACTTAAACCACCAAGCAGTACAGCAGCGTAGCAATAATATTTGAATAGAAATGAAATATCCCTATCTGCGGAATTATATGGCCTGAGTAATTAAATTTTGTAATTAAGGATAATGAGAGTGGGTCTAGTGCGAAGCTCACAGGTCCATTATAAATACAAACAATGTCAATGTCCAAACTATTAAGGCAGGGGGCTATGGAGAAATAAGACTATTCAATTTATTAACCGAATTTCTTGCTACCTACCAAACACAATATCCATTATATTAAAGTGATAAGGGTAGTAATAACACATTAAGTGTCAAATTTGTAGTGTTAGATGTTATTTTTAGAGTTAAAGTGTTGAAAGTTCCTTTATAAGGGTCGTGAATTTGGCATTATGATTAAAATAATCCAAATACTCCAAAATTAGAGATATAGAACCCATCAATATTTGAAGCACTCCTATTATTACTAATGACTAAATGTGGAAAATACATTAAATTACTAACTAACTTATTTTGTATAAATCAACGGTTTTATTGTAAGAGGACTTAAATGTAAATTTATTATCATGCTATATAGCAGATAATCATTTATCAATTCCTTTATTTAATTTTAGTATCTGCAAAATTTCTAATATTAATATTTACAATAATAAAACTTCCACTGAGAAAATTTGAACTAAATGTAAATACAATTAATATAAATAGAAAATAGTAATTGTTGTTTTTCGTTAAATAAATAAAAATTGAAAGTAAGATATCTTTATTTTTGATAAGTAGGACCGACGGAAAAGTTCTGTAACCAACTCGTGAATTAAAATGTCGATCAACAATCTCGAATTATTTTGATTGTTAATCTTCCTTAAAGTTTGTATTGGTTTTTATATATGGAAACCTCCTTAGTTGTTTCTGATTTCCAACTATTTAATAATCTCAATTTCAGGGTGGGTTTAAAAGATCTAAAATACTATATAAATGATTTACAAAATAAAAAAAATGAATTTCTTCTTTTCCTCCTCTGCTACTTGTTCATTGTTCGCCTCTGTCATCTTTACCTGTCTACTGGTCTTTGCCGTCTCTACCTGTCTTTGCCTGGAAGCTGACGTCTCTGCCTTTCTGCTTGTCTTTGCCTGTTTACTTTTCACTACTGTACCTCAATCTTTTTTCACCTCTTTTTGTTAATAAAATGTATTTATCTTTTTCTTAATATCTTCCTTATTTTTTATTTCAACTTCTAACAAATTTCAGTAAGTTCAACAAAATCAATACAACTATTATCATCTAAAATCCTTTCTGACTTTTATAAAAATTCCCATCTGAAATTTTTATTTTTTTGCTGACAATCAATAATCCGATTTTTTTTTTAACAGAAACATCCCTCCAAACTACTATACGCTATTTCAATGATGATGTAATTATGGTTTCATTGACAATTAAAGTGACAATAGATTTTTTGAGTGCATTTTGTTTCTTTTTAGTCTAATTAAAAAACGAAAAAAAGCCCCTTCGAGCTTACATTAATTTGTAATTGGATGAAACAAAAAGGACCTTGTGTATTTTGATGTTATCTTTCCGAAAAAAAGAAAAAAAAGATGTAGCAGTTTTCAATTTTTTTTTAAATTAGGAAAAACCGGGTTTTCCGGAATTTTCCATTGTAAAAATGCTAATTATCTGGGTAAGTATCATTCCGATAGTGAAAATAAATGCACCATTCGAAAGAGGAGGCAAAAATAGTTCGGAAACTCTTTGCACAGGTAATTTTAATGGCGAATTTATCGCCGCCAGAAGTGCTTTTACCAAAAAGTCGTTTTTTCGTTTTTTTTTATCAGAACCATGGACATGAAATTTGCGATGAATTTGTGGCGAATTTATAAATGTTAGACATATGTGCCCATGAGAGAAGTTGCGTATTTTTTTGTTGGCTCTCAAATAAAATAAGTCCCGCGGCGAAATCTGCCATAATTTTTCGGGAAACCGGAAGGCAAAGATTTTTTTTTTATTTTTTCCAATATGATTTTTTCCGGGTTTTCCGAAAACATCTAACAAAAAAAATTTATTTGAAAAACTAACTTCGCCATCGAAAAGAGCACAAAAAAATACACAAAAAGGTATACTTTAAAAATGTTAGGAAATTAATCCTAAGGCTGAGTGTAAGTTCCAACTTGGTGATAAGCTTGCTTTTTGTTCTCTAATATCTGGTTTTTAGTTATTTGCAAGAAACCTTGAAATGGGAGAAGATATATATGCATGACAAAAATACGTATTTTCTAGTTACGTTCCGAACTTTTTGAAAAAAATTGCAAAACAATTTTTTTCTTAATTTCTCGTACTTTTTTCTTAATTAACTCGAAAACTAATTATCTGAATAGAAAACTGTTTCCGTCAGATGAGAAAAAAAAGACACGAAAAACTGTGGCATATACATTTTAACTAGCATCCACTGTTTTCTGAGCGCACGTGTGCAAAGATCGGTAATTCCCGCGAGAATTGAAGCTACTCGAATTTTCTGGCAATTGGGAGAAAAAGTAAGCTTGTTTCTCATTAAACTTACTGATTCTAACATATTTTCAGTCTGTAAAGTGCCCAAATTACGGAAAAAATCGACAGTGTGCTTGTTTTTTCTCAAAAAAAAAAGGGGAAAATGTTGGATTTAAGAAAAAACCACTCGTTTTACGAGCAATTTTCTAGGCACAAAAATGCGTAGTTTTCGGTTATATTTCGAATGTCATAGGTCGCATTGCAAATCTGCAATAGTTCACCCTCTGCAAGTGTCTGATGACATAATAAACACAGGCCAGCCATTGCAACCTAGAAAAAAAAATTATAGCACTGTGATAGAACTTTCTTAATTTAGGAACGTATTTAATAAATTTCTGAAGAAGTTCGAAAAGCCACGTGTACACAGAGCTTGCTGAACGCGGTTATTAAAAATCTATGCCGATGAACACTATCAAGCGATTCAATTTGTAAAAATATGACAGTTTGAAGTTTAAACTTGTCAGATAGCTCACGCCGAGACCATTACTATCCTTGATGTGACGTGAGGCTAATTTGGCGGTAATTCTATATTTTGCACAAAACTCAAGAAACGTCTTATAACAAGTCAGTAAAATACAATTTAATAAATTTTAAGCCTAATAAATTTAGATATGTAAGAAATTTAAAACTGAAAATCGCAAAAAAATCAAATTACAGTAATGTAGTGTATACACGAGTTTTGTATCCCGCGGAGCGCGTATAAAGGGACATTTGTCGGGAAAATTCTACAACTTAGAAGAAAGATACACACTTTAAACTTTGTATACACATTTAAAAGACATGAAATTTGGGTTTGCCTAATTTTCAGACCAAAAAACTAAAAATTGTCAATTTTAGGCAACTTTTCTCAAAAACCGTGTTTTTTGGTCGTCACTCAATGAACAGTGGTCAAAAAAATAGATAAAATATATTTGCAAAATTTTTCGTATTCTAGACACAAGAGAGTACTCAAAAAAAAAGTTTTGAGCCATTTGGTGCATTTTTGGCATTCTTATGCCACTTCAAACTTTCGAAAAAAAAATTGTTTTTTTTTTAAGGAAAAAAAGTTATTTAATTGTTTGATATCTATGAAATTCACACACACATAAGATTTCACATTTAAAAGTAAGCTTTGTAAGTGGCATTAAAAAAATTTAAATAGTTTGGCCGTTATAGACAAACAATGAAATTAGGACCGCAGTACACTTTGCCCTTCTGCCATATGCCCAATTTTGGGATTTCTCTTGCTCTCTTCTGGGAATCACTAGTCACATCCCTTAAGTTCAAAACGCATTTTTGTTTTTTCAAATATCTTAATTTCTACCAATGTTATGAAAAATTTAGTGTCTGAACATTTAACAAATTCAATTTTTCGACCTTCGTCGCCTCAAAATACTAAACAAATTTCAATCGTCCATACCGCAAGAACGGTGCATCAGATCAAAATTTCTCAAGAGACATAAAAATTATCATGTTTTCTAATCTTTCAAATGTCGTAAATTGCGTTTTAAAAATATTGATTTATTTCCGACATCCGCCTGCGTAAAATTGAAAAATTGACAAAATCCAAAATTTCGGCACTTTCGAAAAACTGCTACATTTTGTTTTGCCTTTTTTCGAAAAGATCACCTCAAAATACATAGAATCCATTTTGTTTCATCTAATTACAATTTAATGTAAGCTCAAAACCCGTAATTTAATTCGATTATTTGTTTACCTAAATTATATCGCTTTTCACTTTTATAAATATATTCTCAAAGTAAGTTGATAACATGCATCCAATATGCAATCGTTTATTTACCAATTATATACCTTTAAAATATTTTTTATGACCTGTAAACAATATTTAGAAAAAAACTTAAAATATGAAAAAGGTATATGTAAAATTTATTAACATCTTTGTTAAAAGTTTGGTTAAATTTAAATGGCAATGGAACCAAAATGACATAACACTAATTTGGCGTATAAAATTTCTATATCCCTCCCCGATATTGCTATCTCCATTTTCATGACGTCATCCAAAAATTTCCACATCAGTATACACTGAATAGATCAAGAAACTTATTTCATAGGGTTTAAGCTTTGGCTAGGTTAACTAGGTATTAACGACGATCTCGTCTGTTTTCAGTTCTCAGTGTTTTAGAACTAAACCTGTGCTTCTCCAGTCTAATATAAGATATCACTTGCAGCTCCAAAAGTATATTCTGCTTTAAGTACATTTAACGAACTTCAGATTTATGTTCAACGAAAATCTGATTCACGCCACCACAGTGGTCGCTTGTGTTCAACGTAGTTGTAGCAGCTTAACCAAAGACATTACAACTAAGAGACCAAATTGTTTACATTGTTATGTGGCAAATCATTATTCCCACCAGATTCTCGTTTATTGCGTCTTTGCAGGTTTTATCAGTCTGTAAAAATTATTTGGAGAAATTACTTTCGAAAAATAAAAATTGATGTATCCTATAATTTTATATTATATAAATAAAAATATGTTTTTAATCAAATTATTCTTTAAAGTTTTAATATTAACTTAATTTTTTATTAAAAATCAATATTAATCTAAACAAAATATTAGGGTTGCAAAGAACTCCGTAAATACGGCAACGCTGAATATTTTATCATAGGAATTTACAACTAGTACCTATTTTCATGAATGAAATGTAGTTACCGTAACCAGTCGCAACGTTGCCAATCGGGTCTAACAGCTATTTTGAGTTTCTGACAGTTTCTTTGTGATTTATTGATTTATTCATTTATAAAATACTATTTTTGTAAACTTTTGTGAGAAATATAAAGAATTATGGTACATATTTAAAGCAAGTTCTAAATCAGCTTTACTTGACGATAAGTCTGAGGAAAAATCATCACCTTCTTTATCACTAATAATTAAATTAAGTACTATCCAAGAACAAACATATTTAAGCAGAACACCTGAAAAACAATTTAATTTAAAAAACGTAAACACCACCAAGTAATAAACGTCAAATCCAAACAAAAAAGACGGGCCTTGCTCGTTTTAGTGTACGCATTGCGCATGTCAACCCAAACGATACCAACTTTTAGCTTGGTATTAAAAGGACCGTACACACATACTTTGATTTTCTTTTACTATACGGAGAATGGTCGCACTGCGCAGCTTTCTGAGTGCCTTTTAAAAGGAGATAGAAAACTCCGCCATTTTGAACCCTTATTACGTGTTGCCTACATCTTGGCGCAATATTTTTAATAGGTGCGTTTTAATCATCCGCTTCTGCTTCGGAATTGTCGGTTTTCTTGTTTTAATCTGACAGGTTAAAACGACTAAACCGACAATTCCGGAAGCAGAAGCGGATGATCAAAACGCACCTGATATTTTGCTTGCTGCTGTCAGTGTCAGTGAATATTATTTTTGAAGTCACAGTTTATTGCTAAAGAATCAGTTAGCTCACTCGGACCAGTTGAAAGTTTTAAAATAACATCCACTACAGGGATACAAATTCAGGATACGCAGAAGACTGCTGTTTTATTGTAGGCGGTTGTCATATATTGTATTATCCGAGTTGCACAGTGTATAAACTGAAATATTGAGATCAAAAGTGCCGACGCAGAGTGAGCGATCTGATTCTTTAGCTTAAACTGTGTCACAGGGTTCAAAATGGCCGCGCCCTATGTTGGGCATGTCGGACCTCTCTCTTGCCTCGTATAGTAATCAAAGTATGTGACCGTACAGAAACCAATTCCCGAACAAACCCATTTTTGGTTGGAACGCTAACCGGACGGTACAATGAATCGTCAATTTTCCGATCAAACCACATACTTTGATTTTCGTTTACGATCAAACGGACTTTATTTACTGCGCATGACGATGACCGTACGATGTACGGTCAAGCCTATGACACTCCCTGGGCGGGAAAAAGACGCGCAGCTTTTACTGCGGTGACGTTTTCGGAATATAATCTATCATCTGTCATAAATACGGTTAAAAACTCGCTACCATGCGCAGGCAACCCATATTTCGTACACAAATGCGAACTTTTATTTACATTTTATCGAGGTAGTTTTTGTAATACATTCACAGCTTAAAAACGGAAAATTTGTTATTTTGATAGTGGATTTAGATCAAAAATACCCCAAATAAACTTCAGTGTGTGTTTTATCCTTATTGTTACGTATTATTGCTAGTTTTATTTGAGGACATTGGAATAAATAATAATAAGTAATCAAGCTAAAAAGATGTGTTATAAAAAGAAAATGCATTGCCTTTGTAACAAACAGTTAGCCTAGAGACCATTTGTAACTACTGATAGGTCTTTAGCTACTGTTGTTAATATACTATTAAGGGATTAGGGCAGCGACGTCACCAGCCAAAGGGTCCTGGAGTCCTGAAGGAACATCCATTTGCCAGTAGCAAAATAAAATAATAAAAGAAAATAATAAAAATACAAAAAAACATCCCTTAATAGCATATGTCGAGCGGTTTTGGCAACTGACTTAAGACTCTCAAGTCCTTAAGGGTAGGAACGCCGAGGCTTAACATGCTCGGAATATTTCTTACTGGTTTTTGGAAAGAGGTGAGAATAAAATAGGTTAATGAACAATAACATGTATATTTAAATATAAGTAAAAAAATGATTAACAATTTCAATAAATCAAAACAAGCTCTATTTTTGAAATAAGACATAGCAAAAATTACTACCCGCAATTGTAAATCTTTATTATGATAAACCATGCTAATATAATATAATCTATGATGAAACTTTGATATAATGAAACCTTTTACATCACAAAAACATTTTAATATAAAAAAACTCTTTATATGATAAAACCCTTAAAACTGATAAACATTTAATAAGTAAACTTGGGACGAAAATGAAAGAATTGGCATTTGAAGAAGACTAATGAACTGTTTTAAAATACATAACCCAAACAAGAGATTTAAACATGTTAAAATAAAATAGATATTACCTTTGAAACTAAAACACTACACACACACTTTACTATATATAATAAATACTAATAATTACTAAGTTACATTTTTGGGCATAGGTTTGGCCCAACGGCCGCCCCTTGAGTCTTTTTTGTGTCAACGATTGACTCTCTATTTATATCAACCTTAACGTGATTATATTAAAAAAAACTCGACTTATTTATTTTTAATGATTATTCGCACGATTTGTCCTTTAATTTTCTAGTACAATGAACTATTTCTAATTGTTTGGTTTTAATAAATATGTTGTGTTAATTCAATAGATATTAAAAATATTAGATATATTTGGGATTTTTGTTAAATTCTTTATATTTTTTAAAAATAATAATGCCAATTATTACACCTTCGACTGATTTATGTTTAACATCTAGTGCTTTGTGCTTCCTTTTTTTTTTGTTTGTGTCCCAGCCTAGCATTCTTAGCCAGCAGTAGTAGCAAAAAAATTAACATTGTTTATATTCAACCCATTTATATGTACATGTTTTATCAGCTAAAAGCAGAATACAATATTGCTCTGCAAAATGTAAACAACGCTACAAGGAAAATCGCTCATGTATAAATTCAACAATTAAATCAAAATATATTATTTTTAAAGAACTTATATAAACTGTTATGTAAATTATAAATATTATAGGTATTTGTAACAAAATAATAGTTGTGTATTAATAAAGCTATTGCTACTCTAAAATATATATTGTTTATTGATTATCAGGTATCAAAAATGTGTGTACCTATAGAAATTTGTTGATATGTTATATTGCTCTTAATCTTTTTAATAGGTTCTTATTATAGTTGTAAATAAAAATCAACACTTTTTATCCGTCTATTTAACACTTACAAACGTATTCATATTTTAAGTTGTAAGGATCCGTAGCCTCTTAATTTTTTACATTAGAAACAAGACCTGTTATGTCACATTAAATCGTGAATATGAGGTAAAGGATTTGGGAGTTGTCTTTCAGTCTAATTTAAAGTTCAATAACCAATTCTTACACATAACTAAAACAGCAATAAAAGTTTTACGTTTTTAAATCAGAAATACAAAAAATTTTAGGATTACCACCAAAATCAGATTATATAATGCCTTACATACTCCATCTTGAGTATGTTTCACAAATATGGATCCCCTTGGAAGCCACACAAATTGATCATATTGAAAAAGTACAAAATAGTATATTATGCAACGATCATGTAATGATGGTTATTAATACACGAGCATTAACCGGGATACGAAACGAGCCAAAGGCGAGTTTCGTATGGTTTATGCGAGTGTTTTAATAACCATTACATGAGAGTTGCATACGCTATTTTTTCTACACCCGATAAATAATCAAGACCTATAAATATTCTATTTATATTGGTATTGAACACAATAACAGTAATTACTCGTATTTCTATAAAAAATTCTACAAAATTGTAATTAATGGTATTACCTTGGGTACTGGTATTACCACAGATTTTTGGGGCAAAATATTTTGTACTGCATTTTCTCCTTTCTCCTATATGTGTGGAGGAGTGTTCTATATCGCTGATATCAGACATTTTAATATTATAATTATCGAAGTTTAGCTATCTACGAAAATTTAATACGTTTTGACAACTAAAACAATTACATAGGAATTTAGGACAAACGTCAAACATCATGCTTGATTGAAAAATTGTAGGTTTCTATTGATTAAAAATCTGTATCATAATGAAAAATCTGTATCATAATGGGTATCATTATGAAACGGATTATGGGCATATAAGTGCATTATTATAATACGGGTGTAGAAAAAATATTTTTACGGTATCTTCATGTCATAAAAAATACTTGTACCCTTATACCTAAGATCTCGTATAAAACTATGCTCGATAGTTTTAAGATTAAATCTCTTTTACAAAGAAGAAAACAACAGGCTGTGATATATTTTGTACTCTATTTTAAATAATTTTAAGTACAAAGATGGTAATTTGATTGACTGTATAAATTTTAATGTGGCAAAGATTCATCTAAGAAACCCAAGTAACAAAAAATTATTTAGTTTAGATCCAAGTGTATATCTCCTTTTAACAAGATGATGGTTGTTACCAATGAGTTTCTTAGCGAGGTCCAAATATATATATTTAATGTTAGCCTAAGAAAGTTGAGGACTATACTAAATTAAGTTCACTAGATATAAAGGTTGTTTTGTTTTTGGTTTTAAATTTCTTGTTACTTAAATCTACATGTAACTACTATTAATTTTTTTATAGTATCCAATAAATAAATTATACCTTATGGCTGCTTTCAAACAATTCTTTGTGTAGTCATTTAGTTTAAAGTCAATTTTAAATTAGTGAATTTAATAAGAATGTCAAATAGTAATATGTATTGTGTCTATGAATTTGCTGTGTGTAGTAAATGGCCAATATACATACCTTTGATATTTTTATCACAAGTGTAAAAACTACGAAAACCATATACATATAGTTCCCATTTTTAAATAAATTCAAATTAATTCATAATAAAAAGTAACGATTTTAGTCTGCCATACTTGAACTCATTTACAAAAACAAGTTACTGAGTATATATTTGTAAAAAAAATTACACTAAAAATGTCTCCGTTATAAATTTTTAAATTTAAAACTACATACTTTCCTATAGATTTTGCAGTACCTAAATAACGTATACAATAAATTTTTAAAATATACTAAAAAAAGTTTTAGATTAGATTAATTCTTAAGAAATAAAGCAATACCTCTATTCTGTTACTCTAACCTTGTGTGATATTTCCCTTGACAAACTAACGTTATATTTTAAACTTTTCACCAAAAACGGTTCTGTCCTTCTTAAATTTGCGAAGACTGCCCTGATATCTAATCTATTTTCTTCTTCAAAGTAATTAAGTTGTTCAACCGTTGTCTATAATACGAATTTGAACAGCAGCAGAACAAAAATTCAACTAACCAGGTATACCAAGAAAACTTTTCATATCCTGAAAACGTCAAGTGTCAACTAAAATTTCTACTTTTAAAGATCAAACGTGCCGCCTCAGAGTGCCAATACTAATTGGTATATATACCGGAGTACGGTTTTCTCTTGGGTTGGAACAAACTAAAGACATTGTTTACATTTTTATGTGGCAAATCATTATTCCCACCAGATTCTCGTTTATTGCGTCTTTGTCGGTTTTATCAGTCTGTAAAAATTATTTGAAGAAATTACTTTCGAAAAATAAAATTTGATGTATCCTGTAACTATAATTTTATATTATATAAATACAAATATGTTTTTAATCAAATTATTCTTTAAAGTTTTAATACAAGCTAATTTTTTTTATTAAAAATCAATAATGATCTAAACAAAATATTAGGGTTGCAAAGAACTCCGTAAATACGGCAACGCTGAATATCTTATTTTACGAATTTACAACAAGTACCTATTTTTATAAATGAAATGTAGTTACCGTAACCAGTCGCAACGTTGCCAATCGGGTCTAACAGCTTCTGTGTGACTTATTGATTTATTCATTTATAAAATACTATTTTTGTGAACTTTTGTGAGAAATATAAAGAATTATGGTACATGCATGTGTAGTGTTCAATAAGGTATATAATTTAAATCGAAATTTATCCTTTTATCGATAAGTATTTTTAGGTTAAGATATGCTGTTTTCATTTGAACCAGTGGCGTAGGGCATCCGTCTTAAGACTGTTTAGGACTATACAATTTATTGTCAAGATTTGATACAATTTCTTATAGAATTTAAATTGTATAGGATCACATAGTAAATTGATTGAAAAATGATTATCCAATCTAATTTTTCAGACAATTTACTGCAGGTTTGATAATATACAATTTAAATTGTACAAGAAATTGTATCAAAAACTTGTTTTGTCTAAAACAGTTTTTAAAGTGATAATAATTTTATAAATTAGTAAATTATTCTTATACCAATAAATAATTATTGAATAGTGGCAAAAAAAATGTATGTAAAACGGAGAATACCTTAAAAATGATTTACCTATTAGGCACCTATACATATTTTTTAATATTCTATTTAGGTGTCAACCTTTTAATTCAGAGAATAAAAATTATTATGACATAACATTTTGTATTACAATATCAATTCGTGGCATAGACAATAATTAATTGC
The DNA here is from genome assembly GCA_927349885.1 of Psylliodes chrysocephalus. Lineage (NCBI taxonomy): Eukaryota > Metazoa > Arthropoda > Insecta > Coleoptera > Chrysomelidae > Psylliodes > Psylliodes chrysocephalus. The sequence continues at coordinate 38,556,534 of OV651816.1, read as the reverse complement.
ATACACTGAGAAATTTTTTTATTTACTGTTATTAAAATTTGATTACTTTTTAATTATATGATTACAAATTTTCAATTAACGGATCAACACGTATTAAACATTATTACAATGAATAAATAATAAAATAAAACTGAATTTTTTAAGAGGTTATAATTGTTAAATACGAAGTCTTCTAATAACTTTTCCATAACAATTCAAATAACATTTAATTAAAATAATAATAATAATAATAATATTCTTAATTTGTACAAGGTAGTGTCACTTTTAAAACTGAGGAATAAATTAAATGCTGAAAGTATAGCGACGCCTATAGGGATTTTAATGAACAAATATTTGTATGAAATAAATTAAATTAAATTAAATACCTAGAAATAAGGTTTTATCTGTATTTATTAAATTAAAATGTAAATTTTTTTTTGTCAAAGACCAAATACACTTTTTTATTTCTGCAGAGAGAGAAATTTGTGCCCATTTTAGGTAAAGAAGCATGCTAAATAATCGTCTCTAAACAAGTGATTAAATCGAACATCAAAATTGTTCAATTAAGTATGTATATTCGTTTTTCTAATACTTATTTTGCTTCTTTAAATTTTTTTTGACAAAAAGAGTATAAATACTTGCACTAGAATAATATTCTGAAGTTCGATAAAATTGTTAAAAACACCCAACGTTGAATTCTTTTTCTGGTTGAATCAATAAATTTTTTATTCGAAACTGCATTTCAATCCCACTTTTGTAAAAAAAAAAAATATATTAAAATAGGTACATACATTAAGGTCTTCAGGGATTAAAGCAAATTCGAAAATAAAAAGTTTGATTGTTTTTGTAGTGAAGGCATAAATAGGCTATTAATTAAATTTAGTTAAAATTCAGAAATACTTTGTAGAATTAAAAAAAAGTGTGACAAAATTTTTATTAAAATAAAAAAAAACATATTACCTACCTTTATAAAATAATTTACGTAATAAATACAACTATAAGCTTTCTTTCAACCTTTAGAAATCATTAATTCATTCTGCTCAAAAACATTCTTCTAGTAAATTTCAAATAAATAGTCCCTTTTATCTTTAAGGAATAAAACTGGTTTGCAAGGGAATTCATTGTAAACAGTAATTGGCAATTCATGGAATATTCTGTCTTTGGAAGTATGTCGAAGTTTATTTAAAATGTTCATTCTAAATGCAAAATATATTCAGCGTTATAATTTACTCTTTGTCAAAACGTTTCTTTCGATAATTTAAATAACAATTTTTACGGTGGATCGATTGTTTAGAGAACCTGTTGATTATTCATTTATTTACGGTTTATCTTGAAAAAAAATCTGATGTGTCCAACACATGACTTTCCTATCTAGTTATTATAGGCTTTTTCCGGTTATTTTGTACAACCTATTGTAGCACCTCTATACATGTTTAGAGTATAAACTAAATATATACATTTTCCACATACATCTAACTCGAAACATTTTTCTATAGATATTCATTGAAAACGAAAAGACTGAAAAATTTAAATTTAGCACTTTTCCTTCAATTTTTCCAATACGTTCCATTTTAGAAAAATCATATATGAAATAAAAATTATAGAGATCGATATCACAAATAATTTTTATTTAAACAATTTTCCTAAAAATTTGAATTTTATTACATTTTGTCAAATTTCTCGAATACGGACCATTTAAAAAAAAATTGTAAAGAACCAAAATTATACATAATAATATTGTAAGTAATTTTTATCTAAATAATGTTCTTCTCCAAACATCAATAACAGATATATTCCAATATATATAAAAACGGCCTCTTATAAAGTACCCCTTAAATGTTCCGCCTTCGTCCAAAATCTAATCATTTCACCTCAGGCCGAAATAGAACTTAATTTTAAAATTTAATGTTTTTTTTCTTTATCCGTTTTTGAGTTTTCACACACAGACATCATTCTGAAAATAGTCAAAACGGATTCAGGGGACCCCAAAACGTAAAAATCCGTCGAAAACTGGAGGTCGAAAAAAATTATGATTCCTATACTTTCCTTATCTGTATACAGATAGGAAAATAAAAAGGAAAAAAATGTTGCAACCCCGTTAGTTTCATCTTGTAGTTGATTTAAAAAAAAAAACGTGGCTGGAGAGGGAGATGCAGGGAAATAGAAAGGCATATGCGCCTGCCAGATTTTTATCCTTTGTTATATTTTTGGGGTAAGAGCCCTTTATACTCGAAATAGTTTTGCTAAATTGCTACGCACATATAGTCTAAGAGCTGGCTACGTAGGGGTAGGGGTCAACCACATACTTCGATTTTTTCTTACTATACGGAGAATGGTCGTACTGCGCAGCTTTCTGAGTGCCTTTTAAAAGGAGAGAAAAATCCGCCATTTTGACGCCTTATTACGTATTGCCTACATCTTGGCGCAATAGTTTTAGTCATGTTGAAGTGGTTATGTTATAATATTTACCAAAAATCAGTCCCCAAAGATATTTACGAACCTACACTTTACAAAATTATTAACAAATAATGAATATCTTGCAAACCTTGCTTTACTTGGTGATTTTATGTTCAATATTTCCATTTGTAAGTAACAGTAACTACTTTATTTATGTTCTTATTATTGTATTCTAAAGATTTTTATTTTTTAGGTCTCCTACGAAACTCAAGCACTTAACATAAACAGTGGTTACAAAGCATTTATCAAATTGTTTATAAATTATTTTTAGCTCAACTTCGTTACTTTTCTTCTCAGCATTTTGAGGAAAATGCTTATTTCTCTTATGTAAAAAGGTATGTAATCAGTCATGAACCAATTCGTTGTAGAAGGCACATACCAAGAAAATTAAAGCATTTACTTCAATAGATGGGAGCAGTATTAAAACTGGCTCCTTTACAAAGCTAGAGGGCGTTAAACTAACATTAAAAAAAAACGTATTTTTTTGGTAAAAAGTTTACTGTTGCGATTTTCTCTTTGAATTTTTTGCTATTGCTGTAGATTTGAACGCTCAATATTCTAAAGAGAAAAAAATTAAAGCGAAAAAAGTTAGAGGATTGGGTACCTTTTAACCCCCCCCCATATTTTTTTTGACAAAAAGAAACTTGCTTTATCGTTCCTAAAATCAAAAAGAACTATGAATCTTTAATATTTTCTTATAGTGAAATGAACTTTTTATATTTCTTAGTTAACGAGCTATTTACAATTTTTAACTGAATTTCTAGAGCAATTCGTCCGTCCTGGACTTAACATATGAACAAAACTAAGAGTATGTCAGGAGTTATTGTACAAGAAATGCATGTAAAAATTAGTGGTGTACCTAGGGCTGTGCTTGAGCCGCCCCTGCAGAAACTACCTTTTTTATTTATATTTTTGTATTCAAGAAGGAGGAGGACATGTTAAACATTTACTAAATTAAATAGTTTATAAAATATGTATCATAATTATTGTCAAATGTTTATTTTTAATTGTTAATTTTTTGTTAAATTGTTTAATTATTTTTTTTTTAATTATTATTAAATTTAATAAATACATTTCCAAACTAACGTGTATGTTTATAAGTGGCATGGTGAATCCATGAGGATGGGTGGCACACCATTTTTATAGCGCAAAATCAATATTATAAATACCTTTTTTTACAAAAATATAAATAAAAGAGGTAATTTTTACAGGGGCAGTTCAAGCACAGCTCTAGGCACACCAATGATTTTTATATGCGTTTTTTGTACAATAACTCCTGACATACTCTTAGTTTTGTTGATATGTTAAGTCCAGGACGGACGAATTGCTCTAGAAAATCAGTTAAAAAATTGTAAATAGCTTGTTAACTAAGAAAGATACGAAGTTCACTTCGCTTTAAAAAAAAAATTAAAAATGTATAGTTCTTTTTGAATTTAAGATCGATAAAACAAGTTTCTTTATGTAAAAAAAAATACGGCGGGGTTAAAAGGTACAGAACCCCTCAACTTGTTTTAAGGGGGTTGCTTTAAATTTTTTTTCTCCTTGGAAAATTGGGCCTTTAAATCTACAGTATTAGCAAACATTTCAAAGAAAAAATCGCAACAGCAAACTTTTTACAAAAAAAAAAGTTTTTCTGAATGTTAGTTTAACGTCCTGTAACTTTGTTGGGAACCAATTTTTGATATAGGTAAATATAGCCAAATATAGCCAAATCCACTTATTTTTTGGTAATCTATCTGAGGAAGAATTTATGACGTAAATTTTTAAAACAACCTATATATTTGCTATTTTCTAAAATATATTGCCCAATAACTTAAATTTATTGTAAATATCGCTGTTTAGATCTTTTACGTCAAGTGAAACTAAAAAACAATTTGGTCCGCTTTTTTGGATCAAATACCCTTCCGTGCTACGGCTAGATTTTGTTGCAGTATCACGTGTTGGTTGTAATGGAATGTTTTAGTAGCAAGGCGGCTATTTACGCTATAACTCACAGGAATATAAAAAGAAAGTTTTAGCCGAATTTAAACAAAACAAAGACGTGGTTCCTTCCTTAAGATAACCTGCAGCTCACACAAGAGATTTTTAGCCAAGTATCTAGTTCCTTGTATTATTACATCCACCCTGAATATTGAATCTCACCTCACGTATTTTTTTTATTACCCACAGCCAAATCAGTAATGAAAGAAACCAGTTTTAAGAAAGTAGAGCTCTCAAAGGAATAGCGACTGAGACCATAAACTTGCTATCAAAAAATTATTATTAAAGTCTATTCAAATTTAATTTACGCCTGATGTAAACAGAAGCAGGTGGACGCTAAAATTGAGCAGGGCCGTATTTTACTTTTCCGTCTTGCAAAAATGTAAAATAAAATAGTGTAATTGTGAAATTATTTTTTTAATACGATAAAAACATATTTTGTAAAGTAAAACTATAAAATAAATGCCATACACGGTCTCCCAGACTTTAGTGACATTTCTGGACGAAGATAGGTAAGCGACATAAACTGCGTTAACCTGCAATACAAATTAATAAATGTATTTGACTTTAAAAGAGATGGTTGCATTATATTTAGTTCATTACATATGTCTACTGTGATACAGAGCATTAAAACAATCATATTATAAAATTATATTGTACAGGGTGTCCAAATAATTGCAAATTCTTTAATAGCTAATATATATCTAATAAAAGCATTTAAAAAACTTTACATATAAGAGGTATTTGGTATTTGAATTTGGTATTTTTGATAACTTTTGTTCTTTATTGTTCTTGTTCTACTAGTATTTAGATTAGACAACTTGTACCCTGTATTATAGCAATCTTCCTTACTTGACTTAGAACTATTCTGAATCGGATAAATTAGTTAGACTTGAAAGGCTATCTTCATTAATCAAAATTACAAGTGGTTCTACCTGAACCTCTATAATATTATCCAACTCCCACATTTTTACTTCAACTTTTTATAATTATCCAAATTGAACTGAATTCGACTCTGACAAAAAATATTTGAGCGTCGTCTAAATGACTAACGACCGATTAACCAATAGAAGAGCAAAAAAATGTCACGTGAGCTGTTGCTGGATGGGAGAAATTGTTTTGACGCGGCGTAAATGAAATCTGAATAGACTTTAGCACTGCTATGGCCAATGGAAAATTCGCAAGGAGCGGTATAGAGATCGCTGAGTGAAGTACTACAATAAAGCACTAATACTTTTTTTTTAGCTATAACTCGTATGGTGGATCTTTAGATTTTGCGCGAAAAGTGAAATTTGTGTTTGGCCCTCTTGAATTTCAAAAGCTTGCTAAATAAAATAAAAAATATATAAAAATTATGAATATATTTTATTTTCATAATTAAATAGATTTCAACCATAAAAATAGGTTTATATTTTGCATTTTTATTATATAATATTTCCAATTTGGTTTGGATTTGGTTTAATAGTCCAGACAAAATATATATTCTTTACAGCTAATAGAAATGTTTTCTACAAAACGTGAAATCCCGTTATTTAATCAATAGAAGAAAAAATGTTTTTTCAGGAACTTTTTATAAAATCAACCTTTCTTTATATTATAATTTTCATAGAATATTAAATTAACTTGGCCTTAATAACGACCTCGCTATTATGATGTCCCATTTTTCTCAAATGCGGTGGTAGATTAATTTTAATAATTTTAAAAGACTCAATACTTTGATTTATTTCAGGAACGATTTTTTTTCTATGTTGATGCTTTTTCCTCAAATGCGATATATTATTTCGTTCATTTTGGTTTCGGACTGCTTCTTTTAACTTTAAAGACCTCAAATATTTTTGTTCGCTTATTTTATTGTTGACGTTGTTAGTGTTTTTAAGTAGATCTTTATTTTTTAAATCCTTTATAATCTTTTCCAACCTCTCTTCTAAATGCTTCTGGTTCTTCATAAGTATTGCTTCCTTATGGTTATGAGTTTTATCCACCTTATTCATAAAATGTCTCCAATTATCCTGATCCTGATCATCATGTTCTAACTTTAAAGTCTCGAATTGTTTAGCCAAATCTTCTAAGCTTTTGTGCAATGAAGACATTTCTTCTTTCATTTCATTCACAGAAGTTTCGAATTCACTTTTTATTAACTCCATATTTGTTTGCAATCTGTTGTTAAGTATAATTTCGTTGTCAGTTTTGTTGCTTAAAATTTCCACTTTATTGCTTAAATTATATATTTGTTGTTGTTGTTTTTCTTGATGTTGTTTTTCTTGTTGTTGATCTTGTTCTCGTTGTTGTTGTTGTTCTCGTTGTTGTTGTTCTCGTTGTTGTTGTTCTCGTTGTTGTTCTTGTTGTGGTTCTCGTTGTTGTTCTCGTTGTTGTTCTCGTTGTTGTTGTTCTTGTTGTTGTTCTTGTTGTTGTTCTTGTTTTTGTTCTTGTTGTTGTTCTTGTTGTTGTTCTTGTTGCTGTTCCTGTTGATTTGGTTGTTTTTGTTGTTCTTGTTGCTGTTCCCGTTGTTGTTTTTGCTCTGGTTCTTTGAGTTGTGGTTGTTTTTGTTGTTGTTCGTTTGGCTTCGGAATATCGCTTAGTTTGGATTCAAAATTTGTTACAAATTTTGTGTGATTCTCGAGTCTATCCAGTCGATGTAGCAAATCATCCAAAGAAATTTGAATGTCTGGAATACTATTAACAGTTTCTTTGACTTGTTTTAACTGTATTGCGACATTACTTTCATCTTTGTAATAAAGTTTTGTTTTTTCTTCCATGGATTTAACGTCCGCTTCCAAATTTTCAACTTGTTTGCTCAACTTTTCTGTTTCCAACTTTTGTAAATCAATTGTGGATTCAAATAATTTCTCTTCCTTTTTAAACTTGTTTCTAATTTCTTTTATATCACTTAATAGGAAACTTATATCGTTTTGTATATCGTTCATTGTAAAAGAATGACTATTTATATTCTTTTCCATTTGCATCAATCTATTTTGTAAATTTGCTGTATCTTCTTTTATTGCGGATATCATTGCAGCACCATCTTGTCTTGTTTTAATAGCATGACTTTGCCTTATTTTTCTCTTTTTGCGTTCTGAGGTGCTTCCTCCGTAAAATCTTTTTAAAGGTAGACCATTTTCCTTTCTATTATGTCTACTTCTTTCATTTATTCTACTCGTATCTCCAACAGATCTGTAACTTTGCCTTGATGATATTCTTCCAGTATATTTTGGAGAAAAAGAATTAAATTTTTGGCCAGATTTAGTAAAATATTTAGCCTTCCTGGTATGCTTTTCTCCCAATGATGTTTCTTTATTTTCTTCACTTTTGTTTATATCTGGAGTCATAGATATTTTTTTAGAAAGCGGAACGTGGTTAATTTGAAGAATATTCTTTGGTGTTGCTTGGGATCTTGTTCTAATTTGGTCTTTTTTTAATACGTTAGTCAAGTAGGTTTTGTTTAATATTTCTTTTGTTTCTTGATCTCCCATATGTTCTACATTTTCAATTTCATCTTCTTCTACTACCGAAGTTGGCTTTAATCCATCTTGTATCTCAAAAATTTGAGACTCTGCTTGTCCAAATTTTTCATATTTTTCTTTTTCTGCAGTGATAGGTATTTGACTTAAATTTTTACTTTTTGTTTTAAAATCATTATTCCCGTGATTCAATTCTGATTTAAATTGTAAAATTTCTGCAGATCGAATACCGTTTGTGCTTTCTTCTATTTCTTTATTAATTTCTCCGTTTACATATGTTTTTGTTGTTGGTAATTGAGATGCTTTTAAACTAATACTTTGCGTTTTATTATTATGGGATTGAGAGAGCTCTTCGTAATCTGTTTTTGGTGTCACTTTTTGTAGTCTAAAGAATTGGGATACATTCTGGCGGCTCAGATTTTTTTCTGTGTCATTTTTTACATCTTCAGATATTATCGAATGATTTCGTTTTTTCATCATCTTTGGAGTTGTATATGTTTCTTGCGAATCCGCTCTTGAAGCTAATTCTGCAGTTGTTGGTGTAACAGCTTCGGTGATTCCAATTTTTTTAATGCTATTGCATTTTTGAACCACTGGTTTTTCTAGTACTGGATAGTTTGAAGTTATATCGTCTTGTTCACAGTCTGTTTTAAATTTGTATCTTTGATCTTCTGTTCGATCTTGCAGATTTGATTCTATGGTAACATTAGAGCTACTAATCCTATCAGATTCTTTATTTTGATTTTTTGTACTTAGTTCCGGAGCTGATTTTGTTTCAACTCCATCAGCTTTAAGAGTACGTGAATTTACTTCTTTGTTTAGAGAAGACATTTTTGTTTTCATTTCTGATAGTTCGGTGAGTTTGTCACTTGACTCTACTTCTGATAGACTTATGGTATTAGCATTAAATACATTAGAGTTACTGTCATTAGAATGTTGCTTTACAGGATGTTCTAATACTTGATTATTTGTTGTTCCTTTATCTTGTTGATATTTTCTAATATCTATAACTAGAGGTCTAGAATTAAATACGTTAATTTTACCTTCTGTAATAAGTGGTGCGTTTGATAATTTTTCTGTTTCATATAAACCTTTCAACACATTTTCTGTTGTTAAAAATTTAATATGTTCTGTTGTAGATATGAGGGTACCTTGTGAAAGAAAACTTCTTGATTTTGATGTTTGATTTCCTATTATTTCTTTTTCTGTTTCTATTTCTGGTAAAGTTAACAAAATTGGTGTCAAAGCTTTAGTGTTATTAGATTTTGTGTGAAGTACATTTTCTGTCGGAACTTTAAATGATCTTTGAATTTCTTCAGATGAAAAATTTGTCATTGCTTTTGGTGTTCTCACAAGACTGTTGCTTGCTGTCACTTCGGGTAGTGTTGCAGGTACAGCTACAGAATTTTCAATGTTACTGGTACTCTCTAGTTCTCGATATCTTATCTTTGGATCATGTTTTTGATAGTCTGTTATTTTAAATTTACTTTTAGCATAATTATTGTCCCTCAAAATTGGTGCTCTAGATGTAGTAGCTTCTATTTGTACAGGATTTTCTTCTATTTCTTCTCCGCTTTCATTTGTACTTTGTAGCTTGTGGCTTACAGGTTTTTCTAATTGTGTATTACCTGCTTGATTGTTATTTATTTTTAAATATATAGTTTCGGAAACTAATGGTTTCTCAACTTGTTGGCGTGTGTCTTCTTCTTCTTCTTTTAAAATTGAAGAACTAAATGAAGGTTTTTGTAGCAATTTATCTTCATTTATTTGTTTTCCTTTATTCGTAATTTTTATACTTGTATTTACTAATAACTCTGTTTTATTCGTACCTAAAGTTGGTGAGTTATTTTTACTATATTCGTCATCTACTTTTATAAATTTACGTTTTATTTTTGATTTTGGTTCGAGTTTGATTCTGTGGTTTTCGATTCTCTTTTTAGGAGTTTGTATTTTATGTGCACTATAATCCTCATAATCTTCTGGCTCTATTCTGATAGTACTTACGTCTTGTTGTATTATAGAATCGTTACTACTTGTATTATCTTCATTGTCATCATTATCGTCATAGACAGCAATTACGGCTTTTTTTCTAGATAATTTTCGATTATTTTTTTTGTTTCTTACGTCAATTTTAGATTTTGTAGCGATTGTTGATCTTTCTCTATTATTTATTTCTGTATTCTGTACATTGTAATCTTCAGATTCCATTGCCAGATTTTTAATATTTTGAGTAAAATAATCGTAATCTTCAGCCTCTATAATAGGTATGTAATCTTCTTTGTTTTCTTGCCTTTTGTATCTTTTATGTTCCGTTGTTATTTTATCTCCTATTAGGTCATATTTTTCTGAATCTTTTTGATGATTGTTAGTTGATTCATTATTAGATGGGCTTATATCTGGTACCACTTGAGGTACACTTGATAGTAAATCTGTAAAGAAAAAAAAAATGTTATATAATAAGTTACATGTTTATGTTTTATTAAAATACAAAGTGAAAATAATGACCTTTAAATTATTTTTCTATAAATACGTACTATTTAGTTCAGGATTTAATTGTTCACTTGCACTAATTTTTCCAATTATATAGGTACAAATAAAACAAAATTTTAAAAGCACCTTCATTGTTAAAATATCGTATAAAAAATAATTAAATGGAGAGGGGAAATCAATTGGAACCAGAACATTAAAACGCTTTTATTGCATTTATTATACAGAGATAATATGTTTTAAAATTTACAATATTTTTACCGTATTGAAATTAATTAATTTAAAATTTAGTCAGCGGCATAAACGAATTTTTGATTATATTTGTTTGTTACAGTTTTTGTTTATTAAAAAATAACTCAAACCTCCGCAAACATAAACAAATTATTAAATTAACCAATTTAAACAATATGTCGTACTATTTTACATATAGTAACGATATAATATACAGATACTCAAACTCTGACAAATCATATTACTACAGCATTACATATTATCACAGCACAGGGTAATGTGCTGTGTAGAACAATAATATCAATATCTTGGGTCTGAAGAAAAATACTGTGGTTTAAGTTTGTGTAGCTTTCGGTATCTAGTTTGGACTTTAGTATTAAAATTTTTCCTAATATTTTCTAATAAAAATCTTTCTTGTTTTTAATATATTTAGCATCCATCCTATTATTAATTTGTACCAATTAATAAGGATATTTTGTTACTGTTTAATTAATTTTAAATATTAATATATACAACAAGTTTATAGCCCATTTACAGGTGTATAAAATATAAATAAGTTGACATTATTTCAGTAAAAATACATGCTAATAATTTTGTTACTAAATACAAATACCTACTCAAAATCTTAGCTTTACAATATAATGAAAAAAAGAATATACTATATTTTGTAAATATTTGTGATTCATAACAACTACTGATGAACTAACGAAACAAATAAAAAATATCTATATTAGGAATGGCGCTTATCTGTATACAGATAAGGAAAGTATAGGAATTGTGTGTGTGTGTGTGTGTGTGTGTGTGTGTGTGTGTGTGTGTGTGTGTGTGTGTGTGTGTGTGTGTGTGTGTGTGTGTGTGTGTGTGTGTGTGTGTGTGTGTGTGTGTGTGTGTGTGTGTGTGTGTGTGTGTGTGTGTGTGTGTGTGTGTGTGTGTGTGTGTGTGTGTGTGTGTGTGTGTGTGTGTGTGTGTGTGTGTGTGTGTGTGTGTGTGTGTGTGTGTGTGTGTGTGTGTGTGTGTGTGTGTGTGTGTGTGTGTGTGTGTGTGTGTGTGTGTGTGTGTGTGTGTGTGTGTGTGTGTGTGTGTGTGTGTGTGTGTGTGTGTGTGTGTGTGTGTGTGTGTGTGTGTGTGTGTGTGTGTGTGTGTGTGTGTGTGTGTGTGTGTGTGTGTGTGTGTGTGTGTGTGTGTGTGTGTGTGTGTGTGTGTGTGTGTGTGTGTGTGTGTGTGTGTGTGTGTGTGTGTGTGTGTGTGTGTGTGTGTGTGTGTGTGTGTGTGTGTGTGTGTGTGTGTGTGTGTGTGTGTGTGTGTGTGTGTGTGTGTGTGTGTGTGTGTGTGTGTGTGTGTGTGTGTGTGTGTGTGTGTGTGTGTGTGTGTGTGTGTGTGTGTGTGTGTGTGTGTGTGTGTGTGTGTGTGTGTGTGTGTGTGTGTGTGTGTGTGTGTGTGTGTGTGTGTGTGTGTGTGTGTGTGTGTGTGTGTGTGTGTGTGTGTGTGTGTGTGTGTGTGTGTGTGTGTGTGTGTGTGTGTGTGTGTGTGTGTGTGTGTGTGTGTTGTGTGTGTGTGTGTGTGTGTGTGTGTGTGTGTGTGTGTGTGTGTGTGTGTGTGTGTGTGTGTGTGTGTGTGTGTGTGTGTGTGTGTGTGTGTGTGTGTGTGTGTGTGTGTGTGTGTGTGTGTGTGTGTGTGTGTGTGTGTGTGTGTGTGTGTGTGTGTGTGTGTGTGTGTGTGTGTGTCTCCACCATAACTCATGAACCGATAAAAAGAAAAACACCAAATTTTAAAATAAAACTTTATTCCTGCGTGCAATGAACTGATTAGATTTTGGGCAGAGTCAGAATATCTGGGGGGGGGGGTACTTTATAGGTGGCCATTTTTATATTTTATAGAATATATCTGTTATTTACGTTTATAGAAGAACAATCTTTAAATAAAAAAGTTACTTACAATATTATTGTCAATATTTTTTGTTCCATATAAAATTTTCCTAAAATGGTCCGTATTCGAGAAATTTGACAAAATGTAAAAAAATGATTTTTTATAAAAATTGTTCAAATAGAAGTTGTGTATAATATAATTTTCTATTATTTTGTAAATGGTAAAAGATATCTTCGACGTCGTGATATGAGACAAGCAGTAAACATTTTATAATACAATTCACTTTCATAATTCTAAAAAAATCATATGTCACTAGATCTTTGGAATAAAATAAAATTTGTTTTTATTTTCTTTATGGTATTATTTTATAATAAAGTTTATAGGTAAAAAAAACAAAACCATAAAACATTTGTTTTTATTCTTACGTTGATACAAAAATAAATATCTGACTACCTGATCACTTTTTGTACATCCATAATACTATAACTTATACTCTTAAAATCAACTTTAACAAATATTCTAATGTATTCTCATGTATCTAGAGTTTCATCTACAGATATTGACAAACGTACCCCATCAAATTATTCTGTAAAAAAACAAATTAAAAAACTAATAACATAAAAACTCTTGTTAGAATTTATTATGTACATTTTGTATTATCCTGTACTATTATTATTGTTTAGTGGTATTAATGTTTATAAATCAAGTAGTCTAAAAGTTTTTATAATAAATTACAACATTTCCTGTTATACCTACTGCAAGCTTTGCTAATAGGTTATGGGCATATGAACTGCAAGAAAAACCTTTTTGAGAGAATCAATTATTTAAAAATCTCCAAGTTGCTAAAATGACATTTTTAGAAGAGTTAGTGATCAAGTTAGAAGCACTAAGAAGAAAATTAGATACAAGAAAACCACAATCAACTATAATCTCCACGGTCATAGAAGGATTAGCAGAATCTAAGCACCTGTACGGCTCTAATTACAGGGAATAGAAATGGCCATTTTATTTAAATTTATTACCTATTTATTCTATAATTTTCAGATAAGTTTAATTTTCTTCCTGGTAAAATGATATTTTGAATATCTGAAATATTTTTTAGTTTAAAATTAAATAAAATAAAATAAAACGTAACATAGATACGGTGTATTTATAAATGGAACGGCTGGAAGTTTTCAGGACACGTCACGCCACGCCAGACTCAGTAGAAATTGAATGAATTTGACTATCCTCTTTAGTTGATATAGTCATTGACTTTGGTTGACAATTCATTTGTCAAACTCATTAACCCTCAGGGTTGTGTTCGACAAGTTACTCTCAGAGTACAATTTACTCTTTCACCGTTCGATTATTATCGAGTAACTAATTTAGGTTCATTAAGTAAGCGTTCGAAAAATCGAAGTTTTGGACATCGAGTTAACCTTAGACCAAGGAGTTAACTATCCGTAATTCAAAAAAATAGCAAGGTAGATTTTACTCGTCTTGGGCAATGATATATCATGTGATATAATTTCAAAAAAGGAACACGGAACAAGAACACCTTTCGCAAAATTCAGGAATTGTGGCCGATTACTATTACAGTGTGCCAGAAGCAGTGAGTTTTTTATCCTTTCTCCATGGTTCTTTTGTGTTATGATAATCTTGTGGAATTAAATGTATTATTAAATTAATAAATAATGCATCAACCTACAACAGAAGAGCATTTATTGTTCGAAATAAATGGACAAATTATTAATAAACTAAATGAATAGGATAAAGACTTAATTTAAGATTAAAACACGATGAGTAAAAAAGTATACAGGTTTTATTCAAGGAGACTTCTTGGTTTTACCTAGTTAATTATGTGATAGTGTGTGATCCAAAGCGCACTAAAGCTCTTATTATACCTTCTCCAATTAGGTTAATTACTTTAATATAGAAAAATCCTGAAACCATGCCATAATATTTAAAAATCCAGAAATTTGTCATTTGTCTGACATCTCAAAAACTCAAAACCGTTCGATTAATATTTAACCCGGTTTAACTCTAGCCAATTTTGTCAGAGAGTAAACTCTAACTACAAGAGTCATTTATCGAACACAATCCAGGCGTACACTGTAGTGCAAGCAAATTTACACGCTTGTAAATATAAACCAAAATCTATTTTTAACCATTTACTCCTACTGTGCAATTCTGTGTACCCTATAGAATCAATGTAACCTAACGTGGCGATTTCGAGTTTGAAAATTATAATGGTAAGAAGTTTTTTTTTCAGCGGCAAACGAGGAGTAAGAAAATTATCGTTTAGATGTCTCAACGTACTTACATGATTTACTGAAAACACGTTATATTGGCTCCATAAAATTATTTGTTGCAGTGAATAGTGTATAGACAACGTGTGATAAATTAGCAGGACTAAAAGTTTGTTTATTTTTTTATACGGTCGTCTAACATTCTTTTACACTACAGTGCACATTGGGTTTTAGTGGAAAAATTATATACTCTAAGTTGTAACCGTATTTTTTGTGGGTTTTGTTTGTTATATTGAAGAATGTTTATATTTTTGTTACAGTTCACTAAAATGAGTAAAAAATATTAAAATTTGAGGAATTCTTCGAATTTGTGAAACAAAATTACTTTGCTATTTTTCATACCAAAAAATAAATGTTTGTATTAATTTTAGTTTAATTTTGTTATCGTGTTATGACGTAATAAAGAGCAAACTACTGACATTTAGTTATTTTTTAGACATATAAATTTATATCTTTAAGTCACAGCGTAAACTTTAGTGTATACATACTTACGCCTCTAGACCCCAGTAGTGTACACTGTAGTGCACATATAAAAACTCAAAAATAAAAATATGGGAACATGAGACAAAAATTTAAAATCACATAATAAATTAAGTAATTATTATGCCAGATTTCAAATTTTTTACTTTTAAACAAAAAAGTCAAAAGGGTTAATTCTCTTGTTTGAAAGTTTAAAAACTTTTGGATAACCCAAAATAATTATTGTTTATTAAAAATTGTGAATTTTCGTAGACCGGAAATTGAAATCCGAAAGGTCAGAATTATGTGAACATAGGTTTATAAATAAATTTTAAAATTCGGAAACAAAGCTCAAAATTCCATCTAGGAATTATTAAGACCATCCCCGGACCCCAAATCTGAAAACAAATATTTGTAGATTTTAAAAAATGTTTATTACTTTATAGATGAAGTAATATTAATATTTAGATATTTAGTTAATATGTACAATTTCATCAAAATGGATAAAAACAATCGCTGGATGTGACTGAAAATTAAGAATTAAGTTTTTTGGAAAAGCAATGAAATAAATTAGTAAAAGTAAAGTGTTTGGAAATATTTCATCAAAAATAAAATACTTTTTGGGATTTCCGGTGGTATATTTAAAAAATACTATTTTTTCTAATGCCTAAAATGTAAATATAAAAAAGTTTGGTCATTAAAAAAAATATATCTTTCCAATAATAACCTTTTCATGCGTGATACGAGCATTGTTTGAACATGACATCATACATTGTATTCGAATCATAAAATTACCTAATCGATTTTGTCAATTATTAATCTAGATTTTGTCATAAATTGAAACGTTTGGCAACCATGCATATGTCTTACAATACAATCAAAAAATATTAGGCTAGAATCATCAAAATTCGCAAATTTAATTTTAATTTCTCTGTTATTTATGCGTAACCCGCAATTATTTTTTTTATTATTTTATATATGTATACAATTAATAGTATTTTCTAATTCAAATTTTTTTTTTTCGAAATTCGAGAGTTAATTATGTTTACAAGCACCATGCAGCATAGATTTTAAAGAAAAGTTTTCACCTGTAGTGAGACACAGTAATATGATTTTTATAGCTCTGCAGAGAAATGAGATTGGGACATCGATAGTCGCAGCCTTTTGATATCCAAAACTCGATGAAGAAATCTATATGGAACTACCAGATAGCAAAACGTTCAGACTCCTTAAGGTTTTGTACGGTTTGATGCAAGCAAGAATTAGACAACGTCTTAAAGAAACTAAATTTTAATCAATCTCGTTTAAATCCATGTATATATTTTAGAAAATTAGATAAATAATTTGATTTATTCATAGCTGTAAGTAGATGATCTACTTATTTTTACACAAGGCAAAGACAGAAAACAGAAGAGATATCTAAGGGAAGAGCTAAAGAAAAGTTTTAATATGAAGGTCCTTGGAGAGTCAAGATATGATAATCACCCGCAATAAGGAAGAAGATATCATAGCACTTGATTAGAAAAAGTATATAGAAGAAAAGCTTTCCAGATTCAACATGAGCGAACGTATTGGTATCGAAAGTCATTTAGATCCGAATTAGATTCTTACCAAAGAAATGCAGCCTAATGCCGAGGAAGATACTGAAGAAATGTCTAAGGTACCTTAATAAAGATGTCATTAGTATAATGCATGCTATACAGTGCACTAAATCAGATATTAGCATTGAAGTGGGGGCTCCAAGTAGACATTACTGATCAGCTGTGAAACGTCTAATGAGATACTTGGAACAGATGTCTACTCTCAGGTTCACATTCAATAGGTCCAATAAAGATTTGGAAGTATATGCAGATACCTAACTGGGCCAGAGATCCTAAAGACACTTTAGGGTACGTGTTTATCCTTAGCGATGGAGTTATTAGCTAAGCATCAAAAAACAGCCAACGGTTGTCCTCTCCACCACGGAAGCGAATATACGGCTTTAAGCATGGTAACTCAGGAAGCGATTATTTGAAAATATAAAAAATTTACCATAAATTCTAAAAGAGTATTTTTTAAAGTTTTAAAGTAACATTCAAAAGAAAACACACGTATTGCAATAAAAATCAACAATTAGGTTATTATTCTAGTCAATGGCTTACATTGAACTAGAGAATTCATCGTAGAACGTTGACATCCAAACAAGTACAACTGTCACGTAAATTTTGAATTGATTTAAAGAGACTTGACAGAAATAAAAAGGCTCGAGTGGGGAGTGAGGCCCAAAACTCTTGCAGGAGGCGAAACTGTTTCGGGACACCGAAATGTGTAAAGTAAAGTTTTATGCAACTATTTGTGAAGTATAGGCAAATATCTTAAACTTATTTGTTTTGTTTAAGATAATTAATTGATTTACATAAAATACCAGTTTTACATTTTTGTCCCAAATATTATATTTATCTTATAAATTATATATCATCATATAGTTAAAATTTTTAGGGCTATTTTAGTTTCAAACTATATAATTAATTAGAAAGTTTATATAGGCATCATAAATCATAAGCCTTTTGTCAAAGTTTGGATACATTATTAAATAGTGCTGTTATTCAGTAAATATAATTTAATTTATTTATTCTTGAAACTAATAATCATTTTGTACTTAATTTAAATAAACATTTATTACCTTTTTAATACTATTATTATTCTCTCCTCCCCTTTTTAAAACCAGTTATGAAATACTCCGAGCATTTGAGAAGCCTCGGCGTTTTTATTTCCTTAGGACTAGAAAAGTCTAAAACTAGTTGCCGAGAACCGCTCGACTATGCTATTAAGGGATAATTTTTGTTCTTATAATTTAATTTTTTTATTATTTTTGTTTGCCAATGGTGAATGGATGTCCCTCATAGTGCTGCCTTAATTCCTTAATCGTATATTAACAATAGTAGCTAATGACCTATCATTACTTACAAGTGATCTTTAGGCTTTCTGGTTGTTACAGTGATATTCCTAAAAAACTTGCTAAAATAAAATAAAAAAATAAAGGGCCGAAAAGGTACCCATATTCACTGACAACAAAGGAGCCATTGATTTGAACAAAACTAATGCCCATCGCCTTAGATCAAAGCACATCGATATGAAGCATCTCTTCGTCAGAGAGAGACATGAACTTGGCGAAAGAGAAGAAAGTGATTGAAAGAAAGGTCATTTTGGCTGAATCAATAAATTATTCTAAAAATCATACATTATTTTTCTGGTTGCACCTTTAGAAAGCTTTGCTAATAATTATGCTTTGTCACTAAGGTCAGCATATAAGGAGTAAACTTCCATTCTGTTTTTATAGAAATTGAGCTAATAATAAGTTTTAATGATTTACCTGCTTTTATGTTTTTGATATCACAAATTTCAAAGAGGGTAGATTCCTTTCTGCTGCAAGATTAGGTCTCTGAATAATATGGGTACTTTTAATCTTTTTTTTATTTTTGCCATGTTTTCGCCGTTTATTTTTCTTCTTTTTATGTCTCCCTTTGCTGTTTTTGTGGCCGTGTTTTGATTGAATTATTGGTTTTTCATCGCTTTCATCACCAAAGGAAGACAGTTCATCGTATTCAGCAGAAGAGGTGACATATTCTTCAGGAAAAATATCACTGTCATTATATTCATCAGAAGAAATGTCATATTCCCTACCAATTTCATCAATGAGTTGTTGTGCGTTTTCGGAGTTATAAATTGGTTTTTTAAGTTTTTTAGCACTACTAGCTATATCTATTTTGTATTTCTCGGCCTTGTGCTGTTTCTTTTCAGAATTTTGACCCACGATATTATCAAAGTTCTTATTAATGTCTGTATTATCGTAATCACGATTATATTTTATAATACTATTTGGTTTTGGCCTTATAATTTTGCTAGCAGCATGATTATCACCAGTTCCATATTTCCCATAACCATTGGTTATCATATGTTCCTTACCAAGGTTCTTATTCGTGCTTTTAATAAAATAATCCTGATCTAATAATTTAGGCTTCTTATAGGCATGAGCAATATATTTTTTGAATTCATTGCTTTGTTTAGAATTAAAGTTATCGTGATTTAAGGTTTTACCAAAATACTCATCATTATAATTATTATCAACTTCTTTAGTATCATATTCATCATAAACGTCTTTATTTTGTTCAAGGGGATTATTGTTGGCATTCTTGTTGATGTATTTTTTCTTGTCTTTATAATTATTTCCAATTATGTTAGTTTTCATGATAACTCGATTTGTATTAGGATGTAGAGATTTTAAAACCATATCATAAAATTTAATTTGTTTGGGATTATTATTTTGCATAAATGGATCATTCTCAATACTTTTATTGTTTTCCTTAATATAATCGATATTATTTGTATTTCTATTTCTAATAAAATCACCAAAGGTCATCGATTTGTCAAACCGTAGATTATCAACCTTTTTAACGTCATTTACATTCGATTCCTCATCTATATTTATTACTTCTTCTTTACTATCATTTTCTTTATCAATAAAGTCTTTAAATCCTTTGATATCTGAATAGTTTTCCTTATCTGGATTCTTTTCAGTTAAAGAAGCTGTAAGATTTGTATCATTATCTTTGTCATTAGATTCATTGAAGTTTCTGTTCTTTTTAAGATTTTCCATATCTTTAATGCCACTTATTTCGGAAGTATTTTCCGTAGCACTGTCCGTATCAGTTTCCGGAACTGTAGGATTTGTATTAATGACTACGACTTTGGTAGTAAAATTTTCTATATTATTAAAATCTTTGCTGCCTCTTATATGAGTATGATTTTTATTTTTTAGAGGTATGTAATTTTTATTCCCAGAATTGATCACGTCTGAATTTTTATGGGCATGTCCTCTCATAGAAGGAGAAACACGCACAGTAGATTCTTTATAATGATTCATGCCGATAATATTGTGTTTTGGTATTTGAGGTACGTATTTTTTATTCATAAAATTTAGATTGCCTGGAAAACTATCTGTAGTGATTTCTTTGTAATGATTAATTCCAATATTACTGTTAATGCTTTTAGGAATATATTTTTTATTAATAATATTTAGATTGCCAAAATTCGTATGTCCTTTTTTATTTTCATTAATTTCTTTAGAATGATTTCTGAAATTTGTGTCACTTGGATTCGAAGGTCTATTTGGTGTGATATTTTTAGAACCACTCCAATTGGGTTTTTTATGATCAGTTTTTCTAATATTTGTATTTTTCAGCCTATTATATGGATTTCTATATCCAGGTTCATTTTGGTAAGGAAGACCATTTTCATTGGGTTCGTTATGATGATTAAATCCAATATTTGTATTTTGCGGTCCGTTATCCAAATTTTTGTGTTCAAGTTGACTCTTATAATATTGATTCATGAAATAGATATTATCTAAATTTGTATCATCATCCTCGCTTATGTAAGGGAATTCATCTCCGCTGGGGTCTGCGTGATATATATTCGATTTTTCTGGTTTTATATTATATTTTTTTATTTGAGGATTGTATTTTTGAATTCTAGAGTAAGTGTTATCTAAATTATATCTTATAAGTGGAATATTATTCTCGTTATGTTCTCTAGAATGATTATTATCAATATTCGTTATGTGTGACCACTCATCACCTTCCCTTTTTTCCAATTTAATATTTCCAGTTTCATCGTTTCGCATTTTAAGCTGTTCTATTATGGGAGGATATGTTTTTAATACATTTTTATTGCTTAAACTGCTTCCAGTATCTGAAGAAATTTTTATCGTTTTGTTGTTTTCATCATCAGATATTTCAGTATCGTTACTGTTTGGAAGTTTCGTTTCATTATTATCGTCATTTACACTATTAATATGATTTATATTCTTAGTTTTGTATCTATCGCTATAGGGTTCAATTTTTTCCGTGAGTTCACTTTTTTCTACTCTGTTACTCATATTTTCTTTATCTGTTTTGTTCTTCATATGTTTGTTTTTGTGAATTTTTTCCAGTTTTTTTGGGTCTAAAGTAATATTATCTTTATTGTTATTGTCATTTTTGGCAGTATCTTGAGAGTGTTCGTGTTTTTCAGGCTCTGAAGTTTTATATTTTATATTTTTGGTTTCATCAGGAAAATAATCGCTTTTTACTGGATTTATATTCAAAACTTTATTAGTATCATTATCGTCTACAGTTTCTTTACCTTCATTGTGTTTATCATGAATTTTGTTTTTGTCATGATCATATTCAATATGTTCTGGTTCTGAAGTTGGGAACGTATTCTCGTGTTCAATATGCTCATTAGGCTTATTTTTGTTTTTATCGTAAAATTGTTCTGTTGTTTCAGGGATCATGTCTCCATCACTTACATTTTTTGTATTTGTGTGGTTTTTATTATCTTTTCTACTTTTATCGTGACGATGTTCAATTTTTTCAGGCTTTATGTTCAAAACTTTACTTTTATCTTGTTCATTATTTATATCTTTTTGGTTTTTGACCTTATTTGTTTCTCTTTCGTGAGAGTTTTTCTTGCTTTCATGATTGTTGTTTGTTATTTTTAATTTATCTTTATTTTGACTCACACTTTCTTTATTTTTTTGACTTGCGTGCCTATTATTGTCTTTATCGTAAGAATGGTCAACTGTTTCAGGGTTCTTGCTTGATATTTTTAATTTATTTTTATTATGACCTACATTTTCTTTATTTTTTTGACTTGTAACCTTATTTTTGTCTCTATCATAAGAGTTTTCCAATTTTTCATGGTTCTTGTTCGGTATGTTTAATTTATCCATAATGTCACTTTCATTTTCTTTATCGTTTGGACTTCTATCCTTATTTTTGTCTCTATGGTGAGAGTTTTCCGTTTTTTCATGATCCTTGTTTATTATTTTTAAGTTATCTTCATCGCGACTTATATTTTCTTTGTTTTTATGTCTTGTATCTTCATTTTTATTTTTATTGTGGGGAGTTATTATTTTATCAGGGTCCATGTTTGGTATTTTAAATTTATCTATGTAGTGATCTATATTTTCTTCATTCTTATGACTTTTACCCTTATTTTTATTTCTATTGTGAGAGTGTTTCATATTTTCAGGGTCCGTGTTTAATATTTTAAATTTATCTTTATGGCGACTTACATTTTCTTTATTGTTTGGACTTTTATTCTTAGTTTTGTCACTATTGGGAGAGTTATCCGTTTTTTCAGGATCAATGTTTGGTATTTTTAATTTATCTTTATTGTGATTTGCATGTTCCTTGTTTTTTTGACTTGTATTCTTACTTTTGTCTCCATCGTGAGAGTTTTCCAATTTTTCAAGGTCCGTGTTCGGTATGTTTAATTTATCTATAATGTCACTTTCATTTTCTTCATTGTTTTGACTTCTATCCTTATTTGTGTCTCTATGGTGAGAGTTTTTCGTTTTTTCATGATTTTTGTTTATTATTTTTAAGTCATCTTCATCGCGACTTATATTTTCTTTATTTTTATGTCTTGTATCTTCATTTTTATTTTTATTGAGAGGAGTTTTTATTTTATCAGGGTCCATGTTTGGTATTTTAAATTTATCTATATAGTGATCTATATTTTCTTCATTCTTATGACTTTTATCCTTATTTTTATCTCTATTGTGAGAGTGTTCCATATTTTCAGGGTCCGTGTTTAATATTTTAAATTTATCTTTATGGCGACTTACATTTTCTTTATTGCCTGGACTTGTATTCTTAGTTTTGTCTCTATTGGGAGAGTTATCCATTTTTTCAGAATCGATGTTTGGTATTTTTAATTTATCTTTATTGTGATTTGCATGTTCCTTATTTTTTTGACTTGTATCCCTATTTTTGTCTCCATCGTGAGAGTTTTCCAATTTTTCAGGGTCCGTGTTCGGTATGTTTAATTTATCTATAATGTCACTTTCATTTTCTTTATCGTTTTGACTTCTATCCTTATTTTTGTCTCTATGGTGAGAGTATTCCGTTTTTTCATGATTTTTGTTTATTATTTTTAAGTTATCTTCATCGCGACTTATATTTTCTTTATTTTTATGTCTTGTATCTTCATTTTTATCTTTATTGTGAGGAGTTTCAATTTTATCAGGGTCCTTGTTTATTATTTTAAATTTATCTATATTGTGATCTATATTTTCTTCATTCTTATGACTTTCATCCTTATTTTTATCTCTATTGTGGGAGTGTTCCAGATTTTCAGGGTCCGTATTTAATATTTTAAATTTATTTTTATGGCTACTAACATTTTTTTTATTGTTTGGACTTGTATTCTTAGTTTTGTCTCTATTGGTAGAGTTATCCATTTTTTCAGAATCGATGTTTGGTATTTTTGATTTATCTTTATTGTGATTTGCATGTTCCTTATTTTTTTGACTTGTATCCCTATTTTTGTCTCCATCGTGAGAGTTTTCCAATTTTTCAGGGTCCGTGTTCGGTATGTTTAATTTATCTATAATGTCACTTTCAGTTTCTTTATCGTTTTGACTTCTATCCTTATTTGTGTCTTTATGGTGAGAGTTTTCGGTTTTTTTATGATTTTTGTTTATTATTTTTAAGTTATCTTTATCGCGACCTATATTTTCTTTATTTTTATGTCTTATATCTTCATTTTTATCTTTATTGTAAAGAGTTTCCATTTTATCAGGGTCCATGTTTGGTATTTTAAATTTATCTATATAGTGATCTATATTTTCTTCATTCTTATGACTTTTATCCTTATTTTTATCTCTATTGTGAGAGTTTTCCAGATTTTCAGGGTCCGTATTTAATATTTTAAATTTGTCTTTATGGCGACTTACATTTTCTTTAATATTTGGACTTATATTCTTAGTTTTGTCCCTATTGGAAGAGTTATCTGTTTTTTCAGGATCGATGTTTGGTATTTTTAATTTATCTTTATTGTGATTTGCATGTTCCTTATTTTTTTGACTTGTATCCTTATTTTTGTCTGCATTAGAAGAGTTTTTCGTTTTTTTAACATCAGTGTTTGGTACTTTTAATTTATCTCTATTGTGATTTACATGTTCCTTATTTGTTTGACTTGCTTCCTTATTTTTGTCTCTGTTATGAGAAGTTTCGATTTTCACAGGGTCCGTGCTTGGTTTTTTTAAAATATTTTTATTGAGATCTACATTTTCTTTATTTTTTTGACTTGAGTCATTATTGTATTTATGAGTGTTTTCCAGTTTTTCAGAGTCTGTAATCGATATATTTATTTTATCATTATTTTTTTGATGTGTTTCTTTATTTTTGTCTCTATCGTAAAACGCTTCCAGTTTTTCCGAGTCCATATTGGATAGTTTCAATTTATCTTTATACTGACTTTCAATTTCTTTAATTTTTTGACTTGTATTCTCATTTTTGTCACTTGTATCCTTATTTTTGTCTCTCTCGTGATAATTTTCTATTTTTGCAGGGTCCGTGTTTGGTATTTTAAAATTTTCCTTACTATGGCCAATATTTCCTTTTATTTTTTTATTTGAATTATTGTCTCTATTGGGAGAGTTTTTCATTTTGTCAGAATCAATGTTTGTTTCTAATGTATTTTTATTTTGACTTACATTTTCTTTATTATTTTGACTTGAAACCTGAGTTTTAACTCTATCGTGAGAGTGACTCATTTTTTTAGGGTTCCTGTCAATGAACCCTCTATTATCACTTTTTTTTTTCGTATCATTTTTCTTTATTTCTTTATTGTTGTTTTGATACCTTTCAATATTGTTTTTATTAGGGTGATTTAGTTTTTCTGAATTGTTTTCTGTATTATTTTCGTTATTTGCTTTATAAGTACTTTCTTGTTTTTTACTATTATTCATTCTATTTTCAACAGAAGTTTCTTTATCAGAATTAATAATTGTAACTTTACCATCGTCTTTATTACGTTCATTTAAGGCATGACTATGTTCGTACTTAATTTCCTTTTTAGTGCTTTTTTTACTATCACTATTTTCATTGCTAGTATTATTCATAGTTGCAAGCTCATCATCAATTTTAGTGCTGGAATGTGTTACTTCGAGCTCTGAATTTCGATTTGTTTTACTTGGATCTACATAATCAACGTTTTTAGATGTAACATTTAGGTTTTTGGTCTCTCCAATATTTGTATATTTGCCAATAATATCAGACGTTCTGGTATCTCCCTTATTCCATCTATGCCCAGAAGACGGATTATGTTTATCAAACTCTTTTGTCCATTTTACATACCAATTTGGTGTAGCCTCTTCTGAACTGGAATCATATATTTTGTAAGCATCTTCAATATTTTCGTTTGTAAATAGTTCGCTATTCTCTATATAATTTTTTATTCCATTGAAAAGGTTTTTTAAAGTGTCTGTAACAGTTTTTGTAATAAGAGTTTCGACATATTCATTAGGTATTTTGATACCATTTACTATTGGATGTTTAATGTCTTTTTTAGCGGTTTCAGTCAATGAATCTTCGATTGATTTAAGTTTATTATTTATTTGGTCAATGTGTTTTTGATTTTCCTCTGACTGATTCTTTATTGATAATTTGAATTTTAGTTCTTGGTTTGTTATGTTCAATTCCAGTATTTTAATTTTATTTTTTAAATTTTCGTTGTCTTTTAGTATCTTCAAATTCTGTTCCTTAAATAATCTCAAGACGTTTTTATCAAAATCTTCCTTATTTTGTTTACCATTAAATAAGTTGTTTTCTAATGAGATCAAACGATTTTTGAAATCTTCCAATTGATTTTCCAATTTCGCCACGTTTTCTTTAAGATACATTAAATGTGTTTCTAATTTTTTATTTTCTTCTTTCAGCTGGGTTGTGTCCTGTTTGCTACCTGTTTGAATAATGGTTATGTTTTCTGTTTGAATACAAGATGTACTAGTTTTGTTGTCTGGAGTAACCGGGTCTAAATGTGCACTTAACACCATTTGCCTGAGCAAATTAGACATTTGTTTAACAAAGCTGTTCGATTTTAATAGTGCATCGACAATTTTTTTATTTTTAGCATCTTCCTCGTCTATATCAGCACCTTCTTTGGATTTTTCTGACACTCTATTATCTCCTAATGACTTACTTTCAGTATCACCATAAGTTGCTTTATCTGTGCCCATAATAAATAAAGGTTCTGATTGTGTCATAGCTTTAAAATTATTAATTCCTCTTACTATTGAGTTTGATTCTATCTTTTCTTGGGGTTTATTCTCAGCTAGAACTATATTTCCCTGTACTGAACTGTTTTTACTGTCTTTTAAAATTGATTCTACCTGCCTATCATGTTTATTGGCAGCTAAAATAATGCTTTTTTCTAACTGACCCGATTGGCTTTCTTTAGGGGTTGGTTCTTCTTTTTCTTTGATTGAAACTAGACTTCTTTCCAAATTTCTGTTTGATCTGCTTTTCATTGCACTAGGTTCTTCTTTATTTGAAATTTCATATTTGGATCCAACTGTGCTGCTTTCTAACTGATTGGATCTGCCATCTTCAGGGATTTCTTTAAGATTCTGTTCAGCTTCATTCTTGAATGGAAACATGCTAGTATCTAAAATACTGGTTCCATCTTGCTTAGAGGTGGTTGCTGCCTTACTATGACTGTCATTTCTATTCTGAATTGCTCTATTTTGTAAAGTATTGTTTACATTTTTGTTAGATTTTATTTTTACAATAGTTTTGTTTGGTGTGGATGTAGGAATAGCTGTGTTTCTGGGAATAAAAGTAATATTAAATACTTTACGTTGAATAGCTGGTTTTTCAGTTTCAGCTCCATTTGTAGCAGTAACGGAAGTTTCAGATAGGTTTGGATTTATTTCTTCTATATAAGGTTCTGTGAGAAATAATATATAATCATTAAAATATTGCATAAAATGGACGATGTGGATGAGAGAAATTTTTGTAAATAGAAAAATAAGTATATCTTAAGGGTAATTTGTTTACTTTGCATAATGGCTATTAGGTCGAAAAAGAAAAAGACAATTTGATTTTATATTCTATTCGACGAAATTTCAAAATCATCAAATCGTAATTAGTTATTTATGAGTTTTAACTCACCCAAATTTTGTTTCTTTTCTTCTGCAACTACAATTTTCACTAATCCAAATAAAATGAGAAAATTTATCGGGCTCTTGAGCCTTACCTTCATTATTGTTTTTTAGAAAAAAACATAACCACAAGGAAAAACAAAAGTAAATCAACTGTATACTGTATAATTAATTTAAAATCGTTTTATTGTAATTATTTAATTGACCCAGATATATGATCATATTAAAAATGTAATCAAAAATGTGGAAAATTTTGCATTGTATTCATCCAGTGTAGTGGAAATATTAATAAAAACAAATTTCATGCTGTTTACTTGCGAGACATCGATCCTAAACTTTTTTTTTATTTGAACTCGAGTAGTTAACATCAAATTTTTGTCCCAAGAGTGATAGCCATTTTTAATAATATCTTAAACGAATGCTATGCAAAATTTACTAGACGAAAGTAACATACTATTTTTGTTTAATTTAATACTGATAAACATGGACTGAAGAAGATGAAGCTTGCTAAAGCGGGTAAGTTCAGAAGAGCACAGGATGCACATCGATAACAGAAATGCTATAATTTGTTCTATCATTTTAACTCATTCATGTAGAAACAATCAATTAAAATTATCAGTTCTCTAAGAAAACCCACATTTATATGTTTAATTAGGGATTTAAAAGAAAATGGGTATCAAAACGTTAAGTGATTATTATTCGCGCTCAAAAGCAGCTAACAGAATAAAAACATATTTATTTATTTTATACAACCAGGCTTAGTGGCATTATTACAAGGATAGTTCTTTTAAAAAATTATTTAATGCATGATTATAAAATTTCAAGTATAAACAATCAACTAATTAACTAAAATTATCTAAATAAAGAGGGGTATTGAACTGCTCAAATGTGGTCATCTTAAAAATTTAAGAAATATTACTCAATATTGTGATGTTTGTTTATTTTAAACAACAGTTTATTTATTAATAATTTATTTAAACACTTATTTATTTATAACACTATAATTCTAATTTATATATATTTCGAATGTCTCTAAACTGTTTACTATTTATATTCACTGTCCATATAACAACTGACTTTTGTTGGTCCTCCACCAATATTTATATACAAATTGGTGGTCTAGAATGCTCCTCCACCAAAATTACCAGAATGTACCAGAAACGTTATCACGTTATATTTAGACTAGAAATAGTATCTCGTTGACTCTGGAATGTTCGCGAAAGTGTCTCCACCATAGTCGTCACATAGGTTTGGTCTTAAGGGGTTTTATTATGTATAATAATCGGACAAGTTGAGCCTTAAAGGCCAAATAAGACAGAAAGGGACTTGGAGGGTTAGAACATGACTGAATAATGAAATGGCTCACATAACAATATCAATCACACAAAATTGTGTGGGTATATTAAACATTGATATTTCGCTTGTTATTCGTGATGGTACATTAAAGGTGATTAGAGATAGCAACTCAAAGAAGTTGACAATATTATTTAAGATTTTATGTAAAATAATATAGATGCAACCCTACGCCTACACAGTAATGACACTATACATACAGGGGGTTTTCTAAATTCATGCGACAAAATTCAGGAGGTGATTGCTCGTATGAAATTAAGATGGGTCTTTTCTATAACAAAATTATCTCAGCCCATCCCTTTCCGAGATATCACCCTTAAAAGGTGGTGACTAAAATTGAGTTAAAAACCTTTAAAACCTATAAAAATCAAGAAAAAAATATTGCCTCTTCCTCGGTATTATTAGTCATGGTATTCTAACACGTCATACAAAGTTTCATGAAAAAATGCCAAACGATTTAAGAGCAACGTTAAAAAAATTCATTTAAATTTTTATCTTATACACCCTGTAACTATTTTTGGGTGCACTTTTGTATATAAGTAATTACGGTTTACTCGACCTATTTTTGACCCAAGAATATGTAGTATAATTTATGACTAATCTTTTTGAAACACCCTGTATTTTTAGGTCATCTGCAAATAATAAGCATTTAGACAAGTTAATACATTTTGTAATGTCATTAACAAATAACAGGAAAAACAGAGGAACCAAGTTTGTGCCCTTAGGTACGCCTGAAGCAGCGTGAAATTTTTCCATCGTATTTAACTTGTTAATATCTGTTTTCTAAATAATTTTTAAAGAAATTCATGGAACTTTTAGTGCATCCAAATTAATAAATTTTTCGCAAAAAAACATCATGTTTCACACCATCAACGGCTTTAATAAAGTCCGTGTTATTCGTGATGGTACATTAAAGGTGATTAGAGATAGCAACTCGAAGGAGTTGACAGTAAAATTTGAGATTTAATGTAAAATTAATAATAGATGCCACTTTACGCCTACACACTAATGACGCTATACCTATATTAAATTCAGTACAAAGTCGGGTAGTTCTTATCTATATATACATATATAATTCAAATGTGCGTATGTATGTCATCAAACTCCTTCTAAACGATTGCACTGATTCTTCTGAAATTTCGGCTATGCGATTAAAATGACTCAAAAATGGTTTAGGTTCACAATTATATAAAATGTTTTCATAATTAAACTAGTAAAATTTAAAAAATAATATGAATTTTGGACATTGCTCTGACATTTCATATATCATTCCACTTTCCAATATCATGTATTACAAATGTCACTCACTGCGTTCCGATATCATGTCTTACAAATAATATATAATAATATGTATAAAATACAAACAAAAGAATTCACGCAATTTCAATTTAAAATCATAGTTGCTTTGGATTTAAAAAGCGTCACTTTTAATAATTTAGGATGGCGAATTAAAATAGTTTTTTCTACTACCGTGCGTAAAGTACGTACTTTACGCACTCCACGAAGTGTGTAAAGTTGTAATTTTTGTCACTAGTGCGTAAAGTAAAACTCTTTACGCACTAGTTAAAAAAAGTAAAATTTGACAAAATTTGTACATAACAACAAAATATAACGTTTTATTTTATATTAACATTTTTTTGCTACAAAAAAATAAATTATTTTTGCTTATATCTATTTAGTGTCCAACAAGTTATCAACAGTTTATTTTAATTATAATTTTCTCTAAATGTCATCGATTTAATTAAAAGTAAACATACAGTGGATGCCAAATTTGGTAAAAGTAAGTTGGCCGTGGCTGTGTGGATTAGAAGAACTGTTAATCTCTAAACTTTTAATTAGTACCTACCTTATAACAGAACACGACAAAAGTATACTTAAGTTCAAGATTAGATTCTAAAGCCAATTTAGCATTTTTTTAAACTCAATCAAGTTTGAGAAGGTAAAAAGTTTTACTTTTTAATGTTTGTTTACTTAAATTCAAATTTTATTTGCAGTTTATTATATCTGTCATAATCGATATGGATTCAAATTTATCTAGCGATAGCGAATTTGATAATACTCGCCCAGATATCTTATGCAGTGCACAAAAAGCCACTGAAAATTTATTGCCAGAAAAATCTGCATATATTTATCAGCAAAAATACAATGCATTTATAGAATGGTGTAGGAAGAATAAGGTGACAAAATATTCGGAAAACGTTATTTTAGCATATTTCTCTGATAAATTGAAGAATTGCAAAGCTTCTGCCCTATGGTCGATTTATTCTATGCTTAAAAGCACCTTAAAATATAAAAACAACGTTGATATTTCGAAATTCAACAAGTTAATAGCGTTTCTCAAACAAAAAAATAAAGGTTATAAACCATAAAAATCCAAAATTTTTAAACGAGAAGATCTAATTAATTTTCTGTTGAAAGCTCCAGATTCCAAGTTTTTAATGATCAAAGTAAGTAAATGCCTCAGTAACTGCTTGAATGCTCAGTATAAAATTAAAATATTCTGTAAAGTTTTGCAACGAGATGTTTGTTCGTATGGTGTGTTGCCTAACAAAATCAGTTGCTGTCCTAACAGGCCACCGGGTTTGTTAGGCAGCACATTATACCTAAAACATTTATATTTTTTACAATAGCATTTATTTGGAGTTTTACATGCGCAAAGTCAAGATATTTTCTAATGTTTAATAAATTATTTGTAACATTACAATATGTTATTTTTTAGGTAGCTTTTATAATTGGAATTGCGGGAGCTTGTCGCCGGGAAGAATTATGCAAAATGACAATTAACGATGTGGAAGATAAACAAACAGTGTATATTATCAAAGTATCAGAAACCAAAAATGGAATAGAACGCATTTTTACGATTTTAAATCCAAATAATTCTGCAGTTGATTATTTCTAACTGTCAAAAAACATGGAGGATGGAAATCATCTGCTGTTGCAGAAGGCTACGTAGACAGCACAATAACACAAAAAAACAAAATTTCTATTAAAATTTTGATGGATGACAGTATGCCATTCACTTCCAAACAAAGCTACAATTTTACCGTTGACAACTCTAATGAAGAATTAGTGGAACCACTCGACAGTGAAACTAAAGTTACACAAAATATTTTAACCTCTTTACTTGAAAAGGCCAAATCCATACCACTCGAAGCTCAAAATAGGGTTACAGAAGTAATATCACAACATTTTTCAAACTCTGTGCGGGAAAAGGCCAAAACCTTAAGTTTTGGTAATTGCAATGATTGCACATTCAATATTAATATTCATAAGAGTTAAAAACCTATTTTTTTAAATATTTCCTCATTTGTTAGTCATTTTGTTCTGTAAGAATTATAAATTTGTAAAGTTCCAATAAATTTATTTTTGTTGCTGTGTACAATTTTTGGCATATTTTACTTTTTTTCACTAGTGCGTAAAGTATTTATAACTTTTATATTTCTAATATTAGTGGATTATGTGTACGGTATTAGAAAAAATATTGTATGCCACTCGTGTGTAAAGTCCCTTTTTTGACTCATGTGATTGTCGCACGAGCCGTAGGCGAGTGCGACAACATTCACATTCGTCAAAAAAGGGTAACTTTACACACTTGTTGCATAAATAACTATTTTAACGGGGTGGGAGTTGGGAATATCGTACAAATATTTAATAAATTTAAATAAATAAAAATAAATAAAAAATAAAATAAATAAAAATAAATAAAAATAAATAAAAATAAATAAAAGTAAATAAATAAAAATAAATAAAAATAAATAAAAATAAATAAAAATAAATAAAAATAAATAAAAATAAATAAAAATAAATAAAAAATAAATAAAAATAAATAAAAATAAATAAAAATAAATAAAAATAAATAAAAATAAATAAAAATAAATAAAAAATAAATAAAAATAAATAAAAATAAATAAAAATAAATAAAAATAAATAAAAATAAATAAAAATAAATAAAAATAAATAAAAATAAATAAAAATAAATAAAAATAAATAAAAATAAATAAAAATAAATAAAAATAAATAAAAGTAAATAAATAAAAATAATTAAAAATAATTAAAAATTAATAAAAATAAATAATAATAAATAAAAATAAATAAAAATAAATAAAAATAAATAAAAATAAATAAAAATAAATAAAAATAAATAAAAATAAATAAAAATAAATAAAAATAAATAAAAATAAATAAAAATAAATAAAAATAAATAAAAATAAATAAAAATAAATAAAAATAAATAAAAATAAATAAAAATAAATAAAAAATAAATAAAAATAAATAAAAATAAATAAAAATAAATAAAAATAAATAAAAATAAATAAAAATAAATAAAAATAAATAAAAATAAATAAAAATAAATAAAAATAAATAAAAATAAATAAAAATAAATAAAAATAAATAAAAATAAATAAAAATAAATAAAAATAAATAAAAATAAATAAAAATAAATAAAAATAAATAAAAATAAATAAAAATAAATAAAAAATAAATAAAAATAAAAAAAAAATAAATAAAAATAAATAAAAATAAATAAAAATAAATAAAAATAAATAAAAATAAATAAAAATAAATAAAAATAAATAAAAATAATATATTTAGCAGAAGTGTATATTGGATTGATTTTTCGTTTTACTAGTTCTCTAGAATAGATGACAGATGACATTTTTTTTTTGAAATCGTGTTTAGATTTTGTACTATTATTTTTTTAAATTTCAAAAAGATTCTATTTACGTACGTCACGGAGTCTAATGGTATATATGATAAAGAGAGTCCCTCTTGTTTACTTATATGCAAAATTATATTTAAATTAATTTATTTGTTTACTTTTTGCAAATATTTACAATTAACGTAGACCAATGAATTTAATATTTTGAAAAATAATGCACTGATATAACAGGTAGGTACTTACCGGCGGGGTTGGTTGTAGTTTAGCCATAGCTTTGTAGCTTAGATTGCTTGCTTGTTTGCTTGCTTGTTTGCTTGTCCGCTTGTAGGTAACTCTTTCTGCATGCCAATGGAGAAATGCAATCATCGAGTGTCTGCCTCCTCGTGGCACCGCTGGATACGTTAATATTGCTGCTCTATGAACAGCACTATTAACTAACTAAATGGCACTCCATCAATACCCCAAGCTAAGGTGTAAGGCAACGTGCTGAAGGCTCAATGGCCGCTGGGAAAGCGGTTTCGAACGTTCCTCTGAGGGAACCTGGCGAAACCCTCTTGTATCTAGCCATGCCGGCGCATGCGGGGCTCTGCGTCGGTCGACTTTTATTTCCCTAGCTGTTCGTGGGATTTACATGGGCAAGAAAACCAAATTCAGCAAACCCCGGCGGGACTACACCGCCACCAAATCTGATCAGACGGAGCCTGCCATCCGAAGCGATCAACCTCCCTCAACCTCTCAAGTGAGACAACCTCACAAGAGAGAAGTGGGAGAACAAAAGAAAGAGGTGAAGGGAGAAGAGAAGAGGAGCACCATCGCTCCATCTTCTCCATCCCCCTCTCACCACTCATCGGCGAGGGAAGCTCCCCTCAAGAAAGAATCCAAACGGAAGCTACCTTCCCTACCTCCACTGGGACAACCTGGTGGAAAAGACGACCCACTGAGGCATGGACTCAGTGGGCCAGGGGTTCGGTGGTATCTTCGCTACCTCGCTCAGGGCATGACACCGGAGGAAGCGAAAAAGAAAGCTGTGGAGCACAAATCACAGGGAGAGGGAAGTAAAACCAATCCTAAGGATCTGAAAAGAAAGCGGGACGGGAATAACATTACACCACCGCAAAGGAAAGAAAAGAAAAGGAAAGTGGCCGATACTTCCGCTTCGGGCAGTTATGCAACTGCCGTGAAGACGGAGCGGGTCGCGATCCTACCTAAGGGGTTTCCTGAGACCATCCTCAGTGCGAACGAACAAACCTTGGTAGAAGAAGCCCTGGTAGAAGAGATGT
Source organism: Psylliodes chrysocephalus (assembly GCA_927349885.1). Taxonomy (NCBI): domain Eukaryota; kingdom Metazoa; phylum Arthropoda; class Insecta; order Coleoptera; family Chrysomelidae; genus Psylliodes; species Psylliodes chrysocephalus. Next base: position 38,522,062 of record OV651816.1, on the reverse strand, counting down.
TCGCTGGATGGGAGCATAAGCTCCAATTCGGAGGCATCCACTTCCGGCCAGGAATGGTCTTGATCGACTGTGAAACCCCACAGTCAGCAGAATGGCCCAGGGCAAAAATACCACACCTGAGCAACTGGAAGGAAGTGGAGTTGGAGGTATGTGCGGGAGACGACATCCCGAAAGCACATACAGCCACGCTCTTTCTCCCAAGAAGTCAAGGGAAGCCTGTAGAGAAGCTTCTACAGTTAATAGAAGCGCAGAATGTGGGGCTATCGACCACACTGTGGAAAATCGTCAGTCAAAAAGACAAGGAGAAAGGCCAGATCCTTAGGTTAGGAATAGATAACCTATTCTGCCAACGGATCAAGGAAAGTGGATGTACTATCCACTATCGATTTGGGAAAATCCCCGTACACGGCCTTCAAAAGAAAGAAGAATTAAAGGAACTGGGAGGAACAACAGAACCAACTCCTAGTACTTCCAAACATGAGACTGATGTGGAGAGCATAGAGAGCCTTAACCTCTCAAATCTCTGCGTAGACTCATCTGAGGATGTAGAAATTGATGAAGAAGCAGAAGAGGGGGATATGGAACGCACCCTCACCGATGGGGACAACACCCCCCATTAAAGGAGAGAAAAATGGCGGGCATCAACATCGCCCAAGTGAATGTCCATCACGCCAAGGGAGCCTCGGCTGTGATATCTAGGACATTCACTAAAGATCAATTAGGAATCGTATTGATCCAGGAACCGTGGGTCTATGGAAACCAGGTAAGAGGACTTGCATGTAAGGATGCAAGGGTAATTTATCACACTAGTGATGAAGTACCCAGAACATGCATAATGGTAAGAAGTAATATTAAATATTCTTGTCTTTCAGAATTTATGACGCGTGATCTCGTTCCAATTCGAGCATACCTGGAATTAGGGATGAGGCTGGAAGACATAGTAATAGCTTCTAGTTACTTTACTGGAGATGGACATGTACCACCCCCGGAAGTATCGAGGCTAGTGGAGTACTGCCAGAGAAGACATCTGCCATTACTTCTTGGATGCGACGCCAACACGCACAGCACTGTATGGGGAAGCAACGACACCAATCAAAGAGGTGAGCAACTTTTAGAATATATTTTTAATAAGAACCTTATTGTGCAACATATTGGGAATATTCCAACATTTGTAACAAGGGCAAGAAGTGAGGTATTAGACATCACATTAAGCACACCGAGCACTAAAGATCTAGTTAAAAACTGGAGGGTATCGAGTGAACCATCTCTATCTGATCACAAGATAATTGTGTTTACGTTAGAGAGCGACATTCCTGAGACGATCCTCAGGAGGAATCCTAGAAAAAACAGACTGGGACAAATACAACACCATTCTAAAACAAAATTTAGCACGTATCCAGACAAAAAAGGAGCCGGAGCATCCACTTGCTCTGGAAAACGATCTCGAAGAACTAAATGGGGCAATACTTGAGGCATATGAATCAAGCTGCCCCATTCAAAGAAATAGAACTAGTAGGGATGCTCCTTGGTGGAACCGTCATCTGTCAAACTTACGATCCGAAGTGCGGAAGCTCTATAATAGGGCCAAGCACAGCGGAGATTGGCAGAGCTACACCGAGGCGCTTACTACCTACAACAAAGAAATCAGGAAAGCTAAACGTAACAGCTTTAGAAAATTCTGCGAGGATATTAACTCTACACCTGAGGCAGCGAGACTGCACAGGGTCCTGGCAAAAGGGAGAGTTGAAACAGTTATGGCATTAAAGAAACCAAATGGAAGCTTCACGGAGAGTGAGGAGGAAAGAGCTCGCCTCTTACTCGAAACTCACTTTCCTGGAAGCACACCTTTTCTAATAAGGGACACAACTAAGGTAAGCAGACCCCCAAGAGAGGCCGCTGTAGTGGCCAAGCATATATGCAGCAGAAATCGGTTAAGGTGGGCCGTAAACACTTTTAAACCGTTTAAGTCTCCAGGTGTGGATGGAATATTTCCTGCCCTGCTTCAGCAGGCACAGGAGGAATTACTACCACACATAATCCGGCTATCCCGGAGCAGTCTGGAGCTAGGATATATACCAGAAGCATGGAGAAGGGCCAGAGTCACCTTTATTCCAAAAGTAGGGAAAAAGGATACCACACATCCTAAATCTTTCCGTCCAATCAGCCTCACATCCTTTGTATTAAAAACAATGGAGAAGGCTGTTGATAACTATATCAGAACAGAAGTCCTGGAGAGGGTGCCACTCCACCACAGCCAACACGCGTACCGAGCAGGAAGATCTACAGAAACTGCCCTGGTACAGTTGACTGATGTAATCCAGGATGCACTGACAAACAAAGAAACGGTCGTGTGTGCCTTTCTAGACATAGAAGGAGCTTTTGACAACACGCCACACGAATCTGTAAAAAGAGCACTTGCATACAGAGGAGTAGATAACATCACATCCAGATGGATGGCTCAGCTGTTATCTTCGAGAACTGCAGAGACACAGATAGGGCAGGACACCATCTCCATCTGCACAACCAGAGGATGTCCACAAGGAGGAGTTCTATCCCCACTAATGTGGAGCCTAATCGTAGACGAACTTCTATGCAGATTGACTGACCTCGGCATACCCTGTCAAGGTTATGCCGACGACATAGTCATATTTGCTAGTGGCAAGTTTAGTAATATCCTGTGTGATATAGTCCAAAGAGGACTAGAACATACCAAAAGATGGTGCTGTGAAGTGGGACTTAGTATAAACCCTACAAAAACAACACTAGTAGCCTTTTCAAGGAAAAGAAAACTTAATCTCAAAACCGTTAAATTAGACGGGATAGATATAGAATGGAAAAATGAAGTCAAATATCTAGGCCTAACACTGGACAACAAACTTCTCTGGAACACACATGAGAAGGAAGTAGTAAATAAGGCCACAAAAGCCCTAATGGTATGCAGAAACATGGCGGGTAAACGATGGGGATGTAACCCAAACATACTGCGATGGATGTATACTGCAATAGTGAGATCAATCATCACTTACGGGGCTATAGCCTGGAGTAACAGAACTAGTTTAGTTACTACGAGAGCTAATATCTCTAAAGTACAAAGACTAGCCTGTGTTTGCATTACTGGTGCAATGAGAACCTGTCCTACGGCCGCAATGGAGGTGATCTTAAACCTCACCCCTCTACATTTGATGATAGAGAATGTGGCAAAAAGGACACGATATAGAATGATCAGGAGCGGAGTAATCAGACGAAAGTCTACTTGCTTCAGGACTAAAGATACCTGGGACATGCCCCAGGATGAAATGCAAAAGAAGTACAGTTTTGTGAAAAACTTCAAAACCACAGAGCTGGGCTGCAAGAAAGAATGGAGCCAAAAATCCATCGCGCTTGCAACCGAAAGACGTGCTATTCAGTGGTACACGGACGGTTCCAAAACCATAGAATGAACTGGAATAGGAGTGTATGGACCGAGAACCAAGCACTCCGAAAGCTTGGGAAAATACCCAAGCATCTTCCAGTTGGAAATTCACGCCATCGAGAAGTGTATCCAGTTTAACATCAAGAAAAACTATCATAGACAAGAGATTATCATCATGTCCGATAGTCAAGCAGCCATCAAAGCGCTGAGTTCTTACGTAATCAGCTCAAAAATGGTATGGAGATGCCTAGAACAATTGAATGAGCTAGGCGAGAAAAATAGAGTTACTCTCACTTGGGTCCCGGGACATAACGGGGTACAGGGTAAAGAGATTGCAGATAGTCTTGCAAGGAAAGGGGCTCAAACACCCTTTGTAGGACCTGAGCCGTTCTGCGGTATCAGCAGTAACATAATATTAGAAGATATTAAAAAAGAATTGGGTAGTAGAAGAACCGATAATTGGAACAATCTCTTGGGGCTGAGACAGGCCAAGATACTTTTGGGTGAATATAACCAAAAAAGATCGGAAGCCTGCATCTGCCTGAGCAAGAACAGGCTACGTATTGTAACAGGGATCCTTACCGGGCACTGCCGACTAAAATAACACCTAAGTAAACTGAGAGTAGTAGAGGATAGTGAGTGCAGATTCTGTGAGGAGGAGGACGAAACCTCCATTCACATCCTAACTGAATGTGTAGCACTCCAGAATCCAAGGGCACTATATCAAGGAGGATATCAAATAGAAGAGGGAGACTTACCTAACTTGAAGCCACTTCAAATCCTACACTTCCTTGAGAAAATAGGATTGGAAGGGTCGCTATAGGCATTGAGACATTTCCTTAGTGCAGTGGCGACAGAAGGGGGTACAATAGATCTTTTAGGTCGCAGTGTATTAACACCCCATTATCAACATAACATAACATAGGTACTTACCTACCTAACATAAATACATTTCTTTCGATTGTGACATATCGATTGCAATGTTTTTAAACAATTTAACCTCTGAAATACACCCTATAAGTAATATTAATACAAAATTTGGTTAGAAGCTGACATTTCTTTTAATGTTTACAAATTTTTTAAACACTTAAACCCCTAAATACCTTCTCAAAGTACTCCAATGGATTTACTATTTTGGAAAATAATGAACATTAATATAAATAATATTAGTGTAAAATTTGGGTCGATTCTGACGTTTCGTTCTTTTAATACGAATTTTTAAAATTTTAAAATCCCCTAACAAACCCTCCTCCCACGCTCCGATTTCTTCCAAAAACTATTACCCATTTGATTTTTGGTAAAAATCTATTTAGCCGTTTTTTCTAAACCGTTAACATAAATTTTAGATAGACAGGCACACAGACATGTTTTTCGGACCCAGGGTCCTCCAAATCAATTAAAATCTCGGGGTCAAAATTTTGGCGATCACAATACTTCCCCTCAATAATATAATTCAAAAAATTTAATTAAGGGAAAGTAAAAAGGATTAGAAATATCAAAGTGTTAAAATGTTACTTATGGTACTTACCGCATTCTGGATTGGGCATATCGCCGTTTGCCCAATTTAGCAATACTTTTCTTTTTTTCCATATTCTTCACAATAAAAGTTCAAAACTCACAAAAAAATCACTTCACTCTACAAATATCTTTTACATAAAACACATTGCGATTCGCAGGTAGCTGATACTTCAATCCCTATCAATATTCTTCAAAACATTGTTATTAAACCAGGTAAGTGTCAATCAATAACACTTTAAAGTTTTATTGAATATTAAAATTACCTAATTTTCTTCATAGAATTAGCTTTATTAACCGATTTATAAAGTTTTATAAAACTATAATTGTTTTTTAATTAGGGGATTAAAAGATTTGAGATTGCTGTTTTGGAATAAGATATTGTTGATTTCTTGGAAAACTTTATTCTTGATAAACGCGTCTGCATTAGCCAAATATATTGTATTTACTTTTTTTACCTTTGAAGTTTGTATAATAATAATAATTACAAATCCGCTTTTAAAATATATTGACAAAAATATACACTAAATGATTATTTAAATTTATAAAATTATTAAAAAAAAATGCAAGAGGAAAGTAAAACAGACATACTGTCAAAAACATAAAAATCTAGAATCTCAGAAAGATCGTACACATCCGATCTCGCTAGCCACTGCACTGGTGACAGTTTCGACCGCGGCGCTTACAAATATTTTATTTATATTTAGCAAGTTTTAGAACAAGAACCTTTATTTTTGTTGTGCGCTCAAACGGCTAAAGATAAAAGCATGATATTTTGGGAATGATTACATATCTAAAAAGTTATGGCAGCAGATTTAAAAAAAAAAAAAAAAATAAATAAAATCGGAGTGAAAATATTTTCATTAACTCCCAAAAATTTCAAAAAAATCGCTTGGTAAATAACGGCGTTTGACTTTTATTTCAAATAAGCGAGGGTATGTATTCCTCTTAAGGTAAAACCATATGCACAGCTTTAGAAATAATATAACATCTATTTCAAGATGCACTCGCAATTATAACTTTACTTCAAAGAAGTTTCTTGTAGTAATATCATTTAAAATAAACGTTTCTTATACATTTGTTGCCTTTATTTAAAATCTCAAAATATCAAGATAGGCTACCAGTTTAACATTTTGGAAAAATATGTGTTACCTAGTAGTAATTGCATTAGAATGGCCGCGCCCTATGTTGGGCATGTCGAACGTCTCTCTTGCACCGTTATCAACATAATAGAGTCGATGGATTTGGTGATTTGATGTATGACTCATCTAAAAATTTTTGATGAATAACAGAACAGTTTTGATGATTGCTAGATAGCATCGATGAATATTAGAAAACGCCTTCTATGTCGATGTATTAATTACAAAATTTATCGCGGGAAAGAGGGTAAGACGCTCTTACGGAAAGTATTTGCTCGAAGCTTAGAGTATATACTGTCTTGGTTGACATATATGTCGTCCAATTGAGATTGTCAGACCAACATTAATACAAACACTCAACTGGTATGTCTAATATTATTATCATCAGTAGTCAATATGATTCATAATGATACTCCAGTAAGCACGATAACCATGATAACTGTCATAGTGTCAGTTCCATTTTTGATATTACTTCTTATTACATATATAATTATAATACAATCACCAGGAGCTACTCAATCACCCGAGAGAATATTTTCACCGCAACGCCAGAAGCAGAATTGTTCAACAATACCGGTAGCAGCTCTTGTAGAAAAGATCTATCCTGATTCTGACCAATTTAAATTCTTATGCACTGTATTAAATCTAGGAGAAAATATAGTTATAGTGCTAACAGAATGTTTTGCAAGCAAACCAATTTACGGTAAGCATTACGTAAGCAGTGGTTCTTTAACTTGGTCTAATTCCAATGAAATATACAATATTTTAAACTATACTGAAGTTATAACCAACAACCAATCTATTATGGTGCTTGAATTGGACCCACAACTACCATCCCCATGTAGCAATGATGATTTTATAGTTGAAAATGGATATAAAAGTAATAAACCTCATTATCTTATTGGTTGGAATTCCACGTCTTTAGAAGCTTTTAAAACAGTTCAGTTATTATTGATACAAAAACAGTGTCTTCCAAACATGACCTCGGCTCTGGTGTACACCCATCAAGGATTTTTCACAGGATTCCAAAGTGTTAATTGTAATTTGAGCTCTCCAATAGAAGATAATATTGTGGTATTAGCCAATTTTCTTGATGAGTTAGAAACGACAGTTGAAAATATTACAGTGAGTAAACAACAAATTAGTGAAAAATATATAAACGATAAACAATTATATATGGTTAAAAGAGATTTAACAGGTACAGTTGATAAATCTAAGGCTATAAAAGATATAAATAAAAAAACTGTAACAACGTCAATTCAAAATAAGCCGTTGGATACATCTTTGGAGAACATGAGGATATCTATGAAGAAAATTGAAGATACGAATAATTTTAATTTTGCCCAAATCGACAGAATGTTGAGGAATGCCATGAAACCTACTACTAATCCAGACATAAAAGCCTACAGGGATTTTTTAAAACAACTACATAAAAATTTATTTACTAATGCAATTCAGCTGGGTACTGACAATATAAATAAAACAACAGTTTTTGTTAATCATAGATCAGAGGATCAGAAAAATCAGCAACGGTTGATTGAATCTAAAATTTCAAAAAAGCGCATGATAGAGAACGAGTCTCAATACCAGGTTGAAAAATTTATGGAAAGTATTGAAAATATTCCAATATATCAATTTTCAACATCAACTATTGATTATCTGTATACAATGGATGAAATGATAAAGAACATCTTAAGAACAACAACTTCAACTACTGTAACAACCACCACAGAGCATTTTGGTAAAGAAGACTATATGATTAACGTTTTCTTAAGAAGTGGAAAGACCATTTTTAAAACTAGTTCTACCTTGTATCCTTTTAACACGAAAAAACAGGATGTACAGTTCGGTTTTACCACTAAAGCTTCAACCATAGCGTCTACTAGAAACAAAATTCAGGAGGGTCTTATAACAGCTTTTAACACAGTAAATATAGCATTATTTTTGAAAACTTTGAAAGCTAACACTACTAAATACTATAATACCCATCTTGGGACTGATATAAAATACGATGACTTATTGAAGAAATATACCACCGAAACAACGGAAATGAAACAAAACAGGCAAAATATTATGACAAGGAAACCTATACGGAAAATTAGTAACGTAATAAATAATCGAATGGATGTAATTAAAGTTAAAGTGGGCAAACATAAAAGTGAAGTAACTCATCGTCCACAACAAGTTAATGAATTATTGAAACGTACAATAAAACGAAAATTAATAACTGATAAAATTATCATTAAAAAACGAATTAATCCTATAGGAATACCAGTTAAAATCAATAAACTAGAGACAGCACCAGGCAACCTTTATAACAAAAAACTAACCCATCATCGAAACAATAGTGTTATTGGAATAACAAATAAATATCATAAGATATCTACTACAATAAAAACAGCAGAAGCCACTGATGGTCTGCATGAAAAGTCATCTACAGCAAAGAAAGCAAGAAACTATAAAAGTACAATAAACATTTTTCTTAGAGATGGTAAACAATCTACATTAAAACCAATAAAAAATATAAGCCATACGAGAACAAGAACAAATAGCAGGAATACAAAAAATATAAGAAAAACAAAACATGCAAGGAAAACAAAAATTATAAGAAAAGCAAAAAATACAAGTAAAACAAAAAATACAAGTAAGACAAAAATACAGGGTAAAGAACGTAATACACCTAGAGGAAAAACTACAAAGAATCCAAAAAGTAGAAAACATTTTAAACGGGCAAAATTATCTCGTGGAGATCGTAAAATAACTGTAGCCAAAATAGCAAAAAATGCAAGAAACCCAAAAAATGTTGTAAAATATCTTAAAACAACTACCCTTAAACCAACAAAGCACTTACCAAGAACAAAAATTCCTGGTAATTATAAAATAACAAAGTATTCAAAAAGAACAATTCCTGGTAAACATATTAAATCAGTGACAGTTAAACCAAAAAGAGATTCACAAAGAACAACGATTCCTGATAGTTATCTTACAACAATAAAGCAATTAAAAAGAACAACAATTTCTGGTAATTATCCTAAAACAACAAAGTATTCAAAAAGAACAATTTCTGGTAATTATATTAAATTAGCGACAGTTAAACCACCAAAAGGACATTCACAAAGAACCATCCCTGGTAGTTATGCTACAAAAATAAAGCAATTAAAAAGAACAACAATTCCTGGTTATTATTTAAAAACAACAGCAGTTAAAGGTACAAAAACTACTGAAAAATCTACTCGTAGAAAATACAGAAAAGAAAGCAAAAGATCTCTTTCAGATTACAGCAGTCCACCAACTGATTGGTTTACATATCAAATACCACAACGCGTTAACGAAAAGCTACCAATCAAACCAAAAACAACAGTAATGCCTACTGGTAACTTTAAATTCACAAAACCCATAAATCCTTTGAATATTAGTTTCATTGGAATACTTATTACGAGAAGGCCAGATGTAGTAGATATTAATATTAACAAAACTGCTAAAGGAAATTCAAATTTAGGTAAAAATCTAACGAAAATATTTAATTACCAAAATCTGTCATTTGCAACAGAGACTGAAGATGGCTCTAAAGGCAGTAACGTAGGTGAACATTTTAATAATGATACAGGAACTATCACTAGTATGCTAAAAGATATTTTTTCTAGTAAGGGGAAGGAAAATAAGGACGATAATAGTATTGCAATTTCGAATATTTTAAAAGAGTTAAACAATAAGTTTTTTGTAAAATCCTTACCAGTTGCTTCATGTTTGTTTAAAAATATTAGTATAGAAAATTAAACTCTATAATCTATTTTTATGATTAAAATTTGATGTTTTGACCATTCTTTAACGATATACACTGAGGCGACAGTTAAAGAGTGGTCGAGCTAAGTGATCTAAGTGCAAAATATTATCTATGTGCTAGTCCCACTGAAAGATTTAAAAGTCAATTTCATCGTAGTGGTTTAAACCGACCTTCAAAACGGATGCAGCCTCTATATGTTCCGCATGATAATCTCTACAGTTTTCTTTGAATTCTGAAAATTTTAAATTTTGGCAATTAGATCACTTATCTCGACCACTCTTCAGTTCTTTTTTTTTAAGTTTCTATTTAAAAGTTCCTATTTGATGATAATTATTGTTACATGTTAAGAATAATTATAATAATATATCTAAGAATAAGTATATCTGTTTTATTTTGTAAATGTATGTAATTTGGTGTATAGTTGTATTAAACAATAAGTTAACTACAAAGGAGTAGCGCAAATAAGGATGGCTTCAGGCTGAATTTTCGGAAAGAAGCTCCCTGAGATCGCCCTTGAACGCAAATGCAGTAAAACAATCGACCTCTGTTCGAACTCGAACAATGTCGGAAGTCACCTAAACTAGCTAAAGAAACGTCAACAACTCGATCTCTTTGATCATTAATATAACAACCAGAAGATAAGTCATACATATTTTTGATATACAAAGGCGTGTCTTTTGCACCAACTAATAACGTCTTCAAATGGCGCACTGAGTGCGCACTATTTCAGAACTAATTGAGTTTTTGTCTTCAAATGAAATTGCACTGCACCGGACTTCTTTTTTTTTTTTTTTTTTCTTAAATGGACTTGAACTTTTAAGTTACTGTTTTTGCGCAACATTTTTATGTCTTCAGTTGACATGCACTGACCAAGGTCTTATCTTCAAACAAAAATCAGTGTAGCGCTAAATATTTACAGAGGTGCTGCAATAGGTTGTACAAAATAATCTGAAAAAGCCTATAATAACTAGAAAGGAAAGTCATGTGTTGGACACATCATATTTTTTTCTTTCCAGCATCGTTTTGTATCTGTTTTCACACTGTACCCAAGTTTGTGATGAGTTACAGGACTCCGCACATTTACCATTGAGTTTGGGTAGAATCAAGTGTGGCCTAAATATTTTCCTGCGATAACGACATAGCAATATAATAATGTTCCAACAGATTATGGGAAGATTTGAAGTATGGTATGGAATTGTAACTGAAAGATTTGAATGTATGTAATGCGGTTGATGGATATCCTCCTGATTATAAAACTGATCAGACTCCAAGAAGTAGAAGTGACCAAAACGTCAAAATAGGTTTAATGGTTATGCCTTGTTGATATCCTCACATTGGAAGTTATAAAACTGAGAATCTAAAAAAAAGCTTTGGAGGATAAAGGTTTAAATAGACGAGTTCGTTTGCTTTGTTCAATGTGCTCATTGGAATTAGAACATCTCACGTCTATGAAAACTTATAATAATGAGTTTGTCCATTTAAATGGCTCTTGCTAATATGGAAAATCCCGTAAAAGACGAGTTTCTTGGTGCCGCACTATTAGCCGGTCTGTTTTCTGATTAAGATCCTGTGATTATGGCAATAGAGAGCTCAGGAGCTAAAATTATGAGTGATTTTGTGAAAACTAAATTGCTTTGAGACATTCACCTCGATAAGCGACTGCACTAGAAAAATATTTGTCAATTTTTTAAAGACGAAAAATCAATTTTGTTCAACTTTTAAAAAATTTAAAATAATGATTGAGAATCAAACAAACTTAAAGATTAAAAAATTAAGAATTGATAATGATGGTGAGTTTGTCAATTTTATTTTAACTGAATATCTAAAGAAACATATAATTTTGAATCAGTTGACTATACTGTACAATTCTTAGCAGAACGGAATTGCTAAATGAGTTAATAGAAGTGTAATGGAAAAAGTTAGGTGTATGATGCATGAAGCAAAGTGTGACAAAAGAATGAGAAGTGAGTCTGCAAATACAGCTGTTTGCATTATAAATCGTTTACCATATAAATCACTTCCTAATACAGGAATCGATTTCCCTTTTTAAATACTAAAATTTTTCTTGAATTTTTAAAAGTAATTTATTAATGCGAAAATACACATAATGTAGGAGACTTTTATGTTTTAAAGAATATATTGTCAAGGTGTCTTCCATTTCGGTCCAAAAACTCCTGCAAGGCCGTATTTATGTGGTTAATAACTGATAAGCACATCTCAGGTGGAATTCCGTTAAATTCTTTCCGCATTTTTTGTATTAATACTTGCAAAATCCTAGGTCTATTAACGTAAACTTTACTTTTGAGGTGTCCTTACAAAAAAAAGTCCAGTAGGGGGAGATGAAGAGACCTAGCTGGCCAGTTTAGGTCTCCAAAGCGAGATATGACCTTTTCCGAGAATAATTCTCGAACGATTTCCATAGACGCTCGGGCTCTATTTGCGGTGGCTCAATGTTGGTGAAACCATGTATCCTGATTAAAGCCACCAAATTCTTGCAGCTGAGATACCAAAAACTCCGGCAGCATGGCACAATAACGATCACTATTTACCGTCTGAGCTACGATGCGTCGGTTTTCAAAAAAGTATGGACCGATAATTCCTGAAGCCGACATCGCACACCACACTTATTTTTGCACTATTTAGGGGCGTTCCATGTTTTTTATTGGATTCTTTTGTGCCCAATAGCGACAATTTTACTTATTAACTGCGCCTAAAAGGTAAAAGTTGGACCTAAAAGTCACTGAACAGAATATTGTTAATGTGGTCGTTAGCAAAAAATGGTTTATCATTGTTTCGGCGAAAGAACGACGGTTTCTAAAGTCACAAAACCTTCACTTTGCAACTGTATACCAGTCGTTGCTCTTAAAGTATGCCTCAATAATGAACGCACGATGCACACCTGACCAATGCTCTTTTTTTACTAAATAACCCACATCGATCCACTATTGAACGACTTTAACCTGACTCCGCTATGTTACACTGTTGCCAAGTTATTCGAGTTTGTGTAATTACTGATGAAAAATGGACAGGTGAAAAGTAACCTTAAGTCATCTGAGAAGTTGTTGGATGCGTTGACTACGTTCAAATTCCTGATCACAAGCGAAATAGGTTATAGATTTCATGATTATGCTAACCCATAGAAAATTACAAGAGCCAAAGACTTTGTGTTTTTAGAAAATGAGTTTGAGTTAACCCCAGAAAAAAGTGATATACCGATTGTTACTTATAATATACCTAGTATACCCGATTACAGAGATGAAAACGTTTCTGAACCTATGATTTTGAAAGAAAATTTAACCCAAAATACTGGAAACCTATTTTGTGAAGAGCAACAAACCAAAGAAGAACATTTTTTTTGTGAAAAAACACTCCATAAGGGGCGTTTATTAATATTACAATCTGATCAAGAGTTGATCAATGAGTAATTTTGTTATAACCTAACTTAACTAGGGTTGCAATCTTAAAAACTAAAGTTCTACTCGCTAGTATAACTTAGGGTCTGATAACTTAATTACACTAAACTAACGTATAACACTAAACTAATCAAGAGGTTTCACTCTCTTGAGTCTTCTTGTCAGGTTCGTGTTGTTAATAAGCTGGATCGCCTCAATGTTTACATGTTGGTGGAGCCGTTGTTTGTGACTCCTAGCGATAGTCTGTTTAACAGTGTCCATCTAAAGGTCTCGATAAAGGGCGCTGCTTCTAATGTACCAAGGAGCATCGACAACGTACCTCAATACTTTGTTCTGGAATCTCTGGATTATTAAAATATTACTGTAGCTGGCACAACTCTAGAGCTGAATACCATAGGTTTAAATTGGTTTAAAAACTTGTTTATGTAATAGAATTTTGTTATATGTAGATAGACTGGAATGCCTAGTAACAAGTACATTTAATTAAATTTTTTAATTCTTGTCTTTTCTTTTTAACATGGACCTTCCAGCGAAGTTTTGCATCTAATGTAATACCTTGATATTTTGCCGAGTTAGCATAAGGGACCTGAGCATTATTTATGTTAATCGATATTCTTTGACCATTTTTGTTAGTTGAATTATTATTAACAGATTTGGTATCGTTCAGATTAATACGCCATCTTTTGGTCCAATTATTTATTTGATTAACTGTTGTAAGTATTTTATTTGCAGCCTCTTTATGATCTTTGCCTATCGCTAGGATGAGAGTATCATATGCAAATGTAGCAATTGTGTCTTGTTCTAGTTGGGGTATAACACTAGTGTATAACAGATACAAAGTGGATGCCAGGACACTTCCTTGTGGTACTCCTGCTTTAATTTCTTTGAACTCAGAGTATGCTTCATCTTGTTTCACTTTAAAGAATCTATCTGAAATGTATGAATCCAATAGCTCTGAGTATGGCTGTGGAAGTAGCACATTCAGTTTATGATTCTAACTACTATGTCATACTGCGCAACATCGGAGATGATAGCTGAACAGACTTCTTTGTTTTCTAATGCTTTTTCAATCGCATTTGAGAACATAAAAAGAAAAAGAAGAAGAGGAAGGAGAAGTCTAATTAAGCAGACAGTTTAGTAAACGCTAAGACAAGAACAGATTGGAATAAATGGAAAATTGCTTTGGAAGAAGAATATCAAAGCCTTCTTGAAAGTAAAACATGGAAACTAGTCGATCTACCTTAAGGTAAACTAGTCTTCAAATGTAAATTGGTATTTAAACTCAAAAATGATATAAACCCAAATATAAGGCTGGACTAGTGGCAGAAGGTGTTACTCAAATTTATGGTATCGCCTATGGTAAGAAGGTCAATGGTACGTTTTTTATTTGTCTTTGGTGCTGAGTTTGGCTTATACCATTTTACCATTTCGACGTTTGTTCCGTTTTTTTAAACGGCGATCTGCAATAGGAAGTGTTTATGATCCAAACTAAAGAATTTAAAGAGAAACAATCCAGTTGAAAAGTATTTCACCTGAATAAAGTCATTTATGGTTTAAAGCAGGTATCGAGATTGTAATATAAAGGTTACAGGAGTTTTAGAAAATGTAGGATACATAAGATCTAAACATGAACCTGTTTATATTTTTGAATAAGCAAAGATATATTTCAAACAACAGTAATTACACAATAAATTTAACTTACTAAAAAAGAAAATTTGTTTGAATGTTAGATGAAGAGTTACTACTGTTATTTTTTTGTTGAACCCCAATTTTGTCATTGTAAATGTTTTAATAGAATCCTTAAGGTTTAAGAGAGTGGCAGTATATCATTCTCAGGCCCGAGAAAGCCCAATACTTTTCTACAGATGATGCTGTTTGCTGTTTTTTTCAAATAATATGAGATATTTTTTATTGAAGGTACTATTGGGTACTATTTGATATTGACTTATATAGGGCTTTAAAACGCACAAAAGGCTTTCAAAATTACATTAAGGAAGAATGGTTGCATTCATAATGCCAATTATTATCCGTTTGATGTATTTTTCCCATTGCAACTATAATGGTTGAAGATGATTTCCAGGAAAGCTCGCAATTAATTTGGAAGTGTGACAGCAGCATAAAGCAAGCGTGGTAGATGTAATTACTGATTCGTTCATAAAACGCATACTCGCTCCTCAGATAAACGAATTCCCACAAATTATCGCCACTCAATTTAGCAGCCGACAACACAATCTGAATAATTAAAATAAATAAGAGCTTAATTTTGAATGAATGGATTAGTCTAGTAGTTTTTAGTAGTTGTTTTAAATACTAACCAAACTGTTTATCTAATGTAAGCTACTATTTTAATCTACAAGAAAACATAAAGAACAATTTTTACTCTGTATATATTGAAAATTGTTTCTTTAAATTTACCTTTGACCCAGAAGATATATTGAACGTGTATATGTTATTAAGATTTTTTGATCAATAAATAATTTTTATAAAATCTAAATAAACACTTTTGAAACACTACGGTTATGTACGACGTACGATACCCCTTTCCCCGTCTGGTATATCATGCGAACCTTCTAGTCTAAGATTCGAACAGACTGTGTATTGGTTATACAGTGTGAAGGGCGAGTCTATCTTAGATAATTCTATGATTTATTTAAATTTGTTTATTCTGATACACTTTGAGAAAATAAGTTCATGTTTGTTGCAATAGATAGCGCTATATAAATGCGGGTTTATGACACCCAAAGAGACATTGACAAGAATATTATTATTCTGTGGTGTTTAATACAAGAAATATAAGATAAAAAAATGTGTTTCCTACTAACAGTTACCCTGATGACCTATTGTATACGGAAAGCTTCGTCAGGATCTTGCATGATGGAGATATGCATTTTGAGTTTCTTGGTAATCCTACCAATATTGGCGGTGTTGACGGCCTTGTATCTGTTGCTGCCCTTTTTCAGCGAGAACGAAGAAGGAGGTGAACAAAAAAGGAGCGCGACGCATAAGTGTGAAAAGTCTCGAATAGTTGGTTTGTTGCAGAGGATATATCCTGATTCAGATCAATTGAAGTTTAAATGCAACATGCTCAATTTCGGCGATAATCTAGGAGTAGTTTTGACAGGTAAAATTGGTAACTTCTCTTTCTTTCCCAAGATCATCTTTATACCAGACTCGTCCCGAGATCTAATAATCCGTATTATTCACTGAATAGAATATAACGTACTAAAAACGTTCCGAAATAACTCCATTTTTGGAATAACAATATAGCGAACCGGATATCATATAACAGCCTCATTTTATCATTTAATTAATAAATTTTTATGAATTTTGAATCTCCCTAACGTAATAAGGATAAGATAAATTGTTAAAGTGCTTTTTTTTGGAGAAAAGAAGCTGGAAAAATATCATTACTGTAAAGTAGATCTTTGCAATTTATAGTAACTTTTTAAAAGATCTTAACTATTTTGTTAAAACAAACTGGAAAAAATATGAATTTACATTGTTGTTTTATGAGAAAATTAAAGTCAAATATAACGATTATTATTAAATTAAATAATTACCTTGGTATTTTAATTTTCGAACAAATTGAATTTTGTTAGGGAAATGGCTAAAGAATATCTAGGGATATGAAAATTATAAATAGCAATGCATAAATGGGATAATGCTAATAATATTTTAAAACGCATAAGTGAGAAGCTAATTAAAAAAACAAATTTTGTTAGTAGATAACATTAAATTAACTGTAATTATTACTATTATTTTAATTTTTTTTATTCCTTCATATGATTACAAAACTATTAAAAATTAAATACACTATCATTGGCTGAAATGTCTCTGGATAACACCGTAGTTGAAGGTTCTCGAGAAAGAGGTGTGATTTGGGTATATAAATACTAAACAAATCAATATTTTTGTTGTTTACTATGAGAATTCGAAGACATTTTCTGATAGTAAAAAATCGCATTTAAATTCAGCGGAGAAGTCATCGTTTAAGGATAAAATTAGATTGGTCTGCATTAATTTTGTCACATCTGCTAATTATAGTATATTTTTAATAAAAGCTGGTTCACCAACTTGTAACCAGTGCTATATAATAACCACTATTTGGGGAGACCCTGGCTCTTCCAAAAACAATTCCTCTATTTCATTTCACATCTAATAATAATTAGAATAATTCTTAATGTATTTACTTCATAGCCAGTAAGACTAGTTTATTATCCATTCATTAATAATATAACAGTAAAAGGTTTAACACAACTTCCACTTAGAACTTCTACACCGGAGTACATTTTTGATCACTTTTATTTAGTACCTACTACGATGTCTGGCTTGTCAATTTTGCCTAACTGGCTTTAGGACCTGTTCTTTTTCTTTAAGAACCACTTACATTTAACCTACTCCTATTTCTGCTACCGAAATTAAATATTCTCTCACAATATGTATTCTGATTATCTGAAGACAACTGAATCAGAGATATGTTCGGACCATAGCCCTCAGAAGGTCTAGATACCGCATCGTAAAAACATTTTGACCCCCCATATGATGGGCGACCACATACTTTGATTACTATACGGGGCAAGAGAGAGGTTCGACACGCCCAACATAGGGCGCGGCCATTTTGAACCCTATGACACAGTTTATAACTAAAGAATCAGATCGCTCACTCTGCGTCGGCACTTTTTATCTTAATGTTCCAGTTTATACACTGCGTAACTCAGATAATACAATATATAACAACCGCCTGTAATAAAATAGCAGTCTTCTGCGTATCCTGAATTTGTATCCCTGGAGTGAATGTTATTTTGGAACTTTCAATTGGTCCGAGTGAGCCAACTGATTCTTTAGCAATAAACTGTGACTCCAAAAATAATATTCACTGACACTGACAGCAGCAAGCAAAATATCAGGTGCGTTTTAATCATCCGCTTCTGCTTCCGGAATTGTCGGTTCAGTCGTTCTAACCTGTCAGATTAAAACAAGAAAACCGACAATTCCGAAGCGCGGATGATTAAAACGCACCTATTAAAAATATTAAAATATTGCGCCAAGATGTAGGCAACACGTAATAAGGGTTCAAAATGGCGGAGTTTTCTATCTCCTTTTAAAACTCCGAGCAATTACTACTAGAGGGAGTCTTCCCCCCTTCCCCGCGCTAAATTTTGTTAGCAACATCTACTCCTCCCGAGGGGGAAAATACCTCTTCTGTAATTGGCTTATTTAATCAGCGTTGCCAAGTTTGACAGCGCCAGTTCTGACACTTTCTGACACATGTCAATTTCTTATTTGTATTTTACGGAAAATATTATTATTTATAACGTTGTAAGGGCTGTAAATATATATTTAAGATTTATATCTCTAATAATATGGTGAAAACATGCTTTATGTGTAAAAGGCCTGTTGAAAATGCTTCTTCAAGATAATATCATAAGTAAGTACAGACACAACCTAATTATCAGAGGCGGTGCATTAGACAATCACCTTTAATTTGCAATTAAACTTTCTTATTTTCTTATCGAAAAATTAAAATTAAGATCAAGTAAACTCCAGCTAAGTTCGTCTTCATCCGTCTCATAATGATTATAGTAAAGGTTAATTACTTATTATTATTTTAATATCACATCATTGTAAAGTTTATTGTTATTTTTTTTAGGTTTTCTTTTCTTGATATGAGAAAGAAATACATGGTTCCAAAATATAGGAATTCAACAAGTGACCACCTGAATTACTTTTTATGCTTTAAAGAAAAATGCAATTTCGACGAAAGAAGTATAATAATCAATCCTGTCACTACTTCTACACTATATTTATCTGCTACTAAAATGCTAAAACAGCAAGTAAGTAGAGAAACTTAAGTTTCTTTCAAAAAGAATGTTTAAGGAAAAAGGCATAGCCATTTTTTTGTTGACACTTTTTTTTACCTAATATAAAAGACTAATTTTGTGTATTGTTTAAATTTTCAGTTGTTGTACTTAATTTGTTTTAGGTTTAAACAAAATGAACTTCTAAGATATGCATGAAATATGCCAAAAGAGCTAAGGAAGGTTTTAAAATTCTTAAGAAAACTATTCAGAGCCAAAAACATAAAATAGTCTTCCTGTCCAAAATATAAATAGGCATAAACATTTAGATATTATGAGTGATTTTTTATTCTATAAATAGAACATAATTTGTTTCTAAATCACTACCTAATGAACTATATTTTATAGTACAAAACTAAACAAGAATATCATATTATTCATGTTTTTTTTTATTTCCTTAAAAAACGTCCCAAAAAAATGTGAATATTTATTGTTGGAGTTTACATCGTTATGCTAAAACAATACTAGAACAACTTAAATAATGTGGATTTTAACTATTTTGAGTTATGCAGATCATTATGATCTAATAAAATGTTTGTCTGGTGCTATAGTCAGGTATAAAAACATTCATTTATTTAAACACAGTTGCAATATACATTTTATTTAGTTTTTAAGTTAAAACCTATTAGGACATCCTAAAATGACTTTTTTCGTTTGATGTGAGATTAATTATTCTACATTTTTGTTGGTGAAATAGGATATATTAAGATGCCTTACTGTTTTCTCTGATTATCTAAAAAGTTAGAACAATATAAAAAGACTGTTATAACAAAAAAGAGAAATACCTTTACTTAATCACACAATTAGTCAGTTCAATTGTACGATAATTTAAAGCAGAAATTAAGAAAACTTTAAAAATGTGTTTTTACTATAACAAGGACATAATTAATAAAAAAACTTGGCACATTAACATTAACTATATGTTTTTATAATATATATTATACAAATCACAACGAACTACACAAAATAACATTATTAACAATTTAGCAATAAAAAAGTTAAGTACAATTATGACATTAAAAATTGAGTTTCTCGAAATACTTTTTTTAAATTGTCTCAGTACCTACCTAGTATTTTTCTAGCACAATGAATTATATGAATGTGCATTGTGTGATATGTTATATTTTAGGAATAAAATGATATATTTTTTTGCAGGTTTCTGTTGACAACGATTCCAAGAACTTTTGAAAATATTATTAAAACGGCCTTTGCAAATATAATTCTCAATTAAGAGCTTTTGATCTAACATTAAATTTGTATTCTCCATAAGGTTACAGCTTCCTAAGAAGAAAGTTTAACAAGACTTACCAGACCCAAAATATCAAAATTTTACCAACCAATTGATGGTTCTACTGGTTTCCATAGGAAAATTCTCTTCGAAACTACTAAAAGAAAAGTGGCAGAGGCAATCGACGAAAGCAAAAAAGTCTTTTGCAAAACAAAAACTAGAAATTTGTTTAAGAATCTAATTATTGTTTGAAGTTTTACCATTAATAATTTTTGATAGCGATTTAAGATTATTTATGTATTTTACTCTTTGATAACCTATGTTAAAATTTTTATTAGGACCAAAATAAATTATAATTTTTATTTTAACTACAAAAACCCTTATAATATTTAAAAGGTGAAAAACGTTAGATTAGTTAGTTCAGGAATAAACTCTTTAAACATTTATCTACTTAAAATGTGTTACTTTTAGAAGGTATGTTATTAACTTTCTATTTGTAGTTGTATTAATTTATTTCATTTTATTATCTGTTGTATTTTCAAATTGATTTTGATATTAATCTTATCTATTTATATATTTTTTATATTCACATATATATATATATATATGTTTTTTTCATTGAAACAAACGTTTATTAGCTTATTAAATATAATTAATTCATGTTGTTTTATTATATGCTTGTATGAATGATTACTTTTATTTCCTTTTAAAAATAAATTTCGAAGATAAAGCCGAAACGGTGAGTGAGAATAAAAAATTAGACGAAAGTGACGATATTTACTGGAGCTCCTTTTTCTAGCCATCTACACCTGAGCCAGCAAGATTCGTCTTCCCTCCATCCTTACATTATCCAGATTTACAGAGAAAACGTCGTCCTCTTTAACATATCCAGACCTTCTTTGACGGGAACTATACCACTACATTATCAGCTTTATTTGTTATCCCGAGCAATTTAAATGCATTCGTAATTGCTCATTCTCGCCTCTTCTCTTGTAGATTCCGTACTCAGTTTTCTTATTTTTAGTTACGTTTGCACTGCTCTTTTATTTTCACAGCTTTAATTCTCTAATGCTGTAACGCTACAATATGGATCCATTTTTGTGGTTTATACTAATTAATGTTATTCGTAAGTGACCAACCTAATATAATAATTAAAGATTATTGTATTACAGGCCTGAAGATGTTCCTGTAAGGCAGAAACTAGTCGCTTCTGTATTTATTCATAATAAAATTGATTTTAAGGTTTTATTCTTCAATTGAAAAAATTAGACCTTTACAGTGATTTTGTTTCATTTCCTGCATTAGACGCATATAAGACGGTATTCATTTTAAAAATAGTAAAATTAGCAAATTTTTTAGTTTTTTTTTTACAATTAAAACGTTTGGACAATGTGTGTTTTTATAGATAAATGATACGCCACTGAACAAGAAGGATGTTTACCTTCTCCCTTGTGCCCGCTTCCTCACTTCCTCTACAGATGTTGCTAACACAACAATCGCCTACAAACTCGTTTTCACGCTCCCTCTATTAGTAATTACTCGGAGTTTTAAAAGGCACTCAGAAAGCTGCGCAGTGCGACCATTCTCCGTATAGTAAAAGAAAATCAAAGTATGTGTGGGCGCCATGATAAAAAATGTCAATAAATTTTAAGTTGGCACTACTGACAAGACAGAATCGGCGCAAGTTTAGTAATAACCGTAGGATCGGCGTTCGACGTACATAATTGATTTTATTATCTGTTGTGTTGTTTATTTTGTTTTTCTAGTAAAGCTTTTATTTAAAACATTATTTTTTAGTTTAGTCGTTTAGTGTTTTATTTTAATAAAAAACATTTGTGGTTTGGTGTTAAATTTTTACAGGATTTTCAAAATCTCTTGTTGTTTTGTACCTGAATGTAACAATGCATCTAACGGTAGAAGATACAAGGAAGGAATAACATTTCATGTGTAAGTTTTCACAAATATTTGTGTATTTACAAAATCAAATAATTTGTATGTTTTGTTGTAGCATACCAAAAAATTTTAGGAAAAAATGGCTGATAGCCATAGGGAGACCATCGGATCATTTTGTGACGTTAGTATAAGCCAAGAAAATTAGGGGTCTACTAGGAATTTCCATGACCCTTTGAACTTGGCTGCACCGTACTGATGAAGACCAATAGTCAGAAAAACGTGTCGACCGTTACTTCTTTTTTACTTTTTTTTATTCGGAAAATGTTCACTATTACTACCTTGATACAACTTTTTCTTCTGATGATAATTTTTTCAGAATATGGTTTTGTGTTATTTTGTTTGCCCATGTACAACCCTTTATATTTTACTTGTGTTGATTTAAATTATTTATGTACAACTTAATTTATGCCATTGTAATTTAATTATAACCAAGTAATTTTACAATAAAACTTTTCTGTTATATCGCATCTTTATGATCCATTATTCGTTGTAATAAACTCATTAGATTTATATAGCCTATAAAAGTTGAGCAATGTGTATTGCATCATTCACTAGTTATATTACAAGTTCATTGTTACTTCAGCCATGATGAAATATTTGCTGAAGAAAGATAATCACCAACAAACTCTTTCTATGTAACACACTGGTGACATTAATTTAAGTCTTTGAATGTATATTGTTAAACTAGAACTTATTCAGTGAAATAACTTATGAAACAAATTTTTCTTTTTGCATTAACAAAAAACTTGAAAATATAGTGAATTGTGTAAAGAAACAATAAGTATGACGAAATCAAACGGCAATTTATTCGCTCCGTGCGAAGTCATGGAAAGGGAAGCAAAAGCGATACTAGCGCTAGCTGCGGATAATTCGTGCATTTTAGGGGGATATTTTGTAATTTTGGCATATCAAATACACGTATACATTTTACTTTTTTTTTCAAAAAAGTAGGTAAAAACAACACAATAAGCAACCGGAGTTGCTGTGTTGAAAATTGTACAAATACTAGCAAAAAAAAAACAGTGAAACTTATATAACAAATTTCACTAACAAAGTGGAAATTAAATCAAAGAAATAAATGGATAGGTGTACAATAAGAAGACAAATTACCTTTATTTTTGTGATAATAACAGTAATGCCGAAAATAGTAGACATCAGAAACTAGAAAGTTTTTAAATAAACAATAAATTATCATTTTACGATGTTCTTTAATATCCCTTTATTCTTAAATGTTCATTCAGCAAGGACTAGATTTCAAGATTTCTGCCGTTGATTATAATATTTGGCTGGTATGCAATTTTGTGACTTACTGTTCGGAAACCAGTTTTAATCATTCATTCTATGTTTTCTTTAGAACAAAAATGGAAATATAAGTAGCGATCCTTTTTATACATTTTAACTTCACGCTATTATAAATGGTTTCTTCAATGACAACTTATTAGACTTAGGCAACTTCTCATACATTTTCCAGTAAATACTGTTGCCTGCCTATATTTTATTATTGATTTTTATTGATTCTACATAATTTTCTTCAATTTAAGCGTGAAAAATATATAATAATAATAAATTAATGTTTTAATTGTTTTATAAATCCATATACTTTTATTAAAACTAACATATATACTTTTTATTTACGAATTCTATTAAAAATTGTATTTGTCAGTATAGGCAGAAATAGTCCTTTAATACCAAAACAAATTGGCGCTGCTGTCGCGCACGGAGCGAATAGGCCAATATTATTGTGTACTTTTTATTATTTCTCTTTGCAATTGAATTTATTTTACTATTTCCTGGATAATATTTCACAAGATCTTCAAAGTTTTATTAATAATCATTGAATGGTTATTAACTTATGCTTAATTGAATATGCAAGTGATTGATATATCTATTTATTAAGAGTTCTAAAGCTTTGGATAAGGTTAATCCTAAAAACATGGTCTCAAAATTGTTTAATTTAGGTTTCTCTAGTGTGGTTATTATTTTATATTACATTTACTTATTTAGGTACCTGACGCATAATGTAATTTGTGAATTACTATGTAGAAAGAAAATTGTTGACAATAAAGTTATTAATATTATCACCCCATTATCTAATGTTATTAAACAAAATGGGGTTTTTTATCTCTCGAGTTAATGAATATTAGTTATGAATGTCACATATCTAATAATTATTTAAATTTATGAAAGAAAAATTGTTGGCAATAAAATTATTATTAATATTACCACTCCATTTATTAATTGCTATTAAACAACATGAGTGTAAACACAATCAAATTACTTGAATTTTTTAACCTTTCTTGGTGAAGTTTTATTTATTCATTTAGAGAAATATCTGAATGCATTATTTTAGAAATTTATTACACTTTTGGACATATACTGCCAAAGAAATTATATAAAAATCGTAATTGTTAAAAACCGTTGCGACAATTTATTCTACATCTTTTGGTCAGGTTTTTCTATTAATATTAGTTCCGTTCTAAGTAGGTACATATTTATAGTTTGTATGTTTTATGCTTTATTTTATTACATGTAATAAATGATAGGAAATATACTTTTATAGTAAATAAATTGATTAAAGCAATATGTAAGAATAAGTTTATCTAAGGATTAAATTGTTAAAGCAATTTTTTATATCCATTGTTTAAGAATTTGTTTTATTTAATTCTTATTAAGTAAGTTATTTCATATAAATATGCGATACTTGTAAAATGTAATATTTTCTTTTAAAAAGGTATATAATATGTTTGCATAAAATATTGTTCAGTTAATAAAAACAGAAATATTTTGTCTTTTATTCAAAAGAAGTTTGTAAATTTTTTAAAATATATTTACCTACCCCAAAAAAAGATTAATAAAACCAGTTAGTCATATACACATTTTCTATACAGGGTGATTCACATAAGAACCGACATAGAGCAGGGGCATATAGGGGGTCCCAAAATATGGCAATTTAACGCAACTTACCTCTATACCAAGTTGCTTCCCTAAGGAGTAATAGGCTTTGAAAGTGAAGTTATAAATTTTGAAAAAAATCAATATCTCCGTTATTCTTGAACTTAAAGCAACCAAATTTGGTACACTTTGTGGATGTATTTAGGGCGTTACTTGACAGTAACTAGAGTTTAATTGAAATTTGTAAAGGGGGTATACTGGGTGGCGCACCATTAATATTCAACAGAATTTTGTTAACCCTTGATGGATTTTAAAAATCTTTGCTTTGTTTTGTGGGCAATTCAATTCTTAAACTTTTCTTACTCTAGTAATTTTTCGAAAAAACTCATCATTTTCATCAAAAACTCGAATAACTTAAAACGCGCGCTCTAGGTGTGTTATTTAAAATCATCGAAAATTCAAAAGTTGGCTATGAAAATAAACGTCAAACTTGACAATGAAGCAAGTAAGTTGTTCAATTAAGTAATTGTTGTTTGAGTGTTTTTAAAATGAACGGGAAGTTTTCTTTTAACGAGCAAGTTGACATGCTGTTAGTGCTAGGTTTTTGTGAAGGAAACTGTAGAAGAAGTGTAGAAGAATATCGTAGAAGATTTCCTAACCGTATCATTCCCCATAGAGAAACATTTTCTAATGTTGAAAGACGAGCTAGAGAAACGGGCAAGTTTCTCAATAATACTCGAGAACGTGCTGTCGCACTCAGGCCACAAGTTGAGGTAGCCATTTTAAATGCTATTCAAGATGATCCACATATTAGTACTAGGAATTTATCTCGACAAATTGGTATATCGCAGAGTTCTGTGCATCGAGTTATCCGTCGCAATCTACTACACCCTTATCATGTACAAAAAGTCCAAGAACTTTTACCCGGAGATTTGGTTCAACGTGTCAATTTTTGTCAGTTTATTCTACACCAAGATAATAACTTCCAAAAGAAAATTCTTTTTACGGATTAGGCGACTTTCACTCGCAGAGGTATCACAAATCTCCATAACTATCATGAGTATTCTGACGTAAACCCACATGCAATAACTCCTCGGCATTTCCAACGTGAATTCAAAATTAATGTTTGGATGGGAATTATTGATCGATATTTAATTGGTCCTGTTGTTTTACCGAATCGGCTGAATGGTGAAAATTATTTAGAATTTCTACAAAACACCCTTCCGTATCTACTTGACGAGGTACCTTTACAACTAAGGTTGCAACATTGGTTTATGCACGATGGAGCACCGCCTCATTTTAGTATGAACGTAAGAAATTTTTTAAACCACCAGTATCCCAATAGATGGATAGGAAGAGGAAATAATTGCCCACAACGTTGGCCCCCAAGATCACCTGACCTGAACAAATGTGACTTCTTTCTGTGGGGAACGTTGAAAGAATTTGTGTATTCTTCGCCCGTTGCGTCTCAAGAAGAATTATGGAATCGCATTATTCATAAATGCACATCTATTAGGAATAATCAAGAGTTATTAGATAGGGTGGATTTTAATTTTCGAAGAAGAATAAATTTATGCGTAAGAGAAAACGGCGATCATTTTGAACAATTTCTTTAATTTATCGATAAACAATTGTTTGTTCTGGTTGTTATTTAAGTTTTTTGTGTTTATTTTGGTTAGTTGTTAATCCCAGTTTTTCACATTTCAGTATCTGTACTTACTTTAAGTTATTTTGTTACGTATCTAAATAATAATTTGCCAGCCAATTCCTACTGATCACATTAAATGACCTACTTTCTTGTTTGACGTTTATTTTCATAGCTGATTTTAAATAACACACCTAGAGCGCGCGTTTTAAGTTATTCGAGTTTTTGATGAAAATGATGAGTTTTTTCGAAAAATTACTAGAGTAAGAAAAGTTTAAGAATTGAATTACCCACAAAACAAAGCAAAGATTTTTAAAATCCATCAAGGGTTAACAAAATTCTGTTGAATATTAATGGTGCGCCACCCAGTATACCCCCTTTACAAATTTCAATTAAACTCTAGTTACTGTCAAGTAACGTTCTAAATACATCCACAAAGTGTACCAAATTTGGTTGCTTTAAGTTCAAGAATAACGGAGATATTGTTTTTTTTTCAAAATTTATAACTTCACTTTCAAAGCCTATAACTCCTTAGGGAAGCAACTTGGTATAGAGGTAAGTTGCGTTAAATTACCATATTTTGGGACCCCCTATATGCCCCTGCTCTATGTCGGTTCTTATGTGAATCACCCTGTATATTTATAGAGGTACTTTTTAAATAACTTTCAATACATTCGAAATCTGTGGTTTTATTAATCTCAATGTAACGAATAATAATAGGTATTCTTAAAAATATTTAAAAATAAAATCGAGATGGGACTCTTGTATAATTTAGTGACTATTCGCCTATGGTTAGTGCACTGCTGTATGTCCCTGGGTTTTCTACATTGGAACAATACTGCTTCTCCACTCTAGCAGTATTTTTTGCATCTCACAAGATTATATTTATTAAAAAACCAAGGAATTATTTTGGGCCTATTGCTGTGCCCTTTTCCAACATTCCCAATGTTTTTTTTTTTACTTTCTGCTGATTGGATCTCCGATAGCGACAACTCCATTTGTTGTTTCACTAGTTTTTTTATCAAATTTTTAGACTAACTTCTATATATTTATCTTTTGCAACGACTTTGTTTACCTGCTTCATAATCTCTTCTCTATGTCCCAATTTCTCTAACAGGTGAGATCTTATACTCGCTCTATTAAATAAATTATCATTATAGTTTATTTGAAAATGCTTGGTAGCACAGTTTTTATGGCGAAGGTCCATATTTTTATATAATTTTGCTATTATTCATTTTCAAATAAACTATAGGAATAGGACTAATCTATCAGTTTTTCTAAAAATACCTTGTTACCGATGTAAGTATATCTTTTCCTAGTTAAAAAATTCGAGTTTTTATTTTCATAATATAATATTAATAAATGACCGGTTAACAATCACATTCTTTTAAATAGTACATTTGACATTGAAGTAGGTATTTTCTCCATATTGCTAAACAGGAACAGATGGTTTACTTGTAATTTGAATTATATTACATAAATCTCACTGAATTTCTCTATAATTCTCGTAGCAATATGTACATAAAACACTTATAGAATAATATATATAACCATGTAAAAATAACATTTCAAGAACGAGAAAATTTATAAAAGCGGTCCTGTCTGAACAGATCTAGGAAAATCAAATAGGTTTGTTAAAGTTTTGTTCTTAATTTGAAATTAGAAATTGTGCGTCTCACTCACTTATAACTAATAACAAAGTGCAGATTATCGGTGTTCACGTATTACAGAACACACAAACTTAAAATCAGTGTAGCCAAAACATAAATTTACCTAACATGGCGACAAGCTTGAATGGGGTCATTTTTTTGTATTGACAGCATACGCCAAGCGGTATCTAGACTTTCTGAGGGCTATGGTTCGGACCCAAGAAAATTCTGAGCGTTTGTTAATCAAAAACGTGGAACAACTTCCGTGTCCAATGCAATGCATTATAATGGCAATGAGTTTAATGACGCTTCAGACATCGCAAATTTGTCCCATTTTTAAAAAAGGAAACAAATCGGGCAAAAATTATTTCAGACCCATCCTAATCAAATGCGATTTTTTCTAAAATACTTAAGAATGTATTGCATCAGAACTTAAATACACATATTACTAGTTAAATTTTACAGAATCAGCATGATTTCGTTAAAAGTCGCTCTACAGTAACGAATTTGCTAAGTATATCACAGTCTATTGAAGAAAACATTGATACTCGCTTACAAACAGATGTAATATACACTGATTTTCCTAAAGCTTTCGACAAACTTGACCATGGAATATTGCTTCGTAAATTAAGAACTTTCGGAATGTCTAACTCTCTTCTTAAACTGTTTTATTCTTAGCTTCAAGAGAGAAAAGAATACGTATTTCTCAATGGGTTTAAGTCTACCGAATACCCTACATTATCAGGAGTTCCTCAAGGGTCAGGTCTTGGCCCCTTGTTATTTAATGTGCTTATCAATGACAGTTTGGATGTCATTAATTGTCATTACCTTCTTTATCAAAACTTATTACGTGTTAATCAGTGGTGCAATATAAATAATTTATCTCTGCATGTATCTAAATGTTACGTTGTCTTTTCCATAAAGTTTAACCCCATTTTATTCAATTGCGAAATAAATGAGATTAGCCTTCAACGTCCAGCTAGTTTTGTTGATCTTGGAGTCACTTTTGACCCAAAATTTTCAATTGTTCCCCATATTGACTCAATTATCTCCAAAGCACTTGACATCTCATTTGAAAGGTATTTATAATACTTATTCAGTCATACTATTTTTTTTTTTTGATTTACGATGTTTTTGATGACTAAAATAAATAAACTTTAAAATTGTAGTTTTGTTTTTAATTAATTAATATTAAAGAACAAGTTCTTATAATAATTGTTTAAACTGTGCTCCATCTACTTCCTGGCAGTTAAACATCCTATTATTAAACTCTTGCCGGACTTTGTAACCCCCCAAAACGTTACTTTCAGTTCGGTTGTCCCTGATGTCAACCTTGTAGCTCCGGTTCACTCAAGTGGAGAAGGGAGTGGGTGATTACTTCGTAATCAGGGAAAAATAAATTATTTTAGCTGTTCTGTTGAATTGGACGCCAGGTAGATCTACTATACCAAGCCGCTACAAATCAGAAGAGTCCTACTTTTAAACCTACCAAATAAATAGGAAAATAAAAGACAACCTTAACTCAAACCTTGTTTATTTCCTAATTGGAAGACAGTTTCCCCATAGTTAATGACCCCTTTACAATTAGAGCGCTATTAGCGACTTCAAACACAATTCATATGCTAAAAGGACTAGATTTTACTTACATACCTAAGGGCTAATCATAACCCCAAATTAATACCAGCATTTCTAATATTTAAGTGCAGTTTACAGAAAATAGACAGGGTTAGTTCATTGAATCTCAATAAAATCAATAATATTACTTGTCAGTACCCCATTAAAATCCCCAGTAAAATCAATAGTATTACTTCTCAATACTCCACGGTCATTAGCGTTGGATCCAAGGCGAAAGACATATTAAGCGCAACTTATAGAAAAGGTTAACTTCATTTAATATTAAAAATCTTGTAATTTCTGTATATTACAGAAGTTCATATCCAAAATACTTTTAAACTAAAATAGTATTTGTATTACTAAACAATGTAAAACATACTCTAATCATAAAACACTCTATGAAATATGATATATGAACTAACCATGAAAATATAGGCAATGAGGGCCTTTAATAGCATATGAACACGTTATTTATTCAAATAAATTCATAAAGAAAACTGTATACATATACGTATCAGTGGTAGACTAAATAATAAACCCCAAATTATAACCGAAATGGTAGAAAAATAAATACAGAATTTCCACTTATCTCCTGGTCCATGCTATTCAAGGCTAGCGTTGCCGCCTATGGCATGTAGTCCTATGAAGCCAAATCTCTTCTGTTCTAGTAAAGTAGATGAGGTGTTCGAACCCCAAAATGGCTGTTCTTCGTTAAAGAGGAAGTACATAATCAATACCAGTCAGGAAAACGTTAGTACTAGGCAGTATCTTCACTACCAAACAGCTGCACCATACCCAGCAACAGTAGCAAGCAATACCGGTACCAAACAACACCGGTACCAAGCAACACCGGTACCAAGCACCCTAAAATGTACAAACCTAATTACAATCTGATAACCTAAATCGATCCCGCCCATTTATCTCTTGAAAACTAATGTGAATTAATTGAACCTCCCAGAGGGTCGAAATTATTGCGTGTCTAAGTAAAGACTCTTCAAGCAAAGCATCAAAAGTTCCCAATTAAAAATGAACAAGTAAAATTATACAGTATAACCTGTTCCCCATATTCAACCCCCTTAAAATCTGAAAGAATCTGTTATAAAAAATGAATGGGTAGCAATATTTACAATTTATCAAATAAAATACAGAGAATAAAACCAACCTCTATTCCGGAGGGTGTAACTTCGAATCAAAAAGGAAATGAAATCTGCTAGAACTTCTTAAAAACCAATTCTCCCTTCAATATATGACCCAATTACGATCGGTTTCCAAACAAACTGCTCCAGAACGACGAATGGGTTGAACTTCAATATTCAATGCTCCTCAAAATGAGATGAGAAAGCCGGCACACAATCACATAAAAAAATAACGGTCTAACTACGCTTTAACCAACTTCAAAACGTACCATCAATGCTTCCCATAAAATAGAGACACTTTTACTAGACTCCCCACGCGGGATGATATACAAAATCACATAAAAAAAGTAAAAAGTCTCTCAGCGAATTTTCAGTTCAACACCGCCATTAACATGAGCGGGGGGAGGGGAGCAGGGGAGGAATGTAACGGTTTTAATCGAACGTTATGCCTTATCGCCTATTTCTATCTCAAAACTAGCAGAGAATTAACTTATAATCTAGAAATTACCTTGAATATGCTCCTGTCGTATTACGAAGTAATCACCCACTCCCTTCTCCACTTGAGTGAACCGGAGCTACAAGGTTGACATCAGGGACAACCGAACTGAAAGTAACGTTTTGGGGGGTTACAATTTGGCTTCCGAACGTGGGGCCTGTGAAAAAAATTAAGGGTTATAGAAAAGGTTAGATTAATAGTTGATTTGATACTTTTTTTTGGGTTTTGTGCATAAAGTTGCAAATTTGAGTAAAATATTTTTTATTGCTAGTAATTTAAATTAAAATTGTTTGAAAAAAAAAGACAACCTACAGCTTACATCTTAGGGATGGTAAAAGGAATACTTGTGTTGGGATAAAATTATTGGTTTTTCTCACACTTTAGGTACGGTATTCATATTACTTATGTGAGGTTGGGATAATCGCTATCTATTTTGACTTCATTTCTTTTTAGGACCGGAAACTGAAATTTGAACCATTTGTATTTATTTATGACTAAATTTTGAAATTATTTAAATTTTTCTGATATATGAACTAATAATATTTTTTATTGAATTTATTATTTATATGAACCTATAGTTTTTTTGGTATATGAGTATATCCCAAAGATACGTGTGTAGAGCTAGACAAGTACTATAGTTGGATGATAGGTATTGAAACCAAGTAAATTTTTGGATATTGAATTTTGTGGGTCTTATTTTTTTATTTTACTACTAGGAGATTAGTTACATTTTTTAAAATGGCTCGTAGACTGATTATTAATCGTCTTGATAAGGATAAATTGACTTATGAGTTAACTTTTCGGGGCATTAGTTTAGGGAGTTGTGATGAGATGAGGCACACGCTGTCCTCAGCGATTCAGTTGGAACGTGATGGCGATAGTCTACATTATCCGGATTATCCGTTTCCTTTTGAGGAGGATGAAACAGCAGTAAAGAAGTCACTACAAGACGTTATGAAATTAGTTGATAATCTGACAGGAAATAGGACGTCCAGTGATGCCACGAAGATTCAAAACAAGTTCACTTTTCTGTTGAATCGTTTGGATAGGATGACAGCCACAAGCGCTGTGGAGAGTACAAGGAAAGCTGATTTAACAGCCATGACTTTATCTGCGCTGAATAAGTTTAACACTAAATTAAATGACATTGACATTACAAATCGTCCAGTACCGACGAGCCTCACTCATTTGCAAGCTAGAACTTTTGATCCACCTGCTACTTCTTCGATAGTTGATGATATTTCTTTTACACAGGGTGCTCATAAGATAGTACCACCTCACAAATGGGATTTAAAAAAGTTTTCAGGAGATAGTAAGGGCATGTCTGTTACGGCTTTCTTTAAGCGAGTTGAAGAGCTGAGAGTAGCTCGAAATGTTCCAAAAGCTATGCTGTTAGATACAGGGGTAGACCTTTTTGCTGATAAGGCTTATCAGTTTTATAAAGATTGTAGGACTCGATTGTCATCTTGGGATGAACTAGTTGAAGAATTTCGAACGGAGTATCTTACAGCTCATCATTTAGACGCGTACTCAACATCCATCAGAGTCGATATGGGTTTATTTAGCGGTAATGACTAGTTATTTCAATCGTTTGCGCTGTTTGATGTCGGAAGATGCTAAATTAAAGGTCATTATGCGGAATTTGCACCCATTTTATTTGGATCGGTTACGAGATCCACCTCCATCCACCATTGCGAAGTTACGAGAACAATACAGAAAAATGGAAGACAGAAGAGATCTTATAAACAACTATGTCGAACCGTCAACTCGAAGGGCTGGAATCATAGAAAGGGATTTGGCTTATGTCGGTGATGAGGAAGGTTCTCGAATTTCTAAAGTTGCGTCTACTCAGGCAGTTCCGTCTCCAAATAGTAGGTCTGTTATTTGTTTCCGTTGTAAACAGCCAGGTCATCGGGCGATAGGTTGTGCTTAACCTAGGCCCATAAAATGTTTTAAGTGACAGCGTGAAGGATTTACAGTTCAAAACTGCCCCAGCTGCAATAAGGGAAACGACGGCCGTCGATCTTAATTGGTCGTAGAAGATCGGCGGGAGATATGGACGACTCGACTAGGCACCTACAACCAATCTTAGACTATATTTTAGAACATGTAGAAGGGGATGAACGACCCTTTTTAAAAGTTGATGTGCTGAGGATTCGTTTAATGGGTTTGTTAGATTCGGGTGCTTCTGCCATTATTATAGGAAATAAGGGTTGGTCGTTAATAAGGAAATTGGACATAATTTTAGACACCTCAAGTAAAACTAGTTGTCGGGTGGCAAATGGACAAGTCTGTCAGAGTATTGGTGTCTGTGAGCTACCATTTCTTGTAAGAGGTAGGTTGAAGTTGATTAAGGTACTAGTAGTACCAGATATACCTCATACACTAATTTTGGGCACAAATTTTTGGAGAACAATGGGAATTGTTCCTGATCTTCGCCACAATGAGTGGTACTTTCTCAAAGAAGCGTAACACCTGAATACTGTTGAGCACCTAAGAAGTCAGACTCTTTTAACCGACATAGAGGATATCCGATTAAAGGCAGTGATTGCCAGAAATCGATCTAAAATGGGAGAAGCCTTAGGATGCACTGATATGGCTGAGCATGTCATTGTGACGCAATCTCCGCCAATCAAACAGAGATATTACTCAGTGTCGCCCGTAATCTAACAACATATTAATAAGGAACTTGATGAAATGCTCGCTAAAGGCGTAGTTGAAAAGTCTCACAGTGGTTGGTCGTCGCCTCTTTTATTAGTCAAGAAGAAGGATGGGAGTTATCGTTGTTGTGTTGACTATAGGAAGCTTAATGCGGTGACGCAGAGGGATGGATATCCACTGCCATATGTCTCTAACACATTAGATAAATTAAGGGATGCACACTACCTTTCGTCTCTTGACATTAAGTCTGCTTACTGGCAGGTACCTGTAGCAGAAGCATCTAGACCTTATACAGCTTTTACTGTACCAGGAAGAGGGTTATTCCAATTTCGGTGAATGCCTTTCGGATTGCATAATGCCCCTGCTACTTTGCAGCGTTTGATTGACAATGTTTTGGGTTCAGAACTGGAACCTCATGTCTTTGTATATTTAGATGATGTAGTAATCGTTACGCAGACTTTTGAGATGCATTTAGACATTTTAGAAGAAGTATTTAAGAGGTTGAAGAAGGCAAAGCTTACCGTAAGTTGGGATAAATGTCAATTCTGCAAGCCAGAGATGAAATATTTAGGCTATGTTGTTAATCGTAATGGTCTTCATGTAGATCCCGATAAGGTATCTGCAATGTTGAAGCTTCTAGCACCAACAAATGTCAAAGAAGTCCGAATGAAATTGGGTACTTTCTCTTGGTATCGGAGGTTTATACCTGATTTCTCCACGCTTATTTCGCCTATGTCAGCATTATTGAGGAAAGGACGTAAATTCGTGTGGACAGATGAATGTGATGCTGATTTTCAAAAAATTAAGGAATACTTGGTGTCCGCACCAGTTTTAAACTGTCCTGATTATGGATTACCTTTCGAAGTTCACACTGATGCATCTGGATATGGATTAGGCGCAGTGTTGGTACAGAAGAAAGATGGCGAAGACAGAGTCCTTAGTTACCTAAGCCGATCTTTATCTAAACAGGAAAAGAATTACACTATCACGGAGCGCGAAAGTCTCGCAGTCCTTTGGGCCATCGAAAAACTTCGACCTTATTTGGAGGGCGTACGCTTTACAGTTTATACAGATCATTGGTCTTTAGTATGGTTACATAATCTCAAAGATGTAAATGGACGTTTGGCTCGATGGGCATTAAAATTGCAACAGTACGACTTTGTCGTCGTACATAGAAAAGGAAAAGATCACGCGGTTGCGGACGCGTTGTCGAGAGCAGTTCCTGTATTAGATTCTTGTGAGGTTCGCGAAGTGAATGTAGGTATTCAGAACAGATGGTATGCAGATTGTTTGGCAAGGTACTGAAACAACCGTTTAAGTTTGGGAATTGTCGCAACAGGCTTTTGCAGGAAGTTCATTTAGATCCTACATCTGGGCATTTTGGGGTCTATAAGACTTATAAGAGATTGGCAGAACGTTATTTTTGGCCTAAGATGAAATTTGATGTGTCTCGTTTCGTGAGAACTTGTAAAGAATGTGTTACTTATAAACCGGACTTTTGAGATAAATTCTACGGATTTGATGGGACCACTTCCTAGGTCATTGAGAGGAAATCAGTATATTCTAGTTGTCACGGATTACTTCACTAAGTACTCGTTATTATTTCCATTAAGGGATGCCAAAACGACGAAGCTGGTAAAGCTCATTGAAGACGAAGTTTTTCTTGTTTATGGAGTACCAAGGTTGTTACTATGTGACAGCGGTCCCCAATATACCTCTAAAGCGTTTAAGAAGTTGACTGATAGTAACCATGTCATCATACGGTATAATTCCAATTATCATCCACAAGCGAATCCAACAGAACGGGTGAATCGTACTATTAAGTCTATGCTTGCAATATACGCTTCTGAAAATCATCGTACTTGGGATGTGAATTTGTGTAAGATAGCTTGCGCTTTACGAACCGCTGTGCATAAGACGACTCAGTACGCACCATATTTCATGAATTTTGGACGTCGCATGAAGCTCTCTGGTAAGGATTATAACGAGGATCTTTCTGAATCAGGAGGTAATGTGGATTACGAGACTCGTCTTGCTGTTTTTAAGGAGTTATTTTTAGAAGTTCAAGAACGAATACGAAGAGCAGCGGCGAAGAACAAGAAACGGTATGATCTCCGAAGAAGACATGAAGAGTTCTTACCTTATCAGTTGGTCTGGTGGAAGAATTATCCTTTGTCAGATAAGGCTCGTTATTTCACTAGTAAATTAGCACCGAGGTATGTAGGACCATTTTACATTAAGAAGAGTCTATCGCCATGGACGTATGCGTTGATGGATGAACATGGTAAGGATAAAGGTGTATGGAGTGCCAAGGATTTAAAGTCAGTTAGGGATGGCGTTTCGTATGTTTCATAAACTGTTAGCTCTGTGAGTTCGGGCTTTAGGAATAGGCACACGCGGGCATAACCAACGCTGTGGTAGAAGTCCACAAATTGGCCACTTTCTGACTAGGAAATCGCACCCTCACTGGGGTGCGACAATAGTTGGAATCTCCCGGTTCCAAACCAAGGTTCCTTGAACGGAAGGGAATTCATAAGGGGGGTCGTGTTGGGTGGCGGTAGGGCTACGGCCGCCTATAGCTTTGTCGATTGGGGCACACTGGGCACGACTACTATGTCCCTCTCAACTCCATTGCAACTGGAGACGCCAGCACTTTGTCGCAGTGGTATAGGTGAGAAGATTTCCGCACAGGCGTCAGGGTTCTTTTGTACCGACCTTCTGTCGTTTCAGGTCATGGGCCTTCTCTCATGCTAGTGAATTGGTGGTCACTAGATTTTTGTCTAAGTAATATCTGTTTTCTTTTTGTTCCACCAGTGACTGTTCGATTTTCCTAGGTGGTTCGGGGGTGTCTGGGCGAGAACCGCTGCCTGCTAGGAATCCGGAGTGGGAGGTACAGAGGTTCCTACGGCGCAGCAACTAACATCGTGCAGCGAAAACGGAACGCTCTGCCGAGTTCTCTGGGAGTCGGTGGACTGGGCTAGATGGGGGAATCGGTCAGCCATGTGACCTTCCTGGTATGAAAGGGAAGTTTTATTAGTTTTAAGGTAGTTGTAATTTAAGGGTACTGGGGTTTTTCAATTTGATTTCGCTCTTATAGTTTTAAGTTTTTGGAGGATATCTCTCTCGGATTACTATGTATCAGAGTGTAAACTGGTTTTTACTTTATTAAGGATATGGAGGAAAATATTTTCAGTCAGCTAGCGCTGATGAAAATTTACTGGGGTAAATTTTCTTGAAGCAGGGGAGAAATGTTACGGTTTTAATCGAACGTTATGCCTTATCGCCTATTTCTGTCTCAAAACTAACAGATAATTAACTTATAATCTAGAATTTACCTAGAATATGCTCCTGTCGTAAAACTTCATTATATTTTCGAGAAAACACAGCTTTTATTCAAATGGGATTTAGCGTAACTGGTGTAAATGTTCCTTCTTAGGGCTCACATAATTTTTACAAGGTTACACTGAATTTCACTATGATTTTTAATAGTAGTTTTCACTCCTAAAGATATTGTTTACATTAACCTCTGTATTTTGTTGATTTTATTCAAAAGGAATTTAGCGTAACTGGGGTAAATGTTCCTCCTTAGGGCTCAAATAATTTTTACAAGGTTACACTGAATTTCACTATGATTCTCAATAATACTTTTCACTCGTAGAGGTTTTGTTTACAATGTTTTTGGTATTTTGTAGGTTAAAACTGATGTCGGATGTCATTGCTGAATAAGGAAGTATGCGTGTCGCATTTCGAGATGTCTATCTTTGTTCGATAAGTGTTTCTTAGGAAATGCCTCTCCCTCTCTGCTTGACGGAGGATTAAGGGACGACGTATGTCTGACCACGATTCATACGCCAGCGATTCGTGAACTAAGGAGTGCTCGTTAAGCGAAGTTTGCATTTCATGGGTATGTTTTCGGGTTTTCTTATTGGTCGAGCAGTGCTAACAGAGCTGTCATCCTGAATGCGAATGGTCGCATTTTTGCAGATGAAGGAGGTCATTGGTCGCACAGTGTAACCATCAATAATTTCTAGAGATCGGAGAGTGGCGATTGGTTTTGATGGGTTTTTTTTGAAGTGATTCTGCGCGCTCGAGGCTTCATGCGAAGAACGGCGTAATTTGTAACACGTGGCAGCTTCGTCTTCCACTCCAACAGGGAATGTGGGGGGTTACTTTATGGCAGGCTGTT
The DNA here is from genome assembly GCA_927349885.1 of Psylliodes chrysocephalus. Classification (NCBI taxonomy): domain Eukaryota; kingdom Metazoa; phylum Arthropoda; class Insecta; order Coleoptera; family Chrysomelidae; genus Psylliodes; species Psylliodes chrysocephalus. The sequence continues at coordinate 38,483,481 of OV651816.1, read as the reverse complement.
TTTATATTTTATGGAATATATCTGTAATTTATGTTTGGAGAAGAAAATTGTTGAAATAAAAGTTACATCTAATATGTTCCTGAAATGGTCCGTATTCGAGAAATTTGATAAAATGTGCAAAATTCTAATTTTTAAGAAAATTGTTAAACTAAAAGTTGTTTGCGAAATCGATCTCTATAATTTTTGTTTTCACATGATTTTTCAAAAATGGACCGTAATGGAAAAATTGGAGGAAAAGTGCTAAATTTTAATTTTTCAGTATTTTCGTTTTCAATGAATATCTATAGAAAAATGTTTTGAGAAATGTTACGGTTTTAATCGAACGTTATGCCTTATCGCCTATTTCTGTCTCAAAACTAGCAGATAATTAACTTATAATCTAGAAATTACCTAGAATATGCTCCTGTCGTAAAACTTCATTATATTTTCGAGAAAACAAAGCTTTTATTCAAATGGGATTTAGCGTAACTGGTGTAAATGTTCCTTCTTAGGGCTCACATAATTTTTACAAGGTTACACTGAATTTCACTATGATTTTTAATAATAGTTTTCACTCCTAAAGATATTGTTTACATTAACCTCTGTATTTGGTTGATTTTATTCAAAAGGAATTTAGCGTAACTGGGGTAAATGTTCCTCCTTAGGGCTCAAATAATTTTTACAAGGTTACACTGAATTTCACTATGATTCTCAATAATACTTTTCACTCGTAGAGGTATTGTTTACAATGTTTTTGGTATTTTGTAGGTTAAAACTGATGTCGGGTGTCATTGCTGAATAAGGAAGTATGCGTGTCGCATTTCGAGATGTCTATCTTTGTTCGATAAGTGATTCTTAGGAAATGCCACTCCCTTTCTGCTTTAAGGAGGATCAAGGGACGACGTATGTCTGACCACGATTCATACGCCAGCGATTCGTGAACTAAGGAGTGCTCGTTAAGCGAAGTTTGCATTTCATGGGTATGTTTTCGGGTTTTCTTATTGGTCGAGCAGTGCTAACAGAGCTGTCAGCCTGAATGCAAATGGTCGCATTCTAGCAGATGAAGGAGGTCATTGGTCGCGCAGTGTAACCAACAATAATTTCTAGAGATCAGAGAGTTGCGATTGGTTTTGATGGGTTTTCTTTGAAATGATTCTGCGCGGTCGAGGCTTCATGCGAAGAACGGTGTAATTTGTAACACGTGGCAGCTTCGTCTTCCACTCCAACAGGGAATGTGGGGGGTTACTTTATGGCAGGCTGTTTTTATATTTTATGGAATATATCTGTTATTTATGTTTGAAGAAGAAAATTGTTGAAATAAAAGTTACATCTACTATTTTCCTGAAATGGTCCGTATTCGAGAAATTTGACAAAATGTGCAAAATTCTGATTTTTATGAAAATTGTTGAACAAAAAGTTGTTTGCGAAATCGATCTCTATAATTTTTGTTTTCACATGATTTTTCAAAAATGGACCGTAATGGAAAAATTGTAGGAAAAGTGCTAAATTTTAATTTTTCAGTATTTTCGTTTTCAATGAATATCTATAGAAAAATGTTTTGAGTTAGATGTATGTGGAAAATGTATATATTTAGTTTATCCTCTAAACATTTATAGAGGTGCTACAATAGGTTGTACAAAATAACCGGAAAAAGCCTATTTTAAGATTTAATTGATCGTTTTGTTCTTATGATTATTAGTTTATATTTTATTCAAGCCACTGGTTTTTTGTAAATAAAATAATACGTCTATTATTTAAATATAAACATTTAACAAATTAAACACTTAATCACTTCTTATAAAATGTTTTAATACCAAGAAAATTATAAACAATAATTATTAATTAAAATTTAGAGAGCGTCAAACGTGTGCATAGGAACCCACGTCAATCATAAGTGTCTTTTTGATTTTTCCGTCTTCCACTCGTCGAGTGCGTATGTGTGTGTATCCAATATCCAAGATCCAGGTATGGCTTAGACAGTGGCGGCGTCTTGAATATTGCACGAATCTAACACGGCCGGACTGACCAGTGTTTCGTTCTCGAAACTCCTATCATCGGACTTCGGCTCCTCTGCATCTATAATACATCAACAACTTAGTATTCTCAAATTAAATAAATGTAACTGCTTTTTATACTTTTAGCAGTTACCCATCATGGAAGTACGCTGACCCCATGCTACAAGGTATTGTTTTAACCTTGAAAAACAAAATTTATTTTTTTAATGACCATGGAAGTATGCTGACTCCATGCTATACGGTATTGTTTCAACCTTGGAAAACAAAATATATTTTTAATGACCAAGGAAGTATGCTGACCCCATGCTACAAGGTATTGTTTCAACCTTGGAAAACGGTATAGTTTCAACCTTAGAAAACAACATTTATGAAGGATCATGGAAAGGAAAAGATCAACCTTGGAAAACATTTAATAAGGATCATGGAAGTATGCTGACTCCATGCTACAAGGTATCATTTTAACGTTGGAAAACGGTATAGTTTCAACCTTGGAAAACCTTTATTAAGGATCATGGAAGTATACTGACTCCATGCTACAAGGTATTATTTCAATCTTGGAAAACGGTATAATTTCAACCTTGGAAAACAAAATTTATTAAGGACCATGGAAGTATGCTGACTTCATGCTACAAGGTATTATTTTAACTTTGGAAAACGGTATAATTTCAACCTTGGAAAACGGTATAATTTCAACCTTGAAAAACGGTATAATTTCAACCTTGGAAAACAAAATTTATTAAGGATCATGGAAAAGAAACGATCAACCTTGGAAAACATTTATTAAGGATCATGGAAGTATGCTGACTCCATGCAGCAACGTATATTATTCGCCCTTGAGACATAAGAAAATAACACTAAAGATGGGTGTATGCTGACCCCACCTTTCAAGGATTATTATTCGTCCCTAATACATGAAATATAACATTAAAGATGGGTGTATGCCGACCCCACCTTTCAAGGCATCCTCGAGATATAAAACCTGGAACAATAAAAATCATAACAGTCAACATAAAACATTTACTTTACTTTCAGTTTCAAAAAATTAAGTCTTGCAAATCAGCAACTAGTTATAACCCGCTCGGTCAAAGCCTGACTTGTTTAACATTTTTCGGACGAAATTTTTGTCAACGCCTCTATTTTTCTCTACTCCGATCTACCATCTTCGACGGAGATCTTTCATCCAAGAAAATCATTTTTTTTTGTTTGTAAAAACATTTTCAAATATATAGGAAAAACCATGCTTTTTCTAAGGCTACTAAAAGTTGCTTAAAATAAATCAAACCCTGTGAAACAATTTTTCTAAAAGTGGACATAGCAATAAAATTATTAATTAAATTAATTTCCATAGCACAGTTGTTTACTGCAGAAACAGAAAAACTAGTAAACTACAACTTTTAGTAATTTTTATTTTAATAATCTGCCATAATTCAACTTGATATAGTTCAAGTACTTTTTATTGATTTAAACTAATTCCAAAATCCACGTAAATTTTTAAAACACCCGCTTTATAATACGTACCCTACGCGTCATTATAATCAGTAACATAAATATTACACGTGTACCTAGACTGAGCTGGCTTGCCTGTAATTTTAATATCTGTCCTGAACTTATATTTTGAAATAAACTGTCTCAAGTTATGCCCATAGAAATTTCCTGTAAATTAACCCGGACTGTTCAATAAATGTTTCACAGATCAGCTCGGTATCAATAAACCCATATAGGTTGATTAATGTTTATTTTCGTAGGCACACTCTTTCTTTCATTTCAAATAAAGTTTACGTTGCGTCTTTTATCAATGAAATTTTTAACAAAACAAGAATCAATCGTGTGACCTGACTTTAAACAAAAGTTAAATTTATCTCATTTAAGAGAGTTACTTTTTGTTATGGTTTCGTTTTGAATTTGGTTAACAGACTTAAAAAATAAATCATTTGTTAATGGCTTATCGACAGTGTCCTATACGCCCGCATTTAAAGCAAGATAAATTTGATTTGAAATTTTCTGATTTTCCCGAGTGCTGCAAGCGATTGATTTTTTTTAGAACTAGAACTAGAAATATTTGTTACAGCTAAGGTTTCGTGACAGTACCCAAATAGGAAATTCTTGTGAACATAAGCTACATAAGAACTAAAGAGTGAGCTGTCAAAAGAAGAGATTACAATTTTCTCTATTAAAATTACTCTTACAAGTTCAAATTTAAAATTACATTTTTTTTTCAATGAAGCAAGCTTTTTTGTTTCGAACATAAAATGTATACAAATTAGGTTAAGCTGTCAAAAGTAGAGGCTTCAAAAAATAATCGTCCAACAATTTTCTATGTGAAAATGACTGAATGAAGTTCAAATTTAAAATTATTATTTTTTTTTTTCCAATAAAGGAAACCTTTTTTTTTATGAAAGTAAGCTGTATAAGATTTACAAAGTGAGCTGTAAAAATAATAAACTACCATGTTCTGTGTGAAAATGACTCTTAAAAGTTCAAATTTAAAATTAAACCAATCTCTTAATGTTGGAGACCAATTCTCAAACCATATTTTAAGCATCGCCCAATAAAAAGCGTTCAACTCTTACCTGTATGTGCAGGTCTTACCACTCAAATTTCTCTTTATCTTTTCGAACTGTTGTAACCAAACCTTAGAGTTGTCGGTATCTAACCAAAATAAGAGCAAATCAACTTGTTCTGGAGATGTTCTGCTGTTTTTGGAACTATGAAACACCTCTGCGATGAAATCATCCATGATACAGGAGTTGTTCTGCTGTTTTTGGAACCGTTCAACATCTTTGCGATGAAATCATTCATGATACAGGAGTTCTTCTGCTGTTTTTGGAACTGTGCATATACTTGTTTTAGTCTGTGTGTAACGTGAACACTATCCCACTTCTGATTTAAGATTTAATTGATCGTTTTGTTTTAATGATTATTAGTTTATATTTTATTCAAGCTACTGGTTTTTGTAAATAAAATAATACGTCTATTATTTAAATATAAACATTCACCAAATTAATACCAAGAAAATTATTAACAATAATTATTAATTAAAATTTAGAGAGCGTTAAACGTGTGCATAGGAACCCACGTCAATCATAAGTGTCTTTTTGATTTTTCCGTCTTCCACTTGTCGAGTGCGTATGTGTGTGTATCCAATATCCAAGTATGGCATAGGCAGTGGCGGCGTCTTGAATATTGCACAAATCTAAAACTATAATAACTAGATAGGAAAGTCATGTGTGTTGGACACATCAGATTTTTTTATTATGTTAAGCTTTCGTTATACACTATATTATATAATGTTTTACTGAAAATGACTATATGTTCGTTTAGGATTGAAAACTTTTTTTATTGTAGATATAGGTTTTGAAACTATAAGCTTGCAAATGGATTCGTGGCCATACATTATTTTCGTTTAGTTCAAGTAGATCATTTAAAAACTGCAATATTTTTTATAGAGCAAATAAAAGACAAGTAAAGGCAAATAAAAACAAATAACAATAATTTATTTATAATAGTAATAATAATAAATGTACACATTTTATAATAAAATTATTAATCAATGTAATCAAAACATAGTTATTGGTTGTTCCTAGATGTAATATCTGTGTGTAGAAGTAAGCTATTTATAAAACAGAACAAAAAAACGAAATTAACATTAATGCTACCAAATTCCCTTGAAATTTATTTATTATTTATTTAGTATAGCACTCAACAGTTAAAAACCAATTACATATAGAATGGAATGAATACCACAAAAATACATTCTTTTCGTGAGATAAACCATACACATTTTCAGGGAAAAATGTTCAATTACATTTGACTGCCTATATTAGAGCATAAAACATTTTAAAATTATCACACAAAAATTTACATACTATTAATATATGCACACTAGATACTATATATCAGTTATTCTCAAACTTTTATGGTGACGGAACCTTTTTGAAAAGCGAAATATTTGACGGAGCCCTAAACACATTTCTAAAAAAAAGAAGTCCTCCGAGCAAAATCCTCCTTGCTCCAGCCTCTTGCCAGGTCCCTCCCGTTTCTTCGCGGAGCCCCCACAAAAAATCCCTAATTTCATAACATCCTTCCTCCGGCCTAAAAAAAAGGTCCTCCAACCAAACTCTTACTGACTTCAAAAAATGGCCTCCAACCAAAATTCCAAAATCATATACTCCTTCCTCTTACTGATTTCTAAAAAAATGTCCTTCAAACAAAATACCAAAATCATAATATACCTACTTCTTTCTCTTACGGACTTCTAAAAAAAAATAAGGTCCTCTCCTACCGCCAAGTCTCGTTGTAGCAATAGTACTGCTTTTTTTTGTTATGACTAGTATTTTCTTTGCGGAGCCCCCTAAAGGCTTTGCGGAGCCCCAGGGCTCCGCGGACCACACTTTGAGTACCGCTGCTATACACACATACAAGAGATAATATAAAATATAGTAGGAACACTACTGTTCATAATACACGTATTTAATAACTTTACAAGCAGAACACAAAAGCTTCTTTTGCTTCAACTGACTGATTTTGTTGAAACTTGCCAGAATCTTCTTCTGTGCATGAGCTAATTTTCTATCAAAAAATAACTTTGCTTGAAATTTTTCTTAGGTATTGCTTTGCTGGAATAATAATGCTTGATTATATTAAAAAATGTCTTATTTGACTCTAACAAACCTTCTTTTGTAAGTTTTCTTTCTCCTTCAGAAGCAGTTAGTGTAGATGAATGGGAGCCTACAGACATTGTGGTTTTGAGTGATTAGTTTATCAAATTTTGAACAAATTTTTGTCTTTTAAAGAGAGTTAAAGATTAAAGTTTCCTCTCTTGCTTATTTATATTCATTTGATTTTTAAAAATGTAAGAGCTAATCATACCTTTTCGTTAGCCTTCTATCTTTCTTTTCCAACTTCGAAATTCCCAATGTTGGGAACTGAGATAAGGGCACATTTTTTTTACTGTGGTTATTTTCAAGCCTGTAAACAATAATGTAATAATAATACTTACATTTTTACTATTATAACAAAATAAGGAAATAAGTGTGTTTCGAAAGTCACATAATGAATATCTAATTACATTACTTCTAGTGTTTATATGGAAAAAGCTTACACATTTCGAAACCCAGGTACAGGGTACATCTTTTGCTATAGTTCCTTTTATTAATCTATTGCTACCTTTATAATAATGTTCAGTTAAAAAATGGTCTGAACATAGACATGTGTTGTTAGACATGGTATTAATGCTCAAATTGAGCACTTGACACTAAGCCAGTTTGGTTGGGAGATCAGTAGAAAATCTGAAATAAGTAAAAAAAAAAGATTTAAAAAGTTAATGGCAAATACATATGTATAATACTAAACGTTATCTAATCCATTTTATAATACACAAAAAGACTAATACATTAAGCATTATATCGCAAAGGAAATATTTATTTTCTGTCGAACGCAACCAGTTGCGGTGATATTCAAATGAAAAACTTTCTGAAAACATGTTTTCTTATTAATTTGCCCATTTCCCATTTTAAGTTACGTTTATGGAATATAGAATACTTACTTATGAAACGTTAACCAGGATCCTTTTAAGAAAGTTTTATTCCAAACGATACAAACTCTCGGCATGATTAGCATTTATTTAAAAAAAAAAACACACTTTAAAAGTTTATAAAAGATGCACCTCGTCCAAATTGTCTTTAGTCGCCCCAAAAACTGATCTTTTTAAACACCAAAACAAGACGACTTAAGAAATGTCAATTATCACAAATACGCGCCTATTTAAATTCGCCAATCATAAATCGTCATGTACCTAACTCGCCAATCATAACGCGTCGTGTACCTAACACTGAAAAGGTTACCCCCACTCAGTACATAACAAACCCATTTGAGTAACACCTCAAGTCTTATATGCTTTAAGATAATTAATAATACAGTAGCGACCTCCGAGCAACTACTACTAGAGGGAGTCTTCCCCCCTGCCCCGCGCTAAATTTTGTTAGCAACATCTACTCCCCCCGAGGGGGAAAATACCTCTTCTGTAATTGGCTTATTTAATCAGCGTTGCCAAGTTTGACAGCGCCAGAAGTGTTCTGTGAGCGCCAGTTCTGACACTTTCTCACACATGTCAATTTCTTATTTGTATTTTACGAAAAATATTATTATTTATAACGTTGTAAGGGTTATAAATGTATATTTAAGATTTATTATCTCTAATAATATGGTGAAAACATGCTTTATGTGTAAAAGGCCTGTTGAAAATGCTTCTTCAAGATAATATCATAAGTAAGTTCAGACACAACCTAATTATCAGAGGCGGTGCATTAGGCAATTACCTTCAATTTGCAATTAAACTTTCTTATTTTCTTATCGAAAAATTAAAATTAAGAGCAAGTACACTCCAGCTAAGTTCGTCTTCATCCGTCTCATAATGATTATAGTAAAGGTTAATTACTTATTATTATTTTAATATCACATCTTTGTAAAGTTTATTGTTATTTTTTGTTAGGTTTCCTTATCTTGATATGAGAAAGAAATACATGGTTCCAAAAGATAAGAATTCAACAAGTGACCACCTGAATAACTTTTTATGCTAATGAACATTTTTATTACAGACCTCAGGGAAGGAAAATATTAAAGAAAAATGCAATTTCGACGAAAGAAGTATAATAATCAATCCTGTCACTACTTCTACACTATATTTATCTGCTACTAAAATACTAAAACAGTAAGTAAGTAGAGAAACTTAAGTTTCTTTCAAAAAGAATGTTTAAGGAAAAAGGCATAGCTATTTTTTGTTGTAACTTTTTTTTAACTAATCTAAAAGACTAATTTTGTGTATTGCTTAAATGTTCATTTTTTGTACTTAATTTGTTTTAGGTTTAAACAAAATGAACTTCTAAGATATGCATGGAATATCCCAAAAGAGCTAAGGAAGGTTTTAAAATTCTTAAGAAAAGTATTCAGAGCCAAAAACATAAAATAGTCTTCCTGTCCAAAATATAAATAGGTATAAATATTTAGATATTATGAGTTATTTTTTATTCTATAAATAGAACATAATTTGATTTTAAATCACTACCTAATGAACTATATTATATAGTACAAAACTAAACAAGAATATCACATTATTCATGTTTTTTTTAATTTCCTCAAAAAACGTCCCAAAAAATGTGAATATTTATTATTAGAGTTAACATCGTTACGCTAAAACAATACTAGAACAACTTAAATAATGTGGATTTTACTAGTTATGCAGATCATTATGATCTAAAAAAATGTTTGTCTGGTGCTATAGTCAGGTATAAAAACATTCATTTATTTAAACACAGTTGCAATATACATTTTATTTAGTATTTAAGTTAAAACCTATTAAAACAACCTGAAATTACTTTTTTCGTTTGATGTGAGATTAATTATTCTACATTTTTGTTGGTGAAATAGGATATATTAAGACGTCTTACTGTTTTCTATGATTATCTAAAAAGTTAGAACAATATACAAAGACTGTTATAACACAAAACAGATATACCTTTACTTAAACACACAATTAGTCAGTTCAATTGTACGATAATTTAAAGCAGAAATCCAGAAAACTTTAAAAATGTGTTTAAATGTGTTTTTACTATAACAAGGACATAATTATTAAAAAAACTTGGCACATTAACATTGACAATAGTTTTTTTATAATATATATTATAAAAATCACAACGAACTACACAAAATGACATTATTAATAATTTAGCAATAAAAAAGTTAAGTACAATGATGACATTAAAAGTTGAGTTTCTCGAAATACTTGTTTTAAATTGTCTCAGTAACTACCTATTATTTTTCTAGCACAATGATATTATACGAATGTGCATTGTGTGATATCTTATATTTTAGGAATAAAATAATATATTTTTTGCAGGTTTTTGTTAACAACGATTCCAAGAACTTTTGAAAATATTATTAAAACTGCATTTGCAAATATAATTCTCAATTAAGAGCTTTTGATCTAACATTAAATTTTTATTCTCCATAAGGTTATAGCTTCCTAAGAAGAAAGTTTAACAAGACTTACCAGACTCAAAATATCAAAATTTTACCAACCAATTGATGGTTCTACTGGTTTCCATAGGAAAATTCTCCTCGAAACTACTAAAAGAAAAGTGACAGAGGCAACCGAAGAAGGCAAAAAAGTCTTTTGCAAAACAAAAACTAGAAATTTGTTTAAGAATCTAATTATTGTTTGAAGTTTTACCAATGATAATTTTTGATAACGATTTAAGATTATGAAGTTCTATTATGAATTTTACTCTTTGATGACCTATGTTTAAATTTTTATTAGGACCAAAATAAATTATAATTTTCATTTCAACTACAAAAACCCTCATAATATTAAAAAGGGGAAAACCGTTAGATTAGTTATGTTTAGGAATAAACTCTTTAAACATTTATCTACCTAAAATGTGTTACTTTTAGAAGGTATGTTATTAACTTTTTATTTGTACTTGTAATAATTCATTTCATTTTATTATCTGTTGTATTTTCAAATTGATTTTGATATTAATCTTATCTATTTATATATTTTTTATACTCACATATATGTTTTTTTCATTGAAACAAACGTTTATTAGCTTATTAAATATAATGAATTAATGTTATTTTATTATATGCTTGTATGAATGATTACTTTTATTACCTTTTAAAAATGAATTTCGAGGATAAAGCCGAAACGGTGAGTGAGAATAAAAATTAGACGAAAGTGACGATATTTACTGGAGCTTTCATCTACACGCTCCTTTTTCTAGCCATCTACACCTGAGCCAGCAAGATTCGTCTTCCCTCCATCCTTACATTCTCCAGATTTACAGAGAAAACGCCGTCCTCTTTAACATATCTAGACCTTCTTTGACGGGGACTATACCACTACATTATCAGCTTTATTTGTTATCCCGAGCAATTTAAATGCATTCGTAATTGCTCATTCTCACCTCTTCTCTTGTAGATTCCGTACTCAGTTTTCTTATTTTTAGTTACGTTTGCACTGCTCTTTTATTTTCACAGCTTTAATTCTATAACGCTGTAACGCTACAATATGGATCCATTTATGTGGTTTATACTATTTAATGTTATTCGATAGTGACCAACCTATTATATTAATTAAAGATTATTGTATTACAGGCCGGAAGATGTTCCTGTAAGGCCGAAACTAGTCGCTCCTGTATTTATAATAAAATTAATTTTAAGGTTTTATTCTTCAATTGAAAAAATTAGACCTTTACAGTGTTTTGTTTCTTTTCCTGCATTAGACACACATAAGACGGTATTCATTTTAAAAATAGTAAAATTAGCAAAATTTTTAATTTTTTTTTTACAATTAAAATGTTTGGACAATGTGTGTTTTTATAGATAAATGATACGCCACTGAACAAGAAGGATGTTTACCTTCCCCCTTGTGCCCGCTTCTTCACTTCCTCTACAGGTGTTGCTAACACAACATTCGCCTACAAACTCGTTTCCACGCTCCCTCTATTAGTAATTGCTCGGAGGTAGCGACAGCTTGAGTCGGCTCCTTTGATGTCGGGGTGGTCAGATTTTTATTGACAGTTGACGTTTTTGCCGCTTATTTCTACACTGAAATAAATAACTTTGAAATATCTTGTCCCTTTGTCTGTTTGAATAAAATATTACACAAATAATGAAAGATGAAAACTAAGTCTAAATATAATAAAAATGTAATAAAATGTGCATTACAACCTATTGGATAATCAAAACAATCAACTACCATTAATCGATTGTCAATTCACATATACAAGTTTGACGTATTTGCCGCTTATTTATGGACATGCGCAGAAAAATATGAAACCCTGGGCCATTACCTGGAACGACACAAAACACATGACTTTGTTAATTATCGTGTCCCGTCGTAGATTGACAATTAACGTAACAACTTCGTACTGAAATTTGTACTGTCAAAATTAAAAACAGCATTAGATTAATATAAACAATGAGAACAAAAACCATATAAATTCAAAGAAATGGGTATCGCAAATATGTTTATTAGCTAAAGGTAAGATTATAATACATAATAAACATAAATTCACAACGAGACTTTCTATTTTTAGAAGAATCTAACATTGAAACAAACCAGTTTTGGATAAAACCAGAAAAATGTATAACTCATATGAACAAAATACGAAACTCCTGTCCAGTGATACGATTAAATTATAATAATGATATCTGAAGGCCAATAATACATATAGCCAGTTCACGAAAAAAAATTGGCCTTATAAACCATAAATTACGGTTTACCATTTTTCCGTATATTTAAACAGGGTAATTTTTCCTCTAATAATTTGAGTGGCCAGAAATAAACGTTACAGACTGACTTCAAAGTTAGACGCTACTTGAGCTGTGGAAGAAGTAGGGTTTACAACAATTTCTGTGACTATATCAATTTGTTCATCAATACCAATATTTGGTCGACCCGATTGTTTGGCATCATGAACACTACCTGTTTGGAGAAATTTATGAAAAAGCTTCCTCAAATAAGTCCTCGATATAGGCGATCGGGGTATCTCTCATAAAAAATGCGTTCCGCCGCATGAAAATTATTTCCACTTTCACCAATAATTAAGATAGCTATTACTTTGTCAGCTACAGCACGTACCATTTTGTTTATGTAGATACTTAAAGGTCTCGTTAAACAATACTTAAACTAAAAATTCAAGATATTATCGCCAGTAAAAACGTCAATTAAAAAATTTCAGCTTTTTTCACAATTAACCATAGGCGGACTTTTGAATCTTTATTAATTAAAAGCGAAACTCAAATTTTAGTGTTAATTTATTTTAACTATCAAAAACATCGTAAATCCAAAAAATACTCTGATTGAATAGGTATTCTAAATACCTTTCAAACGAAGTGTCAGTTGATATAAGGTCCCATTTAATATTATTGGTTTCAGTCGCCTGGTGACGTCATTGATGCCTATTACTTCACTGCTACCACTAGTAGAGAAGCTTACAATAGTTCATTTTTACCCTCCAAATTTTATCAGTCTAAGTATCAACATTCAAAAGAAAAGGGGGGGGAGGGACTTTTGAAAAGCACTGTTAAAATGTACCTTTTTAACCTGTTTTGTTATTGGGTTCGCCTGTAAAACAGTATAACTAAATAAATAAATAATGTCACTACTATTAACTAGTTTTTTAGTATTGGCAACATCTTATGAAGGATTTATCATATTTTCTTTGATTTTTGTAATTATTGTTTTAACTGCTATATTGTGATGACCAAAGACCTCATCCTACTCTATAAGATTATTATATAAGTTATTTTACTATGAGGCTTGAAGATGGCTCTTGAGCCAAAACCTTTTTGTGTGGTACTGATTTAGAGATGTTTATTTTTGTTTAAGAAGAGTATGGACTTTTTTCTTTTTGTTTTCTTTGAAAAAAAAAATCCATTTAACATCCTGTTTCGTCTTTTTTTACAAAAAACCATTCAATTTTAAAAAACATATTATGTGACATGCTATTCACCATAATATTTGCCTGAAACTACCAATTTAAAAAATGCCTTTTAACCGGTTGTGTTCTATAGGTTGTTTTAAAAAAGTTAGATGTAAATTTTTCTTGAATGATTTAATTCTGCTTTCTAACATTTTCTATCATCTCTTGTTAATATTAAATTAAATTCTGTAGGTAATAAACTTAATCTGTTTTATGTGATTTTTTTTAAAAGTCGGGTACAATGCTTGGCAAATATGACAATATTACTAACGTCCATCGAACTTTGTTTTGCACAAACTATACCTAATAAGTATTACAGATAAGTGTTGCAAAATGACCTAATTTATTTTGTCAAATAGAATGCTTCGAATCAGGAGAACCGGAAATCGGTTACCACTTTGTTACAAGCAAATCTTCATTCTGGCACGAGAACAATACCTTCCACAAGATCCAGAATTTCAATACTATCAGCGAAGATCAACGAACCATCACTATCATGCAGGTCTTTCCGCCATTGCCAGAACCATGCGCCACAGAAGAAGACGACAATCTTGGCGGTGAAGATAACTACTTCTACGTAGAGCACGATTTCCATCCGGAATCGGAGCACATACTTATTGGGTGGCAGGACAGCTCTAGAATCGCTAAGGAACCTTACCAGGAGATGCCGGTCACTAAGAAATGCCAACCTAACTATCCGTCGGCAATTATTTTTACAAGTGTTGGGTTAGTAAGCTTAATGTACACATATATTCTATTCACCTATACTTGACTTCTCAGATATCCATGAAAGCAGAAAAATATAAAAATATGTGTGCAACACATGATCTTCCTGTAAATTTAGCAAATATATTGAGTACGGACTATTTAATTAAAAAGTGTTTAGAAAATTGTTTCAAAACATTTTTTAATATCTTCATTGAAATATTTAAATTTTGCACTTATTTTCAATTGTCTCCATTACGATCCATTTTGGATAAATTATATTATATGGAACAAAAATTATGAAGAATTACATCAAAAACAACTATCAATGAAAGAGTTTTCGTTTATTATAAATATATATTAAAATTTGTAACGTGATACTTGATATTTTATCTATTTGTTATAATTTGTTTAAGCATAATTGATTAGGCGTGGGTTAGGTTATTAAATAACTCGAATAACTTTGAAAAAGAAGTTGGGCACCACTATATTTAAAACTTACTATACTTGACCGTAGATTAGTGTTAAAAATATAGAAAATCACCAACCACTAACAAATTATATTTAAACCAAGTTTTAGATAAGGTAGTAGCAAATTCTAATTCATATAGTTTTACTAAATTCAAATTTAGAAGATTTATTTAAATGCACTTATCTTTGTTAACAGAAGGTAAAATAAGGAATGTTATTGCATGGTATTCTTCAGGCCTTCTTCAAAGTGATTCGGTATCTTTATTCTTAATTCTAGATCTTCTATTGATGAACCAAACCACGGTCTTCAGATAGTACCAAACTTCTAGGTATAAATCCACATAAACTGTCTAGATATAAATCAAAGAAACTGTCTAGATATAGATACAAATAAACCTTCTAGATATAAATCTCCATAAACCGTCTAGATATAGCCATGCTAAAAAGAAAGGGAAATGTTTTAACAGGAAACAGGAATTTTTAACTGGATTTAGATAAAATACTTCAACTATTATTAAATGAACAAATTAAAACTATTTAATGAATAATTTCACAGACTAAAATTAATACGGAAAGGAAAACTCTTATTTAACATATTTAAACATAGTAAAGTATATCTTATTCCAAACAAAATAATATATAAAATTATATAAAACGTGTTGAGGTTATGTTCAAAATTTGACATTTTATTTAAGAAATTCTTGTACAAAATATATATTTTCAATAACATATCAGTATTAAATTTTACCTTATAAAATCAGAAGGAATTTACAATAGTTAAAAATTATTTACTACATCGGATGACCAATATATATTAAAATTTAAATGAACTTGATTAGTTGACATTCAAATTAAAAATAAATCTCACTAGGCGAATAAAAAAAGAAGAAGAAGACAAATAACATTTGAGTAGAGGAGAATGTGTCAAAATAACGATTAAGGGTACCAACCGTTACAAATTAAAAAATTACTCCACTGCGCAAAATTTTATCAGGAGGATTGATTAAAGTTTAAGTTTTTTGTGTTTTTATCTTTATCCGTTTTTGAGTAACAGTGGATACACAACAAACAAACAAACAAACAAACAAACAAACAAACAAACAAACAAACAAACAAACAAACAAACAAACAAACAAACAAACAAACAAACAAACAAACAAACAAACAAACAAACAAACAAACAAACAAACAAACAAACAAACAAACAAACAAACAAACAAACAAACAAACAAACAAACAAACAAACAAACAAACAAACAAACAAACAAACAAACAAACAAACAAACAAACAAACAAACAAACAAACAAACAAACAAACAAACAAACAAACAAACAAACAAACAAACAAACAAACAAACAAACAAACAAACAAACAAACAAACAAACAAACAAACAAACAAACAAACAAACAAACAAACAAACAAACAAACAAACAAACAAACAAACAAACAAACAAACAAACAAACAAACAAACAAACAAACAAACAAACAAACAAACAAACAAACAAACAAACAAACAAACAAACAAACAAACAAACAAACAAACAAACAAACAAACAAACAAACAAACAAACAAACAAACAAACAAACAAACAAACAAACAAACAAACAAACAAACAAACAAACAAACAAACAAACAAACAAACAAACAAACAAACAAACAAACAAACAAACAAACAAACAAACAAACAAACAAACAAACAAACAAACAAACAAACAAACAAACAAACAAACAAACAAACAAACAAACAAACAAACAAACAAACAAACAAACAAACAAACAAACAAACAAACAAACAAACAAACAAACAAACAAACAAACAAACAAACAAACAAACAAACAAACAAACAAACAAACAAACAAACAAACAAACAAACAAACAAACAAACAAACAAACAAACAAACAAACAAACAAACAAACAAACAAACAAACAAACAAACAAACAAACAAACAAACAAACAAACAAACAAACAAACAAACAAACAAACAAACAAACAAACAAACAAACAAACAAACAAACAAACAAACAAACAAACAAACAAACAAACAAACAAACAAACAAACAAACAAACAAACAAACAAACAAACAAACAAACAAACAAACAAACAAACAAACAAACAAACAAACAAACAAACAAACAAACAAACAAACAAACAAACAAACAAACAAACAAACAAACAAACAAACAAACAAACAAACAAACAAACAAACAAACAAACAAACAAACAAACAAACAAACAAACAAACAAACAAACAAACAAACAAACAAACAAACAAACAAACAAACAAACAAACAAACAAACAAACAAACAAACAAACAAACAAACAAACAAACAAACAAACAAACAAACAAACAAACAAACAAACAAACAAACAAACAAACAAACAAACAAACAAACAAACAAACAAACAAACAAACAAACAAACAAACAAACAAACAAACAAACAAACAAACAAACAAACAAACAAACAAACAAACAAACAAACAAACAAACAAACAAACAAACAAACAAACAAACAAACAAACAAACAAACAAACAAACAAACAAACAAACAAACAAACAAACAAACAAACAAACAAACAAACAAACAAACAAACAAACAGAAGGACAGCATTGTAAAATGGTCCAAATTAATTTCGGGGGACACCAAAACATAAAGATCCTTCGAAATAAAATCGTGAATGCCAGACTGTCCTTACTAGACATAGGAAAGTAAAAAAGACAAACAATGATGGGAATAACTAGGCCAGATGAGCCAGACCTATAGGAAAATTATTCTCTAGTAGCCGCGCGACATTTAATAATGTATAAAAACCAGTAATATATTAAGGTTTTTTCATAGATATCTAAATAGGTAAAGGCCATTAAACTGAAAATGTATGTATGACTAACCAAATAAATTTTTAAATGTTTGTTAACAATAGAGAAATAATGCAAATTTTTGTAACGTCATTCCCTAATAGTGCCGACATAATTAAAGAAAAATAAATTCCATGCTAAAGTAAGAATTATTGCAAATCTGAAGTTTTGACATTAGATTCATTGTCCTTGTACATATTATTCCTAAACTCATTTTAAAAACTTTATATAAGAGTTCATCTTTGTTGTTGTCTATAATATTACATAATATTTATATATATTATTTAACTAGCTGACCCGATCCCGCTTCGCTGGAATTTCTCATATCTCAATTATTAAAAGTGAATAACGGTTTTTGTTACTCGTGAGAAATTTTTTATGCGATACTTGAAAAAAAAATATTAATTTAATTTTTATTCGTTTTTATTAGTTTTATTAATTTTTATTAATTTTTAATGTTTATTAATTTTTATTAATTTTTATTAATTTTTATTAATTTTTATTAATTTTTATTAATTTTTATTAATTTTTATTAATTTTTATTAATTTTTATTAATTTTTATTAATTTTTATTAATTTTTATTAATTTTTATTAATTTTTATTAATTTTTATTAATTTTTATTAATTTTTATTAATTTTTATTAATTTTTATTAATTTTTATTAATTTTTATTAATTTTTATTAATTTTTATTAATTTTTATTAATTTTTATTAATTTTTATTAATTTTTATTAATTTTTATTAATTTTTATTAATTTTTATTAATTTTTATTAATTTTTATTAATTTTTATTAATTTTTATTAATTTTATTTATTTTTATTTATTATTTATATTTATTTATTTTTTATTTTTTATTTGTTTATTTGTTTATTTTTATTTATTTATTCCCCCTCCCCTTAAAATCTGAAAATCCAAAAACCTTTAAATACGTCATTATATGAGTAGCTACAATTTCAGCTTTCATGTTCCCACCTTTAAAAAATCGATACTTTCATCCCTCTTCTCTCTATTTTTTCACTTTCCCACTTTCTCCCTTACCGTATTTCTTCTATTTCCCCCTTTCTCCAAACTTTCGCATTTATGTAGTAGTAGGGTTTTTATTATACTTCCCATGCCCCCCTTCTTTAAATGCGAAAATCCAAAAACTTTGAAATACGTCATTATTTACATTTATGAGTAGCTGCAATTCCAATTTTCAAGTTCCTATATTTAAAACGGCGAAAGTCTTCACCTTACACCGTCATCTATTAGGAATTCATAGAACTAACTAATAAATACACAATATTTAGGCATTCCATACAAATGAAACGCGGTGCTAAGGTTTGGTATGTTTAAAGGTTGCGACATACGATTTAGTCTATCTGCATTATATGAAATCATAAATAATGGATGAAATTTATAATTCACTAAACCTAGTTAAATTTGTTGTTATTTTTTGACTTTGCTAAGTGAGACATCAAGTTTGGGTAAATAAATTATGCTCTACATGTAAAATATGCAGCGCTTTTTAACAAAGCAGATAAAATAAAAATTTAAGTAAGCCGATTTATTTTGCAGTAGATACTTCAGCGGTTTCCAGAGCGTAAAATGCGACGAAAAAGACAATTTTCAAGAATCCTTTATACCGTATAGCATCTTCCTCGATCAAATCCACGAGCTATATCCGAACGTCGAATTCAAGAACAATCCGCCGCAACAGCAAGCAGAACCTGCCTCTGCCTACGAGTCTATCGGGCGAAAGAAGGTGCCACTAAACAACATTAAAAGCAGTAACAGGAATGCGTCATCCCTACCATCTGTAAGAAAACAATCTAGTAGTTCCATAACTAAGAGCATCAATACCAATACCAGTTTGGTGGTACCAAATACATACAATGCGCTACCATTGGACAAGGCATCTGATATATTTAATTCGCTTAGCGATGCTACCATGGAACGAGCATTAAACGTTAAGAGTAATCCGGATTTTCAGAACAACTGGAAGAAGGAAGAAGAACCCACAGGTACTCCAATAGAACGTTCCCAACATCGCGCTGATATAAACAGTAACCAATCGATGAACTACTTGAAATTCTGCGTAACCCAATTTTCCTATAAAGCCAAATGTTCTAACTGTAAATCCATAATGTCTTGTTGCATGCAGTTCAATATACCTGGATGTATTCCAAAAGTGTTGAAGCTCTGCGCTGCTTGCAGTACTCAACCGGGTGTGGACATGTGTTGTAAAGAGTTTATCGATTTGGTGAAGGGGGAAAAATTTTTTCCGAATCGATTATTTACAGAAGTGGCTACTACCACCATTTTTTCTAAGTTGACATCGAAAGAAAAGAATAATCGAATTAGAGAAAATGGTGTGATGGCTTACAAGCGTTCTAGAAACCCAGCGGTTTATGTTATACCTTAATAGTCTTAATCGTACAGGAACCTGTATATTTTTACTGAGGAGCCGGTCGAAAAGATCCGATTTAAATGTTTTTTTTTTAGTTGACAAAATTTATTTAATTTTTATGACACCCAAGGACCCAACAATGGTAAACATTTTATTTATATCTTATTTCAATAGTTAATTTAAATTTTTTTGATCAATAGTTGCTTTAGTTAATAAATAAACCTTTGTCCAATTTTTTTTATGGTTGCATTTTTATAACTCATTAAATTCCTGGACATTTCCCAAAATTTTCAAAAATAATCATATTTTCTAAGAATTTCAACGAAACAAATGATATAAAAATAAAAAAAAATGCTAAATGAAGGGTTTTTAGAAATTCATCAGACTAGAAGCCTTTATTCATTATAATCTAAAATATAGAAAAAATATTATACAAAAGATACTTTTTGAAAGGCAGCATAGTTATTGCTTTTATTTATTTTTTTTGGCAGAACGAATAATTCAAATTATACGAATTGAGAACACACGATACCTTCTTTAAAAATTCACCATTTTAAATCGTAGAAATATTGTTTTGTTGAAGATAGCCATTTGATGTTTTGTTTGATGTATATCTAGAAATTTTTAAATGGGAGGGTTTCGCACCTTTTTTCCTTCTGTCTCTTAAAGTTGCTTCCATATTGTTACACAAATTTAAAGCTCTCAATATTCCCGAGACATATAAAATCGCGAAGTATTCCAAGAGGCGCGCATACAAATACAATTATTTTATATTAGAAAATCCTGACAACATTTTGTTTTCCGCGAAAGGTCCGACTTACTGGCAAAGTTGAATTATAACTATCAGAAGTATTACATTGTCATCTTTAAAAATTCATTCGTTTAAATTCAGTTATTAAAAATATCTTAAATTTATTGAAATCCTACAAAATAGATGTTGAAATATGAAGGCAGTAATTCAATATCTGTACTCTTATTAGTTATATCACGGCAGACTGCAAAAGAAAAATTATAGATTTCCAGAAATGCGATACTTACTTCAATCTTTAATAATTTACTAGTTAAAAATCGGCCATTAAAAAATATACTAGATGTACAGGTTATGAAATAAGGTACTAATAGATTAAAATTGTGCATTTCACACGACCATTTTTAAAACGTAATTAATTTGAAACCAGTTGACAAAAAATAAATATACGGAAACAATACAACAGTATTATAGACGTTTGAAAATGACAGATTATTTATTAATGTATGAAATGATCCAGAAAATATGTTTTTAGAGTTGGCCTTTAAAAATTCAGGTGTGTTGAAACGTTTAATTATTCTTTTTTAAAAGTGTCAGTTTGTCTTTATCGGCCATGACCTACTTTAAAAGCATTTAATTGGATCACTATTAGACATTTCAATGATTTGACAAGCAAGAGCTACCAGTGGCAAGGGCTCGTTTATCTAAGGGGGTTGCGACATAGTCTACCATCTTGGACACAATTTTTATTTAAAATAGTAGTCGCCAAGCCAGTCAATTTATAGGAAATGTAGAAGCAGTTTTTTTTAAATAATATTTTGTGTTCGACATAAAAAATTTAAATTTAATCAGTTATTCATAATTTCACGTATTGTAGATAGAATACATGTTGCAATTAGATACGTGTCATAGATCCGAACATGTGTCTTAGATACGAACCCTTCCCACGGACAGTTCTTTTCTTTGGAATCCCTAATACTTGAATTTCTTAAGATGGTGAAAGCTGGAAGACATTTAGTTAACGTCAGTTTTCAACTTATTAAAAGGCTATGAAAGATATTTGATTAGGTATATTTTAACTTTTAATTATGTCAATATTAACAAATTTAAAAAAGAAAAATCATTCAAATCGAAGTAATTTTGACAGGTTACAGAACAGAACTACAAAATATTTATAAATTTCTTTAAAATATCAAAAAGCCACTTTAAAAAATACAATAATATACAGAGTGTTCCAACTGTATTACATATTACATTTTTAAAAATACCGGTCCAATTACAAGATAAGGTCGAAAATAAACTGGATTGAGCTATATACGATAGTAATTTCAAATTAGGTGGGTTATATTAACATTGCTTTATGTTGAAATTGGACTTTACGCATATGGACAAGTACTCAGATATCATCTAATTTGAAAACTATTCCTAGGTGACCATTTTTTATAATTTGTCGTCAATCAATAAATTATTTAATTTAATCATAGAAAAAAGCAGATTAGATGAAAAAGATAAAATTTTGAGATAAAATTAATCATGAACATTTAATAAAAACGGCAATTTCTGTAGACCATAGACTACTAGTAAACTAAATGTTTGATGGGCCATTGACGTTTTGGTGATAATATTAAAACGTGTAAACCAGATAACTTTGAATGAAGAAAGACATTTAGGTGATAATAGACTTTAATGTTATATAAACCTTACATTGATAAACCTTCAGGTGATGTTCAGAAAATAATTATTGCCTGGTGACAAATTTTAAACTATGTTAACCAATTACAAAAAAAATGGGATATTTGGGCAATTTTACTTTTTCAAACAGGTTCTTCATCAATCGTTATACGATTTTTTCGCAAATTCTTCCTTATTTTTGTTTTTTTTTTTAAACATTGTTTACATTAATTTTAATGTCATTTAAACTTGTTGACCGCGAGTAATCTTTTTTTGTATATTAGTCAGAAAAAATTGACAACTAATAGGTTATTGACTAGGTAATACATGTCAGTTGTACTTATAATTTACAAATTTCTATACATAATGGTGTTCCAATTTTTAGTCTTCCAGAAAATTATATAAATGTGATACGTTCTTAAACATTAATAGAATAAGCGGATTTTAGTAGTATTTAAAGTCTTTTGGTTTGGATTTGGTAAAAGTAAAATTTACTTATAAATTAATATACAGGTTATTTATTACATTTACAACAAAAATTCAAGGTGTTATTCCCGGGACTATTTTTAGAATATTTTGTTCCCTGGTTTTTAAGAAGCCGTTTTCTTTCAAAGATACACAATCAAATTTTATTTTTATGTAACATGTAAAGTTTGTTAATCTACAAGATTATTTTTGGTAATAAAATATATCCAAAGTAGGCTTTTGCGCATTCGAATCTAAGTAGAAAGTTGACGTTTTCCGCGAATTATCATGATTTGATATTATTGGCGCACACGTGCGCCAAAGTAACTTTGCACATGCTTGCCTATTTTCATTTGAATTAAATAAAAAAAAAGATAAATAATTATATCATAGATAATTACCGACAGATAAGTACTATAACATTTTTTTGTTCTCTTCGAAGAGTAGGCTTACGTCAAATAAACTTACAATATTATAACGAAAGAAGATAATCCATTTCTAATAAAATAAAATTATTTATTTTGTTTTGGTATAATCGTAGAAAAAATCTTGTGTTTAATTGAACAGAAAGTCCTTTGGCAGTTTCGACAAATTTTCTGTCTCACCTGCCGAAGTGCTACTTTCTGCTCTTAATACACAAATATCTATTTATTGTCGAATATTTTTTTCGTCCTGTATCTTCAAAACAAAACGCTTTTCAAAAAGGGCAAACTATTCTTAGAATAGTCCAGGAAATAACCCCGTGAATTTCTGCTGTATGTTTAATAAAGTGCGTAAAATGTTGGAAAGTGATACATGACAGGTACTACCTAGAAATTAGTAAGAACATGTTCATGGGCAAGAAAAAGTAGGACTACCCACATTATTTTTTTAAAGAAACTTATTAAAAACAACTAAAATGTACAATATTTTTGCAGGAAAATTCAAAAAGACAGTTATCATAGTATAATGAAACAACAGTTCTTCTTGTTCATCAACATCGTTTGTATATAGCCAGTTTTTTCTTTCTAATTCAAAACGTAGTTACGCATTTAAAGAATATATAGTGCCCTGAATGTCGGAAAATTTCGGAAAGTTGTCACATATAGTTAGTGGGGTAGATTATATATTCTTTTAATGATGTATTTCTGTATACATTGTATTACTTATTTTTGCTTTAATATTGTATTACGTTTTTGTATTTATTTAAATTTAATTTAAGTGCAGTCAAATATGCCTATTTTTGGTTTTATAATTTGTCTGTACTAGATTTTATCTTCGGATATATATAAAAAAAATGAAATAAATTGAAACAAAAATTATTCTTTTTTTTTTTCTTGATATCAAATTTTAAAGTTCATTTGATTCGATCTTGCAAATATTCACTCGCTACATTAAATGAGGCATTTCGTGACTAGTTCCATAAATCTCTTTCTCTCTCTCTTTCATTCGTTCTTTAGAGATCTGATAATGTCAACAATTTCAGTAGTATTTACAGGACGAAAAAAGTTTTTGTGTTTTTGTTAGTGAGTGGTAAGAGTGTATTTGGTTTTTTAATATTTTAAGCATAAGATTCTCCAATATTTATGAAAAAATTATTAAATGCCTCTGCAATGGTTTCAGAGGTGCTACAAGTAACATTTTTAGTTGTAACTATTTCATTGTGTTCTTTAATATTATTTTTTCCACAAATATTTTTAACGGCATTCCATAAATTTGTTGGAGTGTTCTTGTTAGTATTGATTAGGTTTTTGAAATATTTACTTTTTACACTTCCAATCAATCTTTTTAAATGTTTTTTATAATCAAAGTAGATCCTTGTTTTGCTCATAAAGCATTATCGCTAAACATACATAAAAAATGAAGAGTTTGAGGATTTTCTCGTGGACTTAATTATTAGATTTTGACTAAATTTATATGGGGCCACCCCTGAAGTACCCCCTTTCTAAAAAAAAAAAAGAATCATTGAAATCGGATACTGCGTTAAGGAATTATCGCTGAACATACATAAAAAAAAATATCGCGACGAATTGAGAACCTCCTCCTTTTTTGAAGTCGGTTAATAAACTCACTTAGTAAAGTATTAACAACTGTTATGTTATAGAAATTAGCCCAATCGTAACGTAATAATTTAAATCGTCTTAAGTTCTCATAATTTTGATAACATATATTTTTATTCAAAACATTAATATCTGGAATTTCTAAAAATTTTAATGGGTAACTCTAGAAGTATTGTATTGTACCATTGAAATACATTCAAGTGTTGCAATATTGCTTTTCATAAAAAGATGATCAAGACAGTTACCTGTACAATCAGACATTAGTCTGATATTAAATTCAATTAATAAATTTAATTAGTTTTTTACAGTAATATTTTTTAAGTTTATTTTTATGTTTGTCACCAACCAGAAGATGTGAAAGAACCTGTAATAATTGTTTTGTTTCTTCTAAATAATGCCTGAGTTCATTTACAAAAATATCTTCTATTATCTTTTTTAACGCTGGGAGGGTTTTCAGAAATTTAACTTTTTTCCTTTTTGGGAACCGTTTGAAGTAAAAAACGCGATTCTTGCAAAAAAATAGGCTAATTTATTATAAAATAAAAAACTATTATCAAATTTGAACCAAACTCTTTAGCGTTACCTCGTAAATTATGTACAAAAATAGTGTTTAAAATTTCAAAAGGACAGGTGCAGTAGTTTTGAAGTTATGAGGGGCACAGACTTTGGAAACGTAAGTTTTGGGGAAAAACGCTTTAAAGTTTTGAACACTAAAAATTTGGAATAAAACGTTCATAAGCGAGTTTTATCGGCTTATCTCACACTGAATCATCGATGCCAGGTCCATAAAGGATGTTGCTATCATCCATAATATACCGGATGTCCGCGCGAAAACTTTAAATAGAATTATTTCTGATGTTTTAAAATATATCGACTTGAAATTTTGGAAGGTCATTAAGGAAGTAGGGGGTAAATTAATAGTGTATAAGATACCACTCCAACGTGATATCTGCCACCCCCAGCCTCCTCCGGTTCAAAAGTTTAAATGACATTCTGTATTTTTTTTACATATTCTAAAAGAGCGTAGTTTTTTTAGTATCTCTATGTGAAAAAAATTACTTTACATAATGAACTTTGAAAGATATTTACAGCTAAAGGTTCAGATACCAGATATTCAAATATCGAAAGCAAAAAATAATAGCAAGCCATGAAATCTGCTTCGTTGCTTGAACTGTCAAATAATATTGTTTGTGACACTTCTGTTTACTCGTTAGTACAAAAGTTTTCGAAAAAATTTGACTTAGTTTAAATTAAATAGCTAAAAAAATAGAAAAAGTTTGGAAGAAAGAACTGAAATTGTAGTTTTATATGGGATTGCAAACAGAAACTATTCGCAGACGGCAGCATTATTTAACGAAAACCATCCCAACAAAAATGTATCTGCTGTTTATGTAATTAATCTAATATAAACATTTTTTGAAACTGGATCGGTAAATAATAAAAAACGTGATATGAATAATCGTGGAGCACGAGATGAAGCAACGCAAGTTGCAGTTCTTGGTCACGGTCACGTAAATTTAGACCCACAGCTTTTAGTTAGAAAATTATCAGAAGCTTCGGGAGTGGCAAAAACAACGTGCCATAAAATATTAAAATTAAATAAAATGCATCCTTATAAAATACAGCTTCATCAAGAGTTGGGCGACGATGACTTCGATAGAAGAGTCCAATTTTGTGAAACTATGACAGGCATGATTCGGCAAAATAGAAATATTTTGCGAAATATTTGTTTCAGTGACGAAAGTTGCTTTTCCTTAAATGGTTTCGTAAATAGACACAATTGTCGATATTGGAGCGATGTTAATCCCCACGTTTTCCGAGAAGGGCATACGCAATGTCCCCAAAAAATTAATGTATGGGCTGTAATTCTAAATAACCAAATAATTGGTCCAATTTTCTATCACGAGAATTTAACTGGGCCTAGATATCTCGAGTTTTTAGAAGAATTAATACATCCTCTTATCATTCAGTGCTTCGAAGAAAACTTAGATCAAATGCAGGAGGATCAGTTATACTTTCAGCAAGACGGAGCTCCCCCTCATTACTGTTTAGAAGTAAGGCAATATTTAAATACCGTTTTTCTAGGACAATGGATAGGTCGTAGGGGTCCTATTGAATGGCCAGCTCGCTCCCCAGACTTGACCCCACTGTATTTCTTTTTATGGGGACATTTGAAGTCTGTTGTTTACAGGACACCACCACAATCCATTGATGATTTGCGTAATAGAATCATAGAGGAATGTAGAGATTTAACACCACATGTCTTTGAAAATATTCGGAATCCTTTCGAGAATAGACTGTACTATTGTTTAAATGTAAACGGTGAACATTTTGAACATTTGATTTAACTAAAAAAATAAAAAGAGTCCTTACTTTAGTTTATAAAGCGAAATTTTGTTGGTCTATAAGAATACCTATTTTTTTGATAAGTTGTATTTTTTTGTGATAAGTTGTATTTTTTTGTGATAAGTTATATTTTTTTGGATAATTGGATTTTTTTGTTTCTATCTTCGAAATTTGTCTACTGTCCAAGGTTACTAGTTCTTTTTTTTTAATATCTGGTATCTGAACCTTTAGCTGTAAATATCTTTCAAAGTTCATTATGTAATTAAGTAATTTTTTCACATAGAGATACTAAAAAAACTACGCTCTTTCAGAATATGTAAAAAAAATACAGGGTGTCATTTAAACTTTTGAACGGGGGTGGCTGGGGGCGGCAGATATCACGTTGGAGTGGTATCTGATACACTATTAATTTACCCCCTACTTTCTTAATGACCTTCCAAAATTTCAAGTCGATATATTTTAAAACACCAGAAATAATTCCATTTATATAAAGTTTTCGCGCGGACACCCGGTATAAAGCATCTTTTTGCTCCTATCTACGACGAATTCTCATTCATGAGCGCTTGATCAACTACTGATTCCCTTGTCTTGCGTGGAGGTTAGTAAAGCGAAAGAACCTGCCAGGCCATTTTTTTTTGTTTATTACTTTTTCATAAGTGTTTTACATTTTTCTAGGACATTTTATTTTCCTATTTCCCAGCTATATGAATTATCCTCCTTTTCAGGGTGGTCTGCCCTGATTACAAAAAGTAACCTATTTCCTAATGTGTCGTGTGCGCGTGTGGGACCTATGTGACAGGTTGTGTTTCCCAAAAATATCGCCAATTTTTCTATTTCCAACCTCATAAATGGACAAGTCCAAGTATAAGGCAGGGAATATGATTTAGGGAAACCACAAAACCTAAATCACGATATTGTACAAATATTATGAATTTCTAATTATATGATTGGGAAGGGTTTATCTAATGTTAAGGGGGGCTGATTCCAGCAGATCCTGGAGTTCAGCGATGAGGGAGAGGTCTTGGGAGTCTGAGGGAAGTCTCAGATTTGGTTGTGGCATTCTTATTTTCAGTTTTCGAAAAAGTGGGAGTTGGATTGGGCACCATGGGGTTCGTAGAGTGTCTTGTGAGTGTGTGTTGGTGCCTTTCAGCGTGCGAAAGACGTATTGTTTCCTGAGGGTTTAGAAACGGGTGAGGATAGGGGTGTTAAAGATATTTTTGGAAACTTCTCCGCTGGGGGAGCAAGAGGGAAGATATTGGCAACGTCTTAGTATACGTCTCTCGAGTGTGTTGAATTTGTGGAACAAGTGTGTGGGAAGTATTTATTTAAAATTTTAAAAATAATAGTAGTTGGGTGACCAAAATATGAACTGTGATTGGTAGATTCCATTTTTTTGCAGTGTTCTCACTACCTAGAATGGATGTGAAATATATTTGGTTGTGGAACCATTCACAGTAGATTTTATTTCATCACTAGTATATCTTCTAATGACCGTATTTTTTTATTTTATTTATATCACTAGTTCTTTATACTGACGTCTTGAATACACTTGCAAGTTTTTAAAATTTATTTTTGTTTTTAAACTATTTAAATTGGGAAAACCTTGGAGCGCAACTTTCGTATGTTTATTCGACACAAACCATAGACGTAGATGTTATTGAACGTAAATTATATATTCTTTTAAATATTGACAATATGTCTATTTCGGTTAAAAAATTTACCTATGTATATCACTATGTAATAATATATCATTTAAAATACATTTTATGGTTTAAATTCTAACCTAGAATATAAAATTACCTATTAGAATATGATTTAAATATTCCACATAGCTTGACCATAAATATTCAAAATAATTATTTTCTTTCTAAATGAAACATTTGGAGTTTTTATATCGAAATTTAGAAGAGTCATAAAAACTGCTTTTACTGCGTATATTAAACTATAAATGAAACTTCCTTTATTAGAATTAATTATTTGTATGATAAAAAATTTGATATTATTGGAAGCTTTTATATTTTTTAATATATAGTGAAACAATAGGTTTTTTCTTCTGCTAATTTGTATAGAAAAACTATTTATTTCGGAATCCCTGCTTGAATTTCCCGCTCTACAACATTTTTAAATTTTCCGGCCATTTTTGACTGGATACACACAACAGTAAGAGGCAATAAGAAAAGAAAATTTACTGATAGCGCCATTATGTACCTACTGGTTGCAATTACAATCGCTCAAGCAACTTTTTCCGAACAAAAAATTAAATTGAATTACAGGTCTCGCTGGATTGTCTCTGCTTGTACTAAATACTCAAATGTTAGTTCTCTGGGATTTCGAATTTATACTATTTTATTAGCTTGGTATCTATATAACGGATTCTTTGAACTTGATTTTCACCCTCTACAAAACGTTCGATTGATTTGAAACTTTGCATACTTATCAAGGACCGACGACAATGCAATAATTTAAATGGAATCTTTGAACTGGATTTTCACCCCCGTCAAAACGTCTGATTGATTTAAAACTTGGCACATTATCAAGGACCGATAACAATGCAATAATTTGAATAGTTTATCCCATTATCCTGATCAGGACCTTCAGGAATAGCAATTTTCCAAGTTCGATACCGTATGTTATCCCTGTAGTAACTTTTTATCAAATTTCATTTAATGTTAGGGGTCAAGATATTTCCATAATGACTTTACTTTTACCAATATCTGTCATTAAAATATAACAATTGACATCAAGCACCACACGCTTTTCTACAATAAAATAAATTTTTTGTTAATTACACTATTTTTAATTTAAATATATGGAAAGCTATTTTCTACTTTTTAGTTTGCTTTTTTTATTACAGCGTGCTTTTTAGTTATTTTAAACTATTATTTATATAGAAAGGCTATTACTCTAAAGATGTCGTTTATAACCTCTGAGCTAGAATTTTATAGGCAATAATTTTTGTGATTATTACGTCTAGGATAAGAGTTTTGTTCATAGTTACAGTCAAATTATCATGGGAGAATCTCAATCTTATCTTATTTCGACTAGAGGTATATGCAAAGTTTTAGTTTACAAATAATAAATTTAAGATTTGTTTCTTCTACATTATTATATAAATTGTACTTTTATTCGATAAAAAGGAATTATTAAATTGTGAAGCTGTGTTAAGTGGGTCACATATATTTAAGCTACCCTCGTAGAAACCAAAGAGGATAATATACAATAAATTCGAGCATATACGATCTGCTGGGTTTATAGCTTATAACATCGAATATAAATATAAATCCTCTCGTCCATACATCATTCTCTAGCTTTATGGCTCCCTGAACATCAACAAAATATGTTTTGTATATACAAAGAGATTAGACTGTATAATATTAACTACTTATACAGAATTCAAATCTACTTCTGGCTTCACAGGATGGTGCTCCAACTAAAAACAGTTTACCACTACAATTTATTAAAAAATTTTGACATAATATAATAAACATATCTTTATTTAATAAAAAAAGCTTTCTTTAGGTATGTGGCTGACACTTTTTATCTACATCTCTTAATACAAACTTTTGGAGATTTTAAAGAACAAAATTAAAAGATATCGTGTACCAAATACATGCTTTTTTTTAAATAATTTACCCCTTAATGAGTAAATTTTAACCCCAGAGGCAGACTGAGCTTGTGTAGGGAGGCAATAACTATTATTATTATTATTTGTTGTGGTGATATTAAGGAGGATACTCGAATTCCCGTCATGTACGATTTTAACCATTATTTGTACCTAAAATTCGCACTAAGCAGTTGAAGCTTGAAATAATCCACTACTCGATTTAGGTTAGGTTAGGTAGCCACTTACCTCAGGCGTCTGACGCGGTCGGCAGTTAAAAGGTTTATTATTTATTTACTTTCTATTATTTAATACCTTAATAGCAATTAAATCGATTATTATTTAGGAATTATTCATTATTACTATGCTTCTTTGTGTATTTGTTTTGTTAATATGTGATAACAAGTGAAAAAGGGAAATCTTTAATTTTTTTAGAAAATTATAAATTTAATAAATATCGTATTTAAAAAAATGCAGGTAAAACTTGTTGGTGTTGTATCGCGAAAACAAGTCGTGCAAAATTATACAAAGAAAAGTGGTGACCATGGGCATGAAATGTTAGATCAAGGTGTATTAAGTAGACAAAAAGTGAATAACCAAGTAAAGCGAAAAGCCGAAAACCGGATGTGCGAGAGACCTGTCAAAATTATCCACAGGGAAACAAACTTTCAAAAATAGTGTTTGGATACTCTTACAAATAAAGACATGAAATACATTCGAAATAACTTTGGAGGAGAAAAACGTAAATTATTCCCCAAATTACCAAAATCTTCTGAAGACGTTTAAAATACTTTATTTATTAGATATTAAAACAATTAAGAACGAACAAATTTTATTGGTCAACGATTCCACCGAAGAAATAATTGTTTTTTCTTATAAGAAAAACATAGAATTTTTGACAGCTCGAAGGAAATTTTATATGGATGGAACTTTTGGTAATTGTTTAAAATATTTTGTTTGCATGTAAATGTAAATGATGCATATGTCCCAATTCTATATTGTTTATTAAGGTGATTACAGCACCCCCTTATACTTTTCGGGCAAAGATATCTCAAAAAGTAATTTTTATTTTAAATTCAAATTTTGGCAAAATAAATAAGGCAATAATATCTAGAATACGCATATTTTTTAAAGTTTTAATTTTTTCCAGTTTCTGAAAAAAAAAATCAAATGGCTTTAAATTTTGAAATATAATGAAAATAAATGCATTCCTCAAGAGCACTATTCTTAATATAATCCTGAAATTTGAGCTCTTAATGTCTTGTTAATGATTTTTTAAAATTCGCCAAAATTAGTGGCTAAAACGCCTCATTAAGTGCTTCCTTCTATTGTAACGCAACTCTATCTATCGTATCGTACACTCTTAGTCACCATTCGTTTCCTGAAATGATTTACATCAGTTTACACAAGTTTGCACCATAAGATAGCACTTGACGAGGCGTTTTAGCCACTAATTTTGGCGAATTTAAAAAATTATTAACAAGACATTAAGAGCTCAAATTTCGGGATTACATTAAGAATAGTGCTGTTGAGGAATGCATCATGATATTTTAAAATTTAAAGCTCTTTCATTTTTTTCTCGAAAACTGTAAGGAATTAAAACTTTAAAAAATATGCATATTCTAGATATTATTGCCTAATTTATTTTGCCAAAATTTAAAGTTTTAAAAAAATAACTTTTTGAGATATCCTTGTCCGAAAATTATAAGGGGGTGCTGTTGTCACCTTAAAGCACAAAATATGTTATATATATAAACATAAGGGATGTGTTATCCCTAATAAAAAGGTATAAAGTGCTTTTTCAATGGTTTAATTCACGAACAAGTATTCTAAATTCTAATGTTGCTGTGGTATTGCCACTGTCTATTAGCGTACTGCCCACTGCGCTGGTCTGCCTTCTCCCGCTCGTCCATCCTGACACGCATGTGTATGGACTTTAAGAATGTGTAGTGGGAAGCAAAGGCACACCGTTAACATATATATTTATCCCATCTCCCATGTCTGTAATATAAAAAGAGTAAAATCAAAATATAATTAGTTGTTTCTACCTTTCAATGTAGGTACCTTTTAATTATCTGATTACCGAAAATCTGGAATATATTCTACAATATACTTATTTATGTGCTGAAAGTTGTGGTTTAGGAATTAATTTGTCAGATTTCATTGTTTCCCACATTTGGTTTAATGAACTATTAGTAAGGAGATTACAGCACCCTTTAAAATTTTCGGACAAGGATATCTCAAAAAGTAATTTTCTTAAAATAATAAAATTTTGGCAAAATAAATCGGGCAATAATATCCAAAATATGCATATATTTTAAAGTTTTAGTTTTCTCCAGTTTTTGAGAAAAAAAAAATAAAAGGACTTTTAATTTTGAAATATCATGATGAAAATAAATGTATTTCTTAACAGCAGTATTCTTAATATAATTCCCAAAAAGCTCTTAATGTCTTGTTAATGATTTTTTAAAATTTACTAAAACTAGTGCTTATAATGCCTCGTTAAGTGCTTTTCTTCTGGTGTAAACTGGTGTAAATCATTGCAAGAGACGAATGGTGACTGAGAGTGTACGATGTGATAGTTACGCGCCTTACACCAGAAGGCAGCACTTAACGAGGCGTTTTATCAACTAATTTTGGCGGATTTTGAAAAATCATCAACAGTACATTAATAGCTTAAATTTCGGGATTATAATAAGAATAGTGCTATTGAGAAACGCATTTATTTTCATTATAATATTTCATAATTTAAAGCTTCTTGATTTTTTTCTCGGAAACTGAAAGGAATTAAAACTTTAAAATATAGGCATATTTAGATAATATTACCTTATTTAATTTGCCAAAATTTAATTTTTTTAACAAAATTACTTTTTGAAATATCCTTGTCCGAAAATTATAAAGGGTTACCTTAAGTTGGTGAGTAACGTAAATCTTTCGTCACGCTCTGTATATTTATATACAGTATATTTAAACGCATTTCGGATATACACATATATTTTAACATGTGTTTGTCAAAATAATTTAGACTTTATCAATAAACCATTATGGAGATCCCTCTCAAATTATATTTTATAAATGCATATCAGGCTTTTGTGTGACGCGATTCAACCCACCTCTCACCCCACAACTCTCTCCACTGTTTGTCCAAAGCCACTATCGCACCCCAGATTTGCATACAAACGGATGAAGTTTTATCAACTAGGAGCAATACGGGAATGTTTGCGAACATAATGGTTAGGAAATAGAAAACGGATTTAGAAATTGGTACCATGTTTCTAATATTTCTGCGAATTTGTATATTTCTCTATAAAGCGTCTTGCACTCTTCTCCACTTATTTAGACACCGTTGCCAAGTTCTGACACTCTCTGAGAGCTACAAATTGCAGTTTATGTATTACGATTAAAGAATAGCTAATTATGATAACAGTTATAAAATGCCTTACTTTAAGATATTTAAGTAAATATTTGTAGGACGAGCGGAGCGAAGTTCCGCAAAATGAACGAGCTACAAAATCGCGTTCATTTTAAAACGTGTCATGTATAAGATTTTTTTTTAGTTTTGACTAGATTAATATTTAAATTTCATGGTGTAGTTTCTAGTTTTTTGGTTATACCCTCTTATTTACATATGTGTGATCAATATACTCGTACCGTAAAATGGGGTTACTTTGCACAAATTTGTTTTTTTAATCTATGGTGCTGTTGGGAATTATACAGCCCGCTCTAACTATATGAAAATTTAATATTTTGACTACATAATTTTGTAATTAGAAAGCATAAAAAAATTGGAACCACATTTTTAAAAGTTTAAACAGTTGGCAAAGTTACCTGGACTTTGGGGTTACTTTGCCGACTGGCATTTTTGCACATTTTTAAGCGTACAGGCCAAGTTAACAGTCTCGAAGGGTTACTTTACCCTCCTTTAATGTGTTTAAAAAATATATTTTAATAAACATAATTCATTTTTACATTAAAAATGTATATTTCTAAGAAAATTAAGAAACATTTATCACTTTGCAAGTCAACAAGCATAAAATAATAATAACTTTTTCGTAAAATAATAATAACTCTTAGGTAACAAAATAATAAGAACAAAATTCTTAACTATTCTAAGTAGGTAGTAAGTATTAAGTCACAAATGCTTCAAAATAAACATTTAACTTTTTACAAAACAAAAAATCTGATGTGTCCAACACATGACTTTCCTATCTAGTTTTTATAGGCTTTTTCCGGTTATTTTGTACAACCTATTGCAGCATCTCTATAAATGTTTAGAGGATAAACTAAATATATACATTGTCCACATACATCTACCTCGAAACATTTTTCTATAGATATTCATTGAAAACGAAAATACTGAAAAATTTAAATTTAGCACTTTTCTATTACGGTCCATTTTAGAAAAATCATGTATAAACAAAAATTATAGAGATCGATATATATAACTTTTAGTTCAACAATTTTCATAAAAATCAGAATTTTGCACATTTTGTCAAATTTCTCGGGTACGGACCATTTCAGGAAATTTTAACATAAAACAAAAATTATAGATAATAATATTAGAAGTAACTTTTATTTAAACAATTTTCTTCTCTAAACAAACACACACACACACACAGTCATATTCTTCAGTGTCTTTATTTACCTTATCATGTTTCTTTTCTTTGGGAATACTTGTCGTGAAATCCTCACTTGCAACAGATTTGCCAGGTTCAATTTTTATCATCTTCTTCCTCTTTGGGGTGCCTGCTTTCGAAGGAGCTCTACTTTTCTTATGAAAATCCAACAAGGTCTCGCTAATATCAGTGTTGGTTCTATCAAATCTTTTATTAAGCATTCTATTAAGAATCTCCTCTCTGTTACATGGGTTGCTCTAAATCTAAATCCATTTGGAATGATTTGTTCGTCTTTTAATTTTTTTTCTTTAATGAGCTTTTTCAATAAATGAGGAAAAGTGCTGTTGTTTACTGTACTGTCTTGTGGAATTTTGGTTTTGTAGGTTGTTATTATATGACGCCAAACTACCTTTAAGGGCTTAAAGAAGCTCACATCCAAAGGTTGTGTCAAATGTGTTGAATTTGAGGGCAGAAAGATAAATCTAATATTTTTCTTTGACACTCTCTAATGATTGTTATGTTTAAATGACTTGATAGATTATCTACGATAAGAAGTTTTGGCCCATCAATTTTTTTGGCCTACGGTATAACCATTTGTGTAAACCAGTCTTCAAATGCGTACTGATCAAACCCCCCAGATTTGGTTTTAATATAATGAGTTCTAGGGAGTCCCCCGATACACCAGGAATCAAATAATCTTTCCGCCTTATACACAACATATGGGGCAAAGAAAGTTCCATCTGCAGCGGCAGCAAACATGACGGATATTGAGGACTTTGTTGAAATCATAATGCGTTTCAGGGTATTTAATCCCTTTTCTAAAAATACATTTTGATGATCCAGGATTGTCTGTCAGATTGGTCTCGTCGTAGTTAATGATGGCACCAGGTGGAATTCCTGTCACATTTCTTTCTAAATTATTAATGTAATTGTTCATTTCCTCATCTGTTTTCTCAGCTCTTTCTTTTTAATATTTTGGCACTGTCTGTTAGATAATTCATGTTTGTGTCTATGAATAAAATTCTTGCACCAGTCTACACCTGGTAAATTGTCGTTAAACTTCTTTAGGCGGACACCTTCTTCGTCTAAATGACTCTTCAACACTACTCGCAATTCTGTCATAGTTAGGGGGCCGCTATATTCGGAGCTGGCTATTATAACGTCGCCAATGGACCGTCCAATCTCTAGGGCGATTAGCTAAGGTGCTCCAATAGGACCTACATGTTTTTTTTTTTGAAGTTTTGGATTCTTTGGTATATCCTATTTGATTAATTTTAATCAGTAGAACAGCTCTATGCAACTGCTCTTCGGTATAATCTTTATAACGCCGTGCACCCACTTGCCTTTTATACGTTCGAAACATATATAAAAAAAAACACTGTGGGGCAACTTTGCCAACCGCAAAAATTATTGGAAATTTAGCATCTGGAAAACTGTTAATATCAGAAATAGAACTCACATATGCACATGTTAAAACCAAAATTTAAGATTCATTAGTGTTTATTACACAACCCTTAGCATAGCAACATGATTTAACGAGGTCAAAATAAAATTTCTACTTACGTTATTTTCAAATATGGCACACCGCTTCACCGAGCTCCAAACTCGTACTCAAGGTTGCCAGGTCGTAAAATAAAAACTCACTAAAAATATGTCCAAAAAATCACTAAATCGAATGAAAAATCAGTAGATTTTTATATTTCCCTTACTGCAGTAAGGACCGATTGACATTTTTACATTAACAATGTCATTTTAATCTTCGTTTAGTAATTTAAACTTCGTTTAACACAACGGTGGAATCGGTCTTTAGCGAAATATTATGAAATATACTAGACATCATATTATCATGCAAATAAATAGACTTTTGTACTTTTCAAGCAAAAACGTATTGTAAATGGTACAATTATACTAGAAAGGTAGCATTGAATTGTCCTCTTATCGTCCCCTAATCCAAATATATCTTTCAACGAAATTAATATGTTTAAACAATATTGGAATGCAATATGTTAACATAACAGTCAGTCCTCTCAAGACAGTTACAATGAAAGCAGATTTAGGCATAATTGAAACAGATATACGGATTTTCACATCACTATCCCTTTTTTTAAAAGTAGATCATCATAGCATAGCATTATTTCAGTAGATGTTTTTAACTTTTTAACTAGAAATAGGGTATTTTAAAAAGTTTTCACTAAATCACTATATTGGTTCAAAATTTACTAGATCTAGTGAAATTTCACTAGATCTGGCAACCTTGCTCGTACTACCTAAAATCTATTGATCGCGTAGTATTTTGCTGCCTACTGCATTAAAGCAACATTGCCAGATTTACAGAAAATAATTTTTTAGTGTTTTAAGCAAAGTTGCCCCGGCTGGTTAAGTAACCACACTTTCCGATATATTATTTTGGATTTTGCCCTTCTGGTACAGAAGCGCCATCTTAATCTCAAATTATGTTGCGAAACTGTATTTATTCGTTTTTATGTTAACTGTTGTTGACTGTATTTTTATTCTTTCTATTTTGTTTTCATCATAATGATTAATATTTACTTTTATTATTAGGCGCTTTCACCTTTGGCGTTATCCGAGGGATGTATGTGTATCCTTTAAATTGTATACTTATAGCTTTGTTTTGTTAAATGCGTTTCTGATATATAGCTCTACTCGATGATCAGGGAGTCCATTGGCATTCCACGTTACAATGATTAAGTCTTTATGCTCCATTAAAAATGTCTAGGCGTTTGGGGGAAGATAGACTCCTCTAATCTGGCAATTCTGTCTAGAATTGTAATAAGCATAGTATTATTGGGTTCGTGGAAGATATTTTTTCAGTTAGATTAGGTCTGTTATTACTAGCCACGTTGTCCGTCCCAGCAACTCGAGTATAATAAGGCGTTGCTGCCATTTCTTGTTATTATTGTAATAGTACAATAATGAGTAAAATAATAGGATATTTCCACGGTCTGTGTTGCCCAAAGTAATATAGTTATTATACGCTTAAAGAAAAAAGTATTTATTTGCTCGGAGTTTGCATGCATATTATATTACAATAAAACGCCATGTCTAATAAATGAATACGAGTTTTAATGAATAGCTTGTACTATAATTACAAACTGGAAAAAGGAAAACAATTTATAAAATGCAACCACATCATTACTATTGCGAATATACAATGTGGAAAATTCCCCAACAACATTCTCAGCTGATTTACTTATTCTTGGCAAATTAGTTGGAAACTAATAAGACTTGAAATCAACTGCCAATCACATCGCTTGTGCTCTCGAAAGAAAAGTTGCTAGAGGGCACGCTAGTAATTTACGGACACGTGTAGATCAATACAACCTTTTAAAATTGATGAAAACCTATTGTATTGGAACAACAAACACTAATCCAATTTATATTGTTAGAAACAATACTTACTTTTAAATGGCTTTTATAGCAATTGGATTTTGTTGATTGGGCTATAATTAGGTTAAAAGAGATGGAGGTAGTTATACTACACACAAGTTAAAGAAAGTAAATATGCGCCGATACAACGTGTCTGGGCTGGTAGCATTATTAGTTTGATAAAGTAATAGATTTTATTAAATACTCTTATTTTTTTTTAATTTCAATAATATAAAAAGTTCATTATCATTTTATTAAAAACCTATACAATTTAGCAATAGAAATATGGAAAAGTCAGGGACCTATTTGGGATATGCGGGGCTATTTGATTTTTCACGTAAAAAATATTTTTTGACGACCTTATAACAGGATTTATTTACTATTACTCAAAGATCGGTGTTAAAATGGTAACCTCCTAAATTTTGTATATTATTATTTAGAATTTAGAAAACCGTTACAAAAAAAAGGTTTACGTGTTCTCCTAGAGCTTAGAGAAGAAGACCACTTCGGCTAGCTGTCGTGACAAAAGGTGTGGGTCATTAAATAATTAGTAATACTGATTATCCTTAAATTTTAAGTAAATAAAACGCAAGAGTCGGTATTATGGCATTTACTATTTTTGAAAAATACGTGTTCTTATAAAATTTGACTATTAAATTGTCTAAAAGGTAGATAGGTATCTATACATTTACCTAGAGTACTTTTAAAACTAACCTACCAAAATCAGAGACTCCCAACAATAGGATCTCTGTGGTTTTATTACCGATATGATACAAAATGATAAGGAAAATACGTAAGTTAAAAAAAAATCTCTGAATTCAAAATTATTAAAGTAAAAGAAATGATTAATATTACCCCGTGATCACTAAGGCTTACAGCAGGTTAAGATTAAGTACAATTAACACAGTTACAAAATTATTCTTATAAATAAAATTTAAATGATAAATCGGAATATAAATTACTAGTATCACTGAAGTTATTAGACTGAACGTCTTTCATACCTTGGTTTGCAGATTTTCAGATACCTGATTTCTGGTAGAAATCTATCAAGTGATGGAACTCTCCATCACTGGTGTTGGTTACGATTACCCCGGACAGGAAACTGGCTTAGAACTTGTAGGACTGCAGGACATCAAATAAACAAAACTGGACTAAGTAATCACAGCGCATCACCCAGATGCGTCTGGAATTTCCGGAACACTGGAACAGCGCCTGCGGACGAAATGCAACGGGGTCGTTGGCAACAACCCTCTGGAGGTCTGACATAGGCAGTCGGTGGTGCGGGCCGTTAGCAGGCTTCGCTCACCGCGGTCATAATATTCCCAAAAATAATGGTTTAGGGTACCTACCCCTGCGGGACACCGCAACGTGTTTAATAATCCGATCACTATCAGCGACAAACGTCTTGGTTTTACCCATGTGCTTCGCGACGACCCTCGACTCACAAGGCCAGACGAACAGTCAAATACGAACCTTCGGTACCTTTCCCATCAAAAAGACGAAAAATTATATTCCTCGAACCTCATGGCTATGGCGTATTTAACCCCTTTTCCAAAAGTCAAGATGGCTTCACCAAGGAGGATATGACCATACATATTTTGGAAATCACACTTCCGGTGATCGCCACAAGTTACCAGAAAACTTATCTAAATTAATCTAATTCGACCCCAAATGTATTTATACATCCTAATAAAATATTATTCCTAACTAGAGTTAAGTATTAAACCTAATTTTCCTAGAAATGCAAATTAAGTGTGAGCACTTCGAAATAGACTTTTTAAAAAACAAAAATTTAAATGAAACCTTTATTAACAGAAAGCTAACAATGATCTGATC
Organism: Psylliodes chrysocephalus; assembly: GCA_927349885.1. Taxonomy (NCBI): domain Eukaryota; kingdom Metazoa; phylum Arthropoda; class Insecta; order Coleoptera; family Chrysomelidae; genus Psylliodes; species Psylliodes chrysocephalus. The sequence continues at coordinate 38,442,864 of OV651816.1, read as the reverse complement.
TTTTTTTATTCTGACTTATAATTATAATTTTAGTCCAGAGTGCAACGTAAACACTATTCTTGTATTAGTCGGTGAGATTGTTTCCATAACTCCTCCGGGGCTAGATGAGAACTATGGGGTTGAACCAGAGTTCGAAATGAGCGGAAAATTCTTGAGGTCTATATCTTGAGGATTTTCTTTCTTCTTTTTCTCGGTCAACTTCTTTGTAATGTAAAATTTAAAAGCTGCATAAATGATTGCTGAAATAATTATAATATATAATACAATTGTATAAAAACAGGGGATGTGTCGATGTCTTCTAATTTCAATTTATCTTCCTGGAGTGCACTATGAATATTGTTAAGTTCATCGAGCTTTATTGAGTTTATTTGCACTGGTTTTAAGTTTATTGTTGAGGTTTTAAAATTGTTTTTGAAAATTTTTAAACTTGGCAGTTCAATATTTCTAAAATTCGGATTTTTGGTTTCAAATCTTTTTAGAGAAAAACTGTCTATAATCACTTCACACAAATTATTAGGTTCTATTAAATAACTACCATTTATAAGGACATTGTCTAAATTTTTACCACATTTTTGTTTTGTAACCACACTGTGGGGTGTGATAACAATCCATTGGTTCTTTTCTAACTTCTGGATTTTTATTTCGCTGACATCTACTGGAATTTGTCGACATTTGTTGATAAATTTAGAATACTTCAACAGCTGTACTTCACAAGGGGAATTCGGAGAGATTCTTAAGGTCTGGACATTTTGGCAGAGAAATCCATCTTGAGTAACTTCTTTGCACCCCAAGTTTGAAAGTGCATATTGCTGATCATTTGAGAGAAGAAATTTGGATTGAGGAATAATGGTTTTAAAGGATTCTATGGAACGTATGGGTAGAGAGTACAGGTGATAGTAGTTATAATTATTGGATTCTACTATGGGTATTTCAAGTAGAAATACAATTTTATTATTTTTACTATAGCTTTTGATTTCGATTATTTTTTCAAAATTTAAAATATTATTTAAGGAGAGTTCAAATGGTAATTTTTCATTATTGTTAAGATTTTTACCAATTAGTGATATTTCAGAAAATAGTTCTGTAGGATCTGCAATAGCATTATGAAATGTATTAAGTTTTAAAAAGCTAATGGCTATCTCTATTTTTTCCAGTATGTCATATATAATTTGAAAACTAATAGAAAATTGTGAGACAATTCTTTCCAGTGCAAAGTAATGAAATGTTTCCGTTTTTTCTATATTTAAAATTTTAATTAATTTTTGTATTTCATTAATACGAGAGCTCAATATTAATTGATTATGAGCTAATAATTTAGAATTGTTTTTAAAGTTTTGAATTGAATTTTGTAAAATAGTAACTTGGTGCTCGATTAAAGTTTTAATTTTATTTTGATTGATAGACAAAGATGTTATGGCTTCGTCATATCGTTTTGCATCGTTTTGGTCTAAATTACCTGTTAAAAACTTTATTGCTGAACCGAGTCCATCGAAAAGGGATCTCTTTGATCTAGACTTCCAAAAAGGATTTAACTGATTTAATGGAATGGTTATTTTATTTTCGATAATTTGAATCATGTGATATGAGTTTTGAAATTCTTCTTTGAAACTAAAACTTTCGGGAGTTGTAGAGAGAGAAATGTTTAATTTATTATATTGCTCTTGCAATGTCAAAAAGTCTATTGTAATGTTTGTTATGTCATAAATATGTATAAATGTCCAAAAATTTGTTTTAACTTGTGCTGTTCCTAAATGAAGAGGGAGGAGACCTGGATTGTCGTTTAAGTTATGGAATTGAGGAATGTCTAGTCTTGCGGCTGTGGTCCAGAAGAGGAATCTGCAACAGGAGGTTTCCTTAATTCGTTTATGTGTATAATTTCTTTATGTAAGACTAATTTTTTATGTTTTAATGCTTCTCTGGAAATTTCAACGCGATTTCTATCAATAATTTGAGTAATTTTGAAAGGTCCTAAAAATCTTTTATCTTTTTTATTTCGCTTTTTTGGATTTACTTTATAGACGGTTTGATTAACTTGGAATTCCGGATTAGTTTCACCTTTTTCGTTTCTTTTTTCAATAATTTTATTTTTTTTATCATTTAAATTCTTATGCACACCCTTGTAAACGTGTTCCAATTTTTCTTTATGTTTATTAACGTAATCTGTATAAAAATCATGAGGAAGGAAAATTTCATTAGGATTTCTAGAGTCTGTGTGTCCGAAGGTAAGTTCAAATGGAGTAAAATTTGTCGAACTATGTATAGAGTTATTGTATCCAATTATTGCATAGTCCATTAAATCATTTTCATCTGGGTAAATTTCACGTAAAAGTCTTAAATGTTCAATTAATGTCGAATGTATTCGTTCAGCTATTGAGTTAGATTCATGGTGACCAGGAGTTGTAAAATGAACTTTAATTTTGTGTAATGCTAAAGTATTTTTTACTATCTCGTTATTAAATTCAGTGCCTTTATCTACTACAATTAGTTGAGGAACGCCAAATGAAGTGAAATATTTTATCAGTGCTTTACTGACATGAATTGCGGTTTTTCCTGGAATGAAGAATGCTCGAGCTAATTTTGTGAAAGCGTCAGTTAGAGTTAAATAATTTTTTGCATCGTAAGTAAATACGTCCATGTGTACAATTTGGAAAGGTTTTGTAGCTGTCTCAGTAAGCATTAGCGGAACATAGGGGTTTTGTCTGGCATATTTATTTTTTTGACAAATAGAACAAGCGTTTATATAATTTGTGATAGAATTTTCATATTTTTCCAATAATAATTTTGACGTAATTTTTCTAAAGTTTCATTAATACCTCTATGCGTTGTTTTTCCTTCATGGTAATTTCTAAGCAAAAGAATTTGTTCTTCTTTATCAGAACTAGTGTTAAGTAATTTTGTGCATTTAACTAATTTTGGTCCATTTTCCGAAAAGTGTTTTAAATAAACATTATTAAAATCTCTATATAAGTTTTCTCTATTAAAATGAAAGTAAAATGTACTTTTTAGATCAGTAAATTCAACTAGAAATTCAAATATAAATTTTTCATTATCGGTTTCAGGAATTTTAATTTTTATAATTTTTTGATTTTCATAAGTTTCGTGAGTGATATCGGTTTTTTGATAAACTAAAATTTGGTGTGTTTTATTATTTATGATTTCATCTAAGATGGGTATGCCGTTATTTGTTGTTTCGTTTGCTGTCGAATGTTGCGTCGAATCGTCAGAATCGTCTGTGTCATCTGTCCAGTTAGGTTCAGGGGTATTTAATTAATTTCGTGTGTCATTAATTGTAGGAGGAGGAATTTTTATATTTGAAATTATATTAATTTTGGATTTATTCTTTTTATTTGTGGAAGGTTGTGTTTCTTTTGGAACATTTTCAGCTAAATTTTGCAAAAATTCTAAAATGTCATTACCTGCATCTCCGGTATTATTAACTACTGATTAATTTTCTAGGGCGTTAAGTGATATACGGGATAAACAATCTGCATTTGTATTATTTTTGCCTTTTTTGTAAATGATTTTATAGTCGTACTCTTCTAATTTGAGCCTCCATCTTACTAGTTTAGAGTTAGGCTCTTTTAAACTAAATAACCACGTTAATGGTTTATGGTCACTGTATATATAAAAGGATCTCCCATACAAATAAGGTCTGAAATGCTTGCAACTCCAAACAATTACAAGTAGTTCCTTTTCAATAGTCGAGTAATTTGTCTCTGAGTCATTTAGGGTTCTAGAAGCATACGCAATAGGCCTATCGTTTGGTACAGTACCTTGCGATAAAACTGCACCTATAGCATAGTTACTAGCGTCTGTCGTTAGTATAAAAGGTTTATTAAAGTCTGGGTATTGCAGTATAGGGTCGTTTGTCAAAATGTCTTTACATGTTTGGAAACAGTCTATAAAATCTTTATTATGAATTACCTGAGCGCCTTTTTTCAAACATTTTGTTAATGGCTTTGTAATTTTAGCAAAGTCACGAATAAAGCGTCGGTAATAACCTAAGAGTCCAAGAAAACTTTTAATTTCAGTCTGAGTTTTGGAAATTGGAAAATTTTTAATAGCCGAAATTTTATCAGGATTTGGTTTAACTCCAGAGGGGGTAATTACATGTCCTAAATACATCACTGATTTTTGAAGAAATTCTGATTTGTCTAGCTGAACTTTTAAATTATGTTGTCTGAGTCTGTCTAATACGGTTTTTAAACGTTCTAAATGTTCCTGAAGGGAAGTACTGTAAATTAAAATGTCATCTAAATAAACAATACATGTTTCGTCTGTCAGTCCTCGTAATACATTGTCCATTACTCTTTGAAATGTGGAAGGGGCATTTTTCAATCCAAACGGCATTCGTTTAAATTGAAAATGACCTTGTGGGGTACTAAATGCGGTTTTGTCTACGTCATTGGGGTCTACTTCAATTTGGTGAAAACCACTAGCTAGATCGAGTGTCGAAAAATAATTTGCTCTACCTAATCTGTCCAGGATTTCCGTAATGTTCGGAAGGGGGTATTTGTCATTTATTGTTCGTTCGTTAAGTTTTCGATAGTCGATAACGCAACGCCATTTTCTTTTCCCGTTTGCATCTTGTTTTTTAGGAACTATCCAGATAGGGGATGAGAATGGTGAAGTCGAGTTTTCAATTATGCCGTCATCTAACATTTTTGCTATTTGCCTTTTAACTTCATCTCTATGTATTTCAGGAAAACGATAAGATTTTGTGTAAATTGGTGAATCATCCGTTAATGTAATTTTGTGTTTAATTTGATTTGTGAAACTTAATGGGATACCTTCACAATAAAAAATATCTCTATACTGAAAACAAACATTTTTGAGAGATTCTTTCTCCTCTCTGTAACAATGGTTAAGCCTAATATTTTTTAAATTTTCTTTTAATTTATTATCATGAAAAGTGTCATAATTCGAATCTGAATCGACTTCCATTTTGTCTAGAAAATTGACTTCAATTAAATTCAAAATTTCGATATGAAAAGGTTCAAAAATATCTAACTTTACAGCATTTTCATTTAAATTAGTGACAGTGGTTATAGCAAAATTGTTAGTTACATTTACCAAAGCTTTAGGCATCTCAAGACCTTTTCCTAGAATTATATAGTCAAGTACGCGTAAACCATTTTTTAAATTTACCGGTAATTTTACTATCTGTTTGCAACGTCCAGGTATAGTCAGTGAATAATTATTTTGTCGGTTGTCATGAGTATCTGTGTCCAAAATTAAAGGAATAACTGCATTAGGGGTTACTATTACATTTTTATATACATTTATATTTGCATTTAATTGTTTAAATAAATCTACGCCTATGATGCCATCAAATCGGTTACTAAACTTAAAAAGATAAAATTTATGATAGTCTTGCAAATTAAATATTTTAAAAAGAGGAATGCAAGCAACTTCATCGTGATATGAAATATTATGAGCTGTCTGAATATTAAATTTCTCTTTGATTATATAATTTTGATAATACCTGTATGCCAAATTTGGATCAATTAAAGATTTCGAGCTGCCTGTATCGATAAGAAAAATTGCGTTAATTTCGGGAATTTTGATATATGGTAAATTTGCTTTTAATGCGTTAACAAAGATTATGTCGGATTGCTGGAACTCGGCGCCTGGATAAAATCCTGACTCGGGTTATTTGCATCAGCTGAGAGTGTGGGATTTGTACATAAGTCATTATTATGAGAATATGTAGTGTTATCATTTACAAGTGTCGAGAAATTATTATCATAGGAGTATTGAATTGCAGGAGAATAAGAATAAGGGTCAATGTCATTGTCTATTTGCGTATGGTATAAATTTTGATTATCGTGACAGTCGTATTGATTTTCATATTGTTCAAATTGTTGATACTGATATGGATTTTCAAATTGTTGAGAGTTGTATGACTTTTCAAATGGTTGATTTTGATAAGGGCAGTTAATATTTTGATTAAAAAGTTCTGTAGAAGTAAATTGTTGTTTTGGATGAATTCTAGTATTACCTGAAGATGTATCCATAGGTTCAGGTTTGGAATTTTCAGAATAATTTTGATTATTAATTTGTGGTTGATTAAAAGTATGGGGTTTCATTTGATTATTATTCTGATTTTGGAAAAATGGGTGACGTTGGGTAGGGAAATTGTTATTTGGTCTCCAATTGTAAGAATTATTTACTGGGAAATTTGGTCTAAATTGAGAATGATTTAGAAAAGGTGCTCTTGGCATAAAATTTGGTTGAAATGTAGGACGAGGCAATTGTGGAAGTGGTTGATGAGAATTTATATTACTAAAATTTGGGTTAAATGTTGAATGGGCTCTATAATTTGGATTTATGGCAGGTGTGATTCTTAAATTAGGTTTAAATGATGAATTTGAATTTATATTATTTGATTTTTGAGTGGAATATAAGAAATTTTCTTCTTCTATAACTAAACTCATAGCTTTTCCTAAACTATCAGGTACTCTTAATCTAACGTTTGTTTGAATAGGTAATGGTAGTCCTCGAATATATGTTTTTAGTGCCAAATCATCATAGTTTGAAAGTCTGATTGCGCGTTCATTATCATGTAAATTTAAAGAATTTAATTTTAAAATAATAAGACTCCTGGAATCTTGACATCTCATTCCAAAATTATAGGGGCTTTCATTTTTTAAAGGACGCAAATTTATTAAATCTTGAACCAAGCAATCTATGTTACGTTGGTCTCCAAAACTGAGGTTTAATGAGTTTTTTACGTCAACCCATGTTTTAAGCTCTGTTCGGGAACCAATTAATCTTTGGGCTCTCTCTGAGAGTTTGCCAATTATAGCTTTTAATAAAAATGAATTTAAAGCAAGATTATTTGGACTGGCAAAAACTGATATCAAACTTTCACAATTTTCGATAAAAATACTTAAAATATGAGGATTACCATCGAATGAAGGAATTGAATCTAAATATAATCTAAGCATTTGATAATCTACTGGAGGGGGACTCATTTATGAATTATTTTCTAAATTATCTGAATTATTTTCTAAAGAACTTAAATTAAAACTTGTTTGAAACAAATTAACTAAATCGAAAATTTCGTGTTCACTCATAAAATAGATCAAACACAGTTAATAATAATTATAACTACTATAAGTAAAATTAAAAGGAATTAAAAGGAAATAAAAGGAATGAGCACTTACAATATAATGAAGATTTTCATTCTTCTTATCTGCTAAGGGTTTGGACGATGTGTGTTCCTCTCCCAGGTGTAGAATTCGTTTTCGTCTTCTTCAAAGTACACTCAATGTTCGATCAACTGCAACTGTCTGTTCGCGACCCGATATTCTTTCGAATAGAAAACAGAAAAATCCGATATACTTTAGAATTTATAGCTCACAGTATCACAAAGTTCGTTATTTTGGTTAATCGTTGATACGAAAAATTGCCCGTGCGATACGTTCAATTTCCAAAATATCCTACTCACAGACTGCGCCAATTAAGTGTGAGCACTTCGAAAAGACTTTTTAAAAAACAAAAATTTAAATGAAACCTTTATTAACAGAAAGCTAACAATGATCTGATCTTTTTTTATTCTGACTTATATTTATAATTTTAGTCCAGAGTGCAACGTAAACACTATTCTTGTATTAGTCGGCGGGATTGTTTCCATAACTTGCACCATAATATAACATGACGTCATGGACAATCAATGGTATTGATTTCAAATAGCACAACACCAAATATCCCCTTAATATTATCTGTCAAATGCGTACCATGAAACAAAAATTGGCTATCGGACCGTACAAATTAGACGACAGTTATTTCCTAGAAAGAAGAAGATAACCCGAATTTCGATAATTAATAATGTCAAAACATTGTTGTTGGAACACGCTGTATATATTTGTTAGTTTTGTCATACTGATAGATATTATTAATTCATTGTCATTGTCATGTTTTTGGAATTAAATGTTAAACACTTATATTAGTATTTTTATGTTGTTAGTGGAAATACAACATATTTGTGGCGACGAGTAAGTGGAACTCACGTATCCTTCAGCAGATACACTGCACCTTTTTTAGTCAAATACATTTTTACATCCTTAAGTTAGGAAGATTATGGATCAATTTTAAGCAGCTTTTCTCCAACTTGTTGAGCAACAACGAAAATTTATGGAAGAAATGACCAAACATTGTTAAAATTTGTATCAGTAAAAAAATAAAATACAAAAAATCACTTACAAACTACAAAAATAAGCTAGAAATTAATGAAAATCAAAAATCATGTGACAGTTCTGACAATTTCGAACGATTTGACGTGCCAAGCAAAGCGAAACAGACCAATGGGAATTCTGGACATTATTTTTCCCCCCTGTACCAAAACAAAGTCCATTTGGACGATGGCTCTAGTAATATATGCTCGAATATCCGGCCAAAGAAGATACTTTAATAAATTACCTACAAAGTCAGTATAAGTATATTTGTATAAGAATTGAAGGTAAATATTGATATAATTACCCCCTGTATATCAATTTTTGTATAGATTTGCCCAGACTCTCAAAAGGAGTGGTTCGGCTCTAAAAATTTTACAAAAAAATATTTACCAAATTTAATAATAAATAAAAAAAAATTTAAATTCTTCAGTCTTCTCTTCCCGTTAGCTCCTTGTCTCTACTTGTCTCTATTGCCTCTACCTGTCCGCTCTGCCTATCTGCTCGTCTCTACCTATCTGCTAGTGTATACCTATCTTATAATATCTACCTGTGTGTACTGCTCGTGTCTGCCTGTCTCTGCCGTGTGTATATATCCTGCCTCTAACTATTCTTTTTCTATGAACGTCTCTCTATCTCTGTTTATTTGCCACTCTGTATACTTTTTACTTTTTTTTAAATAAAACTTCGTTTACCTTTTTTATTTTATTCTTATAGTTCTTAAATCAATCCAACAATATCTCCAATATTATAAACTAAAAATCCAAACTGAAAAAATTCTAACATAACTCCCTCTCTGACGATTCCTGACAATTAAATTTTTTTATGACATTTCAAAAATTCAACAAAAACTTCGACATTTTTATTTTTACAGTTCATCAAATTTCTAGAGGTGTTCGACGCCCAGACAGAGAACGCGCTACGTGTGACTAAGATAGCTATTGTACAGTCTGCTAAACAAGTTATTTTAAATAGTTTTTAATATTTTTAGGTAATTAAATTTTAAAAGTGTGGAATAGTTTAGGGATTAAATTGGTCTGATTGGACTTTCTTAGAACGTTTTTAAAAGCAGCTAAAGATAGTATGTAGAATTGAAAATAATTATTATGCCATAAAAGGTGTTTTGGAATTCCTTCAACCTTTTGAAATTGAGTCAGAAAATATAAATTTTATAGGATAGCGGAAAATACCTATAATTTTTTTGTAGGCCTTTGTAAATCGTGGAAATAGTTTATATTTTATTTCTACCTTATTAAGGAAAATGGTACTTATTATTAATAACGGTTGTTTCTGAAACATTACTAAAATTTTCGAAATTTTGTTTTTCTACAAAATAAACTATACTATTTAGAAAAAAATTTATTTCTCTTATAATTTTATAAAAAATAACAGGGGAATATTTACATTTCTTGATCTATTAAACAAAACGATAAATTATCTCGACGAATGACACCATGTTCTAGTACTGAAGCTAGTTTTACATTTTTGTTGGTGGTTTCATGGGTTTTATATCAATTTTTTGTAATTGTAGTTTACACGTACATATACCTCTTAGCACTTGTTTGCTTTATTAAAAAAGTGTGTTGTTGTGATTTACGTCGAAATAAGTCAAAAACAACTTGAAACCCCATATAAAATCAAAAAGGAGAAACGGAAAAAAATTGAGCCTGTAAATGAACACAACTCAGAAACAAAAATAGCTATCTAATAATAAAAAAATAAAATTTGATTCTTGTGCAGCTTCATCTATATCATTAACTGTTTTTGGTTTTTTAATGGTTTTTCTTGGTGATGAAAATTCCGATATCTCACGGTTATCGATTCTTTTTTTCTCTCCAGAAATGCGGACGACAGTGTTTTTAGATACTCCTGTGGATGCAGCAACACGATCATTTACATTTTTAAATGGTATTGAAGGTGAATTAAAGTTTCCTTCTCTTCTCATAAACTCTATAACATTGGCTATTATTTCGCGAGATTGACTGTTAATCACGCGGCCTCTTAATTTGCTATTAAACTACATACTTAGGTTCTATTAAACTGTAATGAGCAAAAAACACAAACGAAAATAAAAGAAATGTTTTAGCGAAATTTACATCTGACATTTACGTCTGAATGAAATAGTGAAATACTTGATGCGCAGAGTGTACTTTCATTGCGTAAATCCGTCGGGATGCCTGTCAGTAGTGCTTTCTCTGTCTAGCCGTCGAAAGCCTCTAGAAATTTGATGAACTGTACTTAAATTTTGACTTCAAGACACTTCACCACCCCAGTATAGTTCAATTTAGATCATAAATTTAATGACGTCAGGAATTTCTATATCAATATATTTATAAAAATAACGATTAGAATAAATATTTAACTGCGTGAGTTGTATCTGTTATACTTAAAAGAGGTTCTCATTTTAATTCCATTTTTTTAAACAGCTACGGTCGATATTATGTCCAGTAATTTTGTCACTTTTTCCATAAAGATTAAGTAAAACCATAATATTTTTACACTTTTTAATCTTCTATAAGTGTGCACTAACCTAATTAAAGTAACAAATATTATTAAAACACATTTGTAAGTTAAAAAATTAAGAATATGCATTTATTCATGGCGTAGCCAGGTATGGGTTGATGTTTATTGGTGGCTCTACGTTGTTTTGTTTACTTGTTGCATATTTATGGATCAGTATGCGCAATCACAATTTTCCATTAACTACTAATTTTATCACAATCCGGCAACGTTGTAATTATATTTTCTAAATTTGACGGAAACCATCGAGTTTCCATGTTTCCAGTCGTCAAAATGCCGATTTTTATAGAAATTAAATAATTTTTTTTGGCTTAAATAATGCATTTACCGCATTTTTTTTTTTAAATGTACTATTTAAAATACGCTCTTTCGGATAAAAAGTAAATTTCTTTAAAATTTTGCTGGACCTAAAGTCGACCGTACCCTTTTAAACACTTTGTATATACAATCGAAGAAAAAAATGATAGGTTTCACACGGCAAAGAAACAGATTTACTGCCTTGGCTAGTTTTATTGCCTCGGTTTCGCCTCGGCAGAAAGTTTGTTACTTTTCTGCTTAGTTAAACAACTATTTTTAAACTATATTATTAATGCCTTTGATGAGCTGAGTTCAACCAACTATTACATTTCACAAATTAATTTAATGCTTATCCACTTAGGTAAGAATCACCCTGTATATCAACATATTTTCAAAGGAAGCAATATAAAGTTACCTCACGTGCTGATTACAAATATTGCCAATAATATTTGCCAGCGCATTGGCCAAAGTAAAGAGGAGCCTTAAGGCTTGCGTCTGACACACAAGGAATCGCATTTCGCGCAAGAAAAATATGGGTTAACTTTCCGCAAACTAGGTGTCTCGGAACGTGGCGGTCCCCGGCAGTGAGTAGAGGAACTTAAAACGAATAGTTTTGTGCTTCTGCTTTCAAGCCTCCGACCGTCAAGAAATTTGCATAAGCAGGTCCGGTATTAGTATCGTTTTAGGAAGAAATTTGAAAAGTTTATTTCTAGTTTGTAAATTACCTTTCATGTCATAAAAAGTTTAAATTAAAGTATGCTAAAATACAAATAAACTAGTTTAACATTCTTAGCAAAAATCAAAAAAATCTAAACAGGCACGTAAAGAACACAAACTTTGGAATGCACTAACTTATATAAATTAAATTGTCTATGTATATGCATATTACATATGAAAATGAGAGGTCAATTTTTATTTTGATAATTTTACTAAGTTTATGTTTTTTAAGATGTAACATCTAAATTTGTGAAATCAATGATACCATTCTTAAATAAAACGGGAAAATAGATAAAATGTTTAAAAGGGACAAAAAACTATTAGAATTCCATGCAAAAAACAGTCAATGGACTAAAATAGTTTGACATAATATACCTACATACATTAAGTTCAAAAACTCTAAGCATTGCCACAACAAATGCCATAAAATGTACCTCCCATACACCTTCCTTAGTTGATTGATATATCTCTTTACCATATAGGGGTATACAATTTGTCATATAAAACTTAGTCGGCTTCAAAGAATTCATGTCTATCTCTTTTTAATCCCTTATTTAAGCTGTCGTCTGATACCTGTTTACCTACTATTGAAATATTGGAGGACAATAGATGGTAACGAAAATTCCTAATATTATTTATTACCGAGAATTAAATGTTTTATTGTTCGTTATTAAATGACTTAGTTCATTTTTCAAAGAAGCATGTTCAAAAATTTTGAAATTTTTTTATGAATAATAGAGTTCAAAATAAAGCTACATTTAAATTTTTTTTTATCTATTCATTTTCCCGAGTTATTAATTTTTTTAAATTTATGATGTCACCGGGAATAGACCAATAGGAACTAGCCACACAACGTTGCCAGTTAGACGGTATACGAAAAGTAATATACGTTCGTTTGTGTGCACCGTCTTACTTTTAGACTTCTAAAATATCGTTAAACAAATATCTTTTAAATATAAAATATTAAATATTTTTAAAAGTATTATTTATGTTTAAACTTTCACCATATTTATAGTTTCATTGTTTTAAAAAACGACAATTAATAAACAAGAAAATGGAAATGCGGCAGCACTGCATGTGTCATCTGTGGATCAGGAATTTTTGTGTTGTCAATCAATAATTATGTAATTTTGATGTTTTTAGATGATTGATGGTGCTATTTGACTGACAGGTGAGGAAAACCCGGAAAACCCGAAAACCCTCACTCACCATCATATTTAATAAACATACACCTCGCCATTCCGGTGGAATATCGACGTAACTGCAATTTTTTGCAAAATCGAGTTATTGCCATAAATGGACCCAAAAAATCAGGGTTTATTTGGTAAAATAAAGATGTAAGTGTAGTACCATTTTTTGTCGCCAGATGGAAGTTGTGCGCTTATTCCATTTTCAGATATTAAAAGCATATTTCGCGAAAACAGCGCCGCAAGTGTCAGTTGTTTCTCAACCGCGGAGTGAAACGGACGTCGCTAAGTGGAATAAAGACGCAAGTGATAATTTTGCCTATCAGAAATACGATTAGTTTCCAAGCTTTTGGGAAAACAAAGACGTAAGTGAATTATGTGGCCGTATTCGACTAAATATAGCTTGCTTAAAAGCCAGAAATTAAAAAAAAATGCCATAAGTGTACTTTAAGTCTTTATTCTTTTTTAGAAAAAGGTTTTTTCTTAACTAAAATTTGCGTAAATGTAGCAAAGTATGTATAGAAATTATATTTTTTATTTAATTTTAGATAAGACAAGCCTAATTATTGATGCGCTTTTTGTCTTTAATAAGTAGCTAGATACTACTACTTATTAAAATAAATTTAAAACAATTATAAAATAGAGTTATCTGTTAATGGATTTGTCTTTAATTATTTTTAGATTCCTAATTGCTGCCTATCTGTATGCTGTGGAACGATTTGCAATAAAGTCAATAACACATAAATATTTAATCCGCGGGCACACGAAAAACGAAAAAAAATTAGAAGATCAAAAAAGTCTGGACCCATTTATGTCCCAGACTAATATGTGTCGATGATCCGTGATGCAAAAAAAAAGGAAATAAGATTGATGTTAAAGAAATGGGATTTGAAAGTTTCTATGATCTGAAAATATTATTTGACACATGGGCCTAAACATTGCTAAAAATGTTGAAGGTAATGAATTTAAAATAAATGAAGTTTTTGGAGTTTCAGAAAGAAAGTGAATTAATTCGCTATAAAACTAGCTATGGGCAAGCTGAATGGTCTTTTTTAAATTTCAAAGCTAAAAGAAGACGATCCGAACTACAAGACATTAAAAAAGCTCACTCAAAGCCTTTGCAGTTATTCGAAAATAAAAAAAGGGATATAAAAAGTTTAATAGAGAGCAAGCTGATACCAGCATTCTACAGACACTTTTATGATTGCATTTTAAAATAAGTATTTTTAAAGTTTCATTCTCTAATAAGGTATAGTTAGTTACATTTTAAAATTTTTGTGAATTATAAGCTTAATTTTTTATTTTGTTATGTATTTTTGTTATAATAAAAAGGACACAACTCCTAACGTGATCTTTTATTTTTGGTCAAACAAAGACGCAACTATCAAAATCCATTTTCGCCTTAAGGACACGGAAAAGCCATATATTCCATTTTATTCTACCTATTTAACAAGCTACTTTCTCACAAAATTACGATTATCATAAAAACTTTCTTTTAGAAATAATTAATTAAAGGAAAAGTAAATTGTTTTTTATCTCTCCTGAAAGTTTTACCAATTTGCAGTTACGTCGATATTTCACCGGAACGGCGACCTGATCTTCAAGATGAACTCTCAAAATTGAAAATAAACCGAAGGTATATTTAGGATTGTCCAACAGTGTTTTTAAAATCATCAATATTTATGAGAAGGAAAGTGTAGCTTACATAAACCTTTTACATTTCTGTGTGAATAGCGCGCGTATGCACCGTACACGTTTAATCCAGATCAAGGGTCTAATCGCGTTTAGTACCATATTTAGTTATGGTACTAGACTCGATTAAACCCTTGATCTGGATTAAACGTGTACGGTGCATACGGAGTGGCATTTTTAACTTAAAAGAACTCATGTTGTAAGACTAAATAACAAATAATTTAATAAACTGTTGGTTTTTTTTTTTTTTGAATAATTTATCACATTTCAGAGATTATAATAATTGTACATTAACAGAATACCTGAATAAAATTAACGAAGTAAAAAACACTTTATTTACAAATAATAAAAAATATATACACAAGCCCTAACAATAATGGAGATGTCAAATTAAAATGTCCTCTAAAGATTCATTATCAAATTCAACTTGTTATCGACTTCATTATTTACTTCAAATGTGAAAGAAACAATGAAAAATACTTTATGTTCATGTGCAATTATTCCGTTTACTGGGCAAATATCTCCTTTTCTCAAGTTATTTATGGGAAATCGCATCTCCATATACTTGCTTGGCAGATCTAAAAATAATAAAATATGTGATGATTTTTTTAGTATTTTCAAAAAGTAAAAATGTAATTACAATTACTTACAAAACATACAACAAGCAGGTAATCCTCGACCAAATAAAATAGTACTACAGTAAATACATGTGCACTACCGTTCTAAATAGTTTTAAATGTTATTTAGTTTTAATTTTCGAGGTAGACAAATTGTATGAACTCATTTTATACAATAACAAATTTGCTATTTCTCAGGTAATACATAATTATACTTTTACTTCTAATTATAGAAATAATACCAACAGCACAGCATAGCTTTAAAATATATTTTTCTTATAAATATAAATAAAGTAAAGGGTAAAGGTAAAATATTTATTTTTGAAAAACTGTTACTGTTCGACAACCCTAATGACCTGAGATAAATATGTTTATACTATAAGGTGTATTGCTCCATATAAACTGTTACTACTATTAAAACAAATTATAATTAGAGTCTTACATACCTTTCTGTCTTTTATAAATTGAATATTGTTAAAAAGTGCAGTAATCATCTCGGTAATCATATCTTGGTTTACAATGGGTAAAACACTTAAATCAACTTTTATAAATCCAGCTGACAAACTCATATTAATAATAAAATTAAAGCAATTAGCAAAGACAGACGAAATAAATCAATAATTGAGAAAAAAGTATACAAAACAAAAAACGAATGTTAGGTTAGGTGGTGTCAATTTTAAGTGTTCACTTCGACATTCTGTGTGTTGGTTTGTTCGTTGGCTTGGTTCTGTATAACAAAAAAAAAACTTCGACACAAGCTGATTGGTCTATTCCTGATGACGTAGACATTTTAAATTTTAAATTTAAATTGGTTTTAATTTAAAAACTTTTGGCTTTTTTAACAAACTGATTATGTAGAATAACTTATATAGCGACTAACTATCACAATATAATTTATAAAACAGTATATCTCACATGTGAACATGGCCAATTCAGCCAATAAAACTATTATCTCTGTATATTTTCTGAATTTAACAGTACAGTGTGTCCCAATGAAAAGTAGCCCATTTCCAGAGCTTATAACTTTTAAACACCTAATCGTAGAAACGTGCGGTTTTTGCTGATATGTGTTATTTTGCTATAAGTTTTGTTTCAATGACACAGAAATTATGTATCACCTATACAGGGTGTTTTATAAAAATCTCCTCTTTTAAATTCACCATAACTAAATTTAATCAATCAAATGGAACACCCTGTATATGTTTAGGTCATCTGAAAGATACACTCTTCTACTTTTCAAAAATGTATAATTTGTATATGGTATTTTACAAAATACAGGGTGTCCCAATGAAAAGTAGCCCATTTCCAGAGCTTATAACTTTTAAGCGCCTAATCGTAGAAACGTGCGGTTTTCGCTGATATGTGTTATTTTTCTATAAGTTTTGGTTTAGTGACACAGAATATTACTACAGAGTATTTTTTAAAAATCTCGTTAAAATTCACCGTAACCAATTTTTATCAAATTGGTTTTGTAATTAAAGTCGTTTTATATTTAGGACGAATATTTCACTAGATCGCTGATTATTATTATTTTTATAACATTATTATTATTATTATTATTATTATATTGAAGAGTTAATATTTTATTACATAAATAAATACCATTATTGATTTTTTCTACGTACTTAGGAAAAAAATTCCAATGCATTGTTTTAATAATACCTACTAAACGAAAAAGAAATTCTTTGAGAATTTTATTTTGGTTTGTGAAAATTTTTAAGCAGTTGAATAACCCAAAGGAATAATCTCTACGGTTTTTATAATAATAATTGAGAAAATATGGTAGACGATTTTATAACTGTAACTTGACAAACCGGACCCTCACCTAGTTTTGCAAATACTTATAACCTTGGCCTAAATTTCGTCTAGTGGATACCCACGAAGTAATGCTAAAACCCCCAGAATTACGTTTAGAGTTCAATGTAGCTGTAATGGAGGAAGAACAAAGGAAACACCGAGATTAATTTTGAATACTGTTTATTTAACATCTATTCTTTTGTACAGCCGAACATTTAGATTATGTACCATTTTTAGGCTTAACATTATGTTTATGTAGGCTTTCTAATGTGTCATTTCTAACCTCAGAGCTTTTAGTTCCCATAACAGGGTAAAATAAAAGTCGGAAGTACTTTGGTATGTTTGTTTGTCTCTTAATATACAATCACACGTTTCCACGGAACTACTGAATTACGCATTGTCTAATAAAAGAGAGTACAACGGTAGCACGAGGAGTATTGTGAGATCTTACATATTGTGTTGAATTGAGAACCTCTTCCTTTTTGAAGTCGGTTAAATTTAATATTTCTAATATGTGTAAAAACCGGAGTATAGATTTGCCTCACTGTGCGTCGCGCCTTTCTCTAATATTCCATCGCCGTAATTTACCGACATACTCAGTCCTGTATGGACAACACTAAACGGTCGATCGAAGAACACCTGATATAAAGGGGGATGCCCGTCAGGCCCACTTTTGGGGTATCTCAGTAGAGATCCATCCAAGCCTCTATCAGGCTTTAATTAACATAGCCGCAAGGGAAATACCATTTTTAGGCCCTTACTATTGAGGTCCCTGGCGGTCTATGGTGGCCTAAGGCGTCTTTTTTGGCACGATGCTCTTTTGCTCTGTCGATTGACAAATCAGTGTTATTAATCACAGTTCTGAGGATACGTTAGCTAGTCCACAAACACAATTTCACCTATTTATTCTAAATAAATAACAAACATACCGACTACTTTCCGCGTAATGTCCCGCTAAAGATATGTGGATATGTACAAATAATACGATCCCCCTCAATATTCATGATTCTACCCGCCGCTGTACATATCTCATTTTTCCCGAAAATTCCATACACAAAACTAAAATTCCGTACGGCTGAAATGACACATTTGTCTATCCACTTTTGGTTTACAAAGAACGACAGAAAACATATTTTTTAAACCGCAAACTAACTTTAAAATATATACAAATCCAGGCATTTACCCTACTAATCTACATCTGTTTGCCATTTAAAAGTAAACCCGAAAGTGTTTTTATCTTTACTGAGAGGGGCAGGTACTGCTTACAGACAACCGAAACTTTACAATTCGGCCCTTTGGCCATAAATCTAAATGACTTAATTTATTACTGGAGAGCATTGACCGACTGTACAACAATTAATATTTATGACAACAACATCACTATCGATTCTCTAAATAACATAATTTAGCAGAATATAAAACCCTATAATTTTTCCCACAATAAACGTTGACCAATGAATACCAAAAATATGACAATAACACACAGACGCGAATGTGACCTATTAATGTTTGTCTAAATTCTCCCCCGGAATATCTGAATATTAGTTACTAGTTTGATTACTTTAATAGTGCGATTATCGTTTTAATTCTACGTAAAAGAAACCTTACAGAAATAAAAGTATACCGCTGACAAAAAGGTCTACCGGGCGTAAGCTCGTCGGGTCAGCCAGAAGGGTGACGAAATCCACTACGAACGTCGCGCTAGAGTAGCACTTTTAATCATTTAGTAACATTTTATAATGTTAAATCGGAGATATAAAATATCTGGCGTTTAACTAGACTAGTGAGGTATCAACAGTATTCGTTACGCCAATATTTTAGTCGCTCGTTAGATACAACCTTACAAAACAGTTCTAGGAGCGAAATCTGGTTCTACTCGACGTATATCTGCTTGGTCAACCTGACTAATATCTCCTTTTACTTATATATAAAATATAAGAAAAAGGTGGTCGTCCTAAGGACAACTGGATACCTATGCAGACGCCGTCGTTTATAGAAACTAATTTCTCTACTCCGTCGATATCTTTTATTTCCGTTCTCAAAATATAACAAAAGCGCTGCCACCGTAAGGGTAGCGATATCTCTTTTTAATTATATTTGAAGAATATAAAGAAAAAGAAGTCACCGTAGCGGGACATGGATATTTGCGTATTTTGGTCAACTTGACTCGGTGAAGAAGAAAAAGTTAATGTTTTTTCCAGCCCACAAAAACCCGGGTATTTATACTTAAATTTCCCATATACGCCAATGTATTGGAAAGAGAACGACTATGTGTTCGGGCATAAAGACTATAGAGCCCTGTATTAATTCCTGAATATAGCCCTATCGGTTACATCTGTTTTGTTCTAGCGACCGTTAGAGTTTACCGGTAGATATTTCTTTTCCCAGAAGTAATTAAACGGCGCCTACTAGGCGGGATGCTGGGATGTTGTTTGAATTCGAAATAAAAAATTTGGATATAATATGTAATATATAAGAATTATTTAAATTAATTATCAACCCCCGGTTGTCGGATTTCATAACCTGTATTAGTATCTTGATTACTAAACGATTTTTCTTTGTTCCAGGGTCCACAAACCATGACAACATGACATCATGAACTCCAATACATCTAAATCGAGGAAGAATTAATACTAATGAAAAACGAACAACTTGGCAACGAAATGAATAATAGTTTTGTCTCCTCAACCATCTCAAATGCGGTTTCCAATTTGAGTTTCAATTTCAACGGTACTATCATATCTATCGGTGCTAATTATACCGAAGAAATTATCCCTTATAGAGAAAGGCCGGAGACTTACTTTGTTCCGATACTGTTTCTAATTATATTTGTAGTTGGTGTCGTTGGAAATGGAACGCTGGTAGCTATTTTCATCAGACACAAGAACATGAGGAATGTGCCCAATATGTAAGTAAATCATATCTTCTACCACAGTCTTAAAAGTACTTGCAAGATCAGTAATTCTTTGTTAAACAGCCTAATCAATACTAGACGTTCCACACAATTATTGCTGGAGGTATCCAAAAAAGTATACGGCCCTGTTTTATACTTACTTTACAATTCTGATCTATATATCCCAAGTAGCATATAACGGGTTTATAAAATCTGTAAGAATATTTTTATAGCAAATATTTATAAGATAATAAGATTTATGATTTTACTTGTAGATATTTTTACAGGCTTTACACAACTCTTATGAGCTTAAATTGGCACCAAATTATAAATCAAAAAAGTTTTTTAGTTCCCTTCTAAATGGTTTTTTAATGTGCCGCAAAATATTATAAATCTTATTTGTAGATACTTACAAGGGTTTAATAAAGCAGACTGAAATAGTATTTTTAAGACAAATTTATAGTTACTGTATTTGCAATCAATTTGGAACCGTAAACACTTTGACGCTACATTTATAAAGAAACCATATACGCAACTTTATAAGTATTTTATCCTTCTTTAATACATTTTTATTCTTTATTGGTATTGCGTGAAACAGGTTTTACACAGAAAAAAGTTATATATATTCTCGAAAAACAAAATTGTTGTGAACTCTTTAGATTACAGCAGTGTCTAAATTTATAAAGGTTTCAGTTGATATGGCGTCTTGCAATATACTTTAGTTATGAGACATGATAAAAAAGTAGGAATAGTATATTACACACCGAAGTGGGAAGAGTTTCATTCCTGTTGTGAAGTTAGCTATGATCTCGAGACAGGAATAAAACTTCCCACCGAGGTTTGTATACTATTTTATTTATAACCATCATATTTCGATCAAAGTTAATAAATCTCTGTTTTGTTCTGAACATACCTAAAATAGTCCAATTAAATAACGAAAAAAGCCCCTTCGAGCTTACATTAATTTGTAATTGGATAAAACAAAGTGGACCTTGTGTATTTTGATGTGATCTTTCCGAAAAAAAGAAAAAAATGATGTAGCAGTTTTTCAATTTTTTTTTAAATTAGGAAAAACCGGGTTTTCCGGAATTTTCCATGGTAAAAATGCTAATTATCTGGGCAAGTATCATTCTGATAGTAAACTTAAATGCACCAATCGAAAGAGGAGGCAAAAATAATTCGGAATTTCATTGCATAGGTAGTTTTAATGGCGAATATCTCGCCACAAGAAGTGCTTTTACCAAAAAGTTGTTTTTTCGTTTCTTTGATCAGAATCATGAACATGAAATTTGCGATGAATTTGTGGCGAAATTATAAATATTAGACATATGTGCCCATGAGAGAAGTTGCGTATTTTTTTGTGGGCTCTCAAATAAAATAAGTACCGCGGCGAAATCTGCCATAATTTTTCGGGAATTCGCAGGAAACCGGAAGGCGTAATTTTTTTTTATTTTTCCCCATATGATTTTCTCCGGGTTTTCCGAAAACATGTAACAAAAAATATATTTGAAGAAACTATCTGCGCCATCGGAAAGAGCACAAAAAAATATACAAGAAGGTATACTTTAAAAATGTTAGGAAATTAATCCTAAGCTTGAGTGTAAGTTCCAACTTGGTGATAAGCTTGTTTTTTGTTCTCTAACATCTGGTTTTCTTCTCGGTTGATGCTCCATCCTCATTTTTTTTTGGCATTGTCAATCGCGGCCCTTTTATGCCTATCCCAGGTTTTATAAATAAACTCTTTTCCGTAACGTCGAACTACGTTATCTTTTCGACACCTTTCATACAATATAAAACCTGGTTTTTAAGAACTGAAAAAATCATCCCCTCTCTCTTTGCTGACCATCTGCAGACCTTTCAATCCTATCGGTCTAATTGGGGTAAGTTCACCCTCTGCAAGTTTCTGGTGACATAATAAACTCAGTCCAGCCATTGCAACCTGGAAACAAAAAAATTATAGCACTGTGATAGAATTTTCTTAATTTAAGAAAGTACTTAATAAATTGCTGAAGAAGTCCGAAAAACCACGTGTACACAGAGCTTGCTAAACACGGTTATTAAAAATCTATGCCGATATACACTATCAAGCGATTCAATTTGTAATAATATGACCGTTTCAAGTTTAAACTTGTCGGATAGCGAACGTTGAGACCATGACTATCCTTGGTACGACGTCCGGCTAATTTTGCGGTAATTCTATTTTTTGCACAAAACTCAAGAAACGTCTTATAACAAGTCAGTAAAATACAATTTAATAAATTTTAGGCCTAATAAATTTGGGTATGTAAGAAATTTAAAACGGGAAATCACAAAAAAATCAATTTACAGAAATGCACGAGTTTTGGATCTCGCGGAGCGCGTATAATGGGACTTTTGTCGAGAGAATTCTACAACTTAGAAGAAACATACACACTTTAAACCTTGTATACACATTGAGAAGACATGAGATTTGGGTTTGCTCAATTTTCAGACCAAAAAACTGAAAATCGTCAATTTTAGGCAACTTTTCTCAAAAACCGTGTTTTTTGGTCGTCACTCATTGAACAGTGGTCAAAAAAATAGATAAAATATTTTTGCAGAATTTTCCGTAAAGTAATCGTATTTTAAATATAATATAGTATTCAAAAAAAAAGTTTTGAGTCATTGGGTGCATTTTTGGCATTTTTGTGCCACTTCAAACTTTCGAAAAAAAATTTAGTTTTTTTTTAGGAAAAAAAATTTGATAAATTGTTTGATATCTTGGCCAATTATAATCCGATTTTGGTAAAATTCACACACTTATAAGATTTTATATTTAAAAGTAAGCTCTGTAAGTGGCATTAAATAAATTTAAATAGTTTGGCCGTTATACGCAAACAATGAAATTAGGCTTGCGGTACACTTTGCCCTTCCGCCATATGCCCAATTTTGGGATTTATCTTGCCCCCTTCTGGGAATCAATAGTCACATCCCTTAAATTCAAAAAAAAATTTTGTTTCTTTAAATATCTTAATTTTTACCAAAGTTATGAAGAATTTAGTGTTTGAACATTTAACAAATTAAATTTTTCGACCTTCGCCGCCTCAAAATACTAAACAAATTTCAATCGTCCATACCGCGAGAACGGTGCATTTGATCAAAATTTCTCAAAAGATATAAAAATTAGCATTTTTTCTAAGCTTTCAATTGTTGTAAACTGCGTTTTAAAAATAATGATTTATTTGCGACGTGCGCATGCGCAAAATTGAAAAATTGACAAAATCCAAAATGTCGGCACTTTCGAAAAACTGCTACATTTTGTTTTGCCTTTTTTCGAAAAGATCACCTTAAAATACATAGAATCCATTTTATTTCATCTAATTACAATTTAATGTAAGCTCAAAACCGGTAATTTAATTCG
Organism: Psylliodes chrysocephalus; assembly: GCA_927349885.1. Classification (NCBI taxonomy): domain Eukaryota; kingdom Metazoa; phylum Arthropoda; class Insecta; order Coleoptera; family Chrysomelidae; genus Psylliodes; species Psylliodes chrysocephalus. The sequence goes on along the minus strand of OV651816.1, from coordinate 38,419,588 downwards.
ATTAAAATATTACATTTAACGACAAATTACCAAGCGCGCGGTTTTCTCAGAATAATCAAGTAAATATATTGTTACCGTGATTACGGGTTAAACAATTGTCACCAATTTAAATAAATGTCAGATAACGTCGGATATTAAATTCGCGAATAATAAATATCAATAAGTAGTTTGTTGTATTTTAGTTCATTGTTGTTTTTTATTGTTTGCCATTAAATAGGTATTATAAAATTTGTCAAAAAATGTTTTATTTTTTTTAAATATAAACAATATTCATCTAGAATAGATGAAATGAGGGCGGGAAATGAGGGCGGGAAATGAGGGCGGGAAGTAGAGGTGTGTAATGTGGCACTTCCCAACCGTCAATGACGTTAGTAATGACAGCATTACATATATGGTTGTAAACAAAATATATTACCTCATCTTTTAACTAAGATGCCAATTTTACAACGCGATTCACTTTAATGTGAAAGTCTATAGGTACTATTTTATGGCGATTTTTTCACGCTCCCACCCTAAACATTTAATTAAACGTAACAATAAAAAATAAATTTTAATGATTTTTATGTTGTTACAATCACCAAATGTTCCGCCCTTTTGGTGGTTTTCTTGCATTTTCTAAGGTAAATACACTCTTCCCACTTGATAAAACATTTATTTATAAGTAAGGTAACATTGAACAAAGGAATATTGTCTCCATAGGAAAAAGTACTCCTAAATCTCCTTCGGTTCTAAATCTTCTTTGTTCCTAAATCTCCTTCGTTTCTAGATCTTTTCGTTTTAATGTCCTGAATTAAATTAAATATATTATTAGTCGATCACAACAACATAGTTAAGCTAGGTTAGCAAACAAAATATGACGGCTGTCGAATATTCTTCTCGGTTAGGATGTGGTCCTAAATGGCTTAAGGTTTCGGCGACCCTGAAGATTGAGACCTAGGCTGTCAGTCCATAACATATTTAGGCAAGAAGAAGAAGAAGAACTTCCTTGGTGGAAATCGCCTCCATTTTGCCTAACGGTTTCCGTTTTTTTTTCTGGTTTGAATTGAAGAAAAAACTGTCCTTAGATCTTGGTTCTCGTGAGTTGCACGTATCGGTTTTCCGGATTTTTATAAGTATAAGGAAATCGATCATTGTCAAAAGTAATTATTAGTAGACCTAGGGATCTATTTATCTCAAATTGTGGATTTTCTTTTGACTATATCAGTTTACACTTTGAGGCCCCATTACATCAGTGGTAAGTGCCCCGCTTAATGCCAACAGTACGCTTTAGGTATGAATTTTACTCACCTGCCTTTATTATATTAGGCCTCCTTCCTTTGAGCTTGAATATAACTCCATATTATCAAAGTTTAGGGTTTCCGTAACCGCCCTTCTTTTCTTATCCTTGCTACCTGCATAAGGGTTGTACCAGTCAAGTTTCTACCATCTCGTCGGCGCGAAATCTTTCTGAACGTCGAGAAACCTGAGGCTATCTACAACAGGGAATAAGGAACTACTAGTAACTGCATAAAAATATCAAAGAGGCGTACTTACCGAGGTATTTTCCACCCTGAGACAGCTCCTACCATAGACGAGAGCATCGCAGGAAAGACAAGTAAGCTCTTTCCATACCCTTTGAGACTTTAGAAGTGATTGGTCACGAAAAACCTTTTCGAACACAGTTTTAAATCATTTGAACTTTAGTTATAATTTATTTAAGGTTTGGTCCGAGAATAACAAAACGCCGAGAAGCGACAGCTTTGTCGGAACGTTTGATGTTAGTGGGATCGATTTGCGGTGACCTTGAAGACACCATAATTACACTACACGCAAGCTGAATTAGCTCGCAGTCACGCGATCGCGCGGAAATTTGTAATTTACACTGCTCAACTCTAAATATGTTTTTAGTAAGGGAGTACATTTTTTATTTTGCATTTAAAATTATATGCCTTTGACTGCAAAAAGACTAATTCCGCTGCCATTTTTGGAATCACATTCATGAACTACATAATAAGATCCAACCATTTTATTACGAAATTATCCAGAAAATTCCACACCTGTAATTTTGAGCCAATCAAAATACGTGTTTTTGACAGATCACCATGGCAACGGAGGTATTTTAGTGGACATTTTTTTCTCGTGGGGTACCCAACAGCGAATTATACTGGAAATTTTTTGACGTTTACAATAACAGACCATTTTTGACAGACTGGTTTTTATTTGTTCACATAATAGGTTTAGTTTTGATACATTTTAGTTACAATGCTAAGGTGTTTTCTATATTCTTCGGCCACTTCTTTTCTTCTTAATGGCGAAAATGCAGGACTTTGGATGCTTTGAATTATGTGTCTATGTCCAATGAAATATATATAATATTTAGACACTAATTTGTTCACCTTTTTCCCATTCAGCACTTTGAATTTTGCGTAGTTTAGGTGCAAATATTCGTGGACAATTCGGAACAAATTTTCGTTTTTCAAGTTGGAGCCACAATCCTCTATTAATCCGAGTAAGTAAGTCATGGTGCAATGATTGATCATTACATCAGACAATTTCACGCATATTTTGCATAGCGTATGATTTTCAAATCGATTCATTTTTAAACAAATAGGTAATTTTGTTGGTTTTACTTGCTGTGCAATATTCTTTATCGCAACAAAACGCAAGTTATTTAATGTTTTGAACTGTCAAAATACAATGATCACAGCCTCCTACGATTGATGCTTGCTGACGCTGGTTATGAATTTCATACCATTTTAAAGCGCTCATAACGCATGTTAATAAAAACGCAGAAAAACCATTTTCTACCACTTGTAGTTATTCAAAACTTACGTAAAATTAAATAATATACTATTTTCTATTTTCAAATGGTATTCCCATGCAACTACAATGAGTAGAAATAAGCAATTTGAAGGCCTAAATAATTGCAGCGAAACATTTTTTACGTCGGGCCGCTTGACAACTTCAAAACTGAAATTATATTCGAGGTTAGGGTCTCACTTAGTTACCATGACAACTCAACAATCAAGGCGACAACACCTTTTATGTTTCACTGGTGACTTGGAGAAAATAATTTGCAATGTTGAGAAACGAAAAATAAATTTTAAAAATATTTAATTTTCAACCATAATTCGGCGTGGAATTTTCTTACCGAATACCACGCGAGGTCAAATTAATATCAGGAAATTTTTTCTCGCTCATGAATATTTTTAGAAAATATTCATGAGCTCGAAAAAATTTCCGGAAATAATTTGACCTCTAGTGGTATTACTAGTGAAAACACAATAAAAATCACACAGTAATAACTGAAATAAATAATTCAAAAAGTCGAAACTACAGTTGTTGCGCTCGGATTAAAATCACAGGACACCTTCGTATACGGTGTCGCGCTGATCTAGTTGGCCACATGCAAATAGACACCATATTTTCGATCATGCGCCTTCGAAAACCGACCCGGCGGGAAAGGGTCTTTGTCGCTTCTCGGCGTTTGGTTATTCTCGGGTTTGGTTTCGAAACTTCACTCGAACGTTTAATTAAATATAGGTTATTGACTTTTGGCGAGAAACCATATCGATATTCACTTTTGAATTAATTATACAATATAAAAATCACTTGTCTATTTATCACATATAACAACATTTACCATAGTTTAGTTTCGTTCACTAGTTTCGAAGGCAATTGATCGCGAAGAAAAGTCGAAAAATCGAAAAATCGAAAAATCGAAAAATCGAAAAATCGAAAAATCGAAAAATCGAAAAATCGAAAAATCGAAAAATCGAAAAATCGAAAAATCGAAAAATCGAAAAATCGAAAAATCGAAAAATCGAAAAATCGAAAAATCGAAAAATCGAAAAATCGAAAAATCGAAAAATCGAAAAATCGAAAAATCGAAAAATCGAAAAATCGAAAAATCGAAAAATCGAAAAATCGAAAAATCGAAAAATCGAAAAATCGAAAAATCGAAAAATCGAAAAATCGAAAAATCCAAAAATCCAAAAATCGAAAAATCGAAAAATCGAAAAATCGAAAAATCGAAAAATCGAAAAATCGAAAAATCGAAAAATCGAAAAATCGAAAAATCGAAAAATCGAAAAATCGAAAAATCGAAAAATCGAAAAATCGAAAAATCGAAAAATCGAAAAATCGAAAAATCGAAAAATCGAAAAATCGAAAAATCGAAAAATCGAAAAATCGAAAAATCGAAAAATCGAAAAATCGAAAAATCGAAAAATCGAAAAATCGAAAAATCGAAAAATCGAAAAATCGAAAAATCGAAAAATCGAAAAATCGAAAAATCGAAAAATCGAAAAATCGAAAAATCGAAAAATCGAAAAATCGAAAAATCGAAAAATCGAAAAATCGAAAAATCGAAAAATCGAAAAATCGAAAAATCGAAAAATCGAAAAATCGAAAAATCGAAAAATCGAAAAATCGAAAAATCGAAAAATCGAAAAATCGAAAAATCGAAAAATCGAAAAATCGAAAAATCGAAAAATCGAAAAATCGAAAAATCGAAAAATCGAAAAATCGAAAAATCGAAAAATCGAAAAATCGAAAAATCGAAAAATCGAAAAATCGAAAAATCGAAAAATCGAAAAATAGAAAAATAGAAAAATAGAAAAATCGAAAAATCGAAAAATCAAAAAATCGAAAAATCGAAAAATCGAAAAATCGAAAAATCGAAAAATCGAAAAATCAAAAAATCGAAAAATCGAAAAATCGAAAAAAAGAAAAATTTAAAAATCATAAATTCGAAAAATTGGAAAATTAAAAAATTAAAAAGTCGAAAAAACAACAGTTAGTTACCTATGCTTAATAAAAACTTTCCATTCTACACTTAACTTTTATTTAATAAAGAAACCATAACGGTCGTGGACAAAGTATAGTATTAGACTCGCAATTTATGGCCATTATTCACTCGGGACGCAAACGTTACCATGCGTGAATAATAGCTACCATAAATTGCTCGGTTAATAATATACTATTACTAATAAGCAATAATTTACTATCTGGTGTTTACAGACCATAATCACATTATTTCACCAAATTTTTTTTTTTTTAATTTTTGACCACTAAAATCTGAAATTTCATATTTTGGTGGTACAAATTATGTTACTTTCATTGCAAAAGTAACTATTGATTCTGCTTGTGCAAAAGGGTACTTTACTCTTGAGCCTAATATGAATTTAGGTTAATTTCTATAGGAACGGCAGGGGTACAAAATCTGAAATTTCGTATTTTAGTGGTACAAATTATGTTAATTTCGTATTTCGTATTTCGTAACCAAAATATTGTGGGTTCACAATGACAGAATATACATCTTAGTACACATTTAGGTAATAAATTTTTAGTTTTTTAGAAAGGTATATTTATATACACTGATAATTTTTATATAAACCTATACTGACAGCTATCTGTCATTGTGAACCCCCAATATTTTGGTTACTAGCCACCACTGCATTTGGAATTTTTTTTAAATATTTTCTTATTATTCTTTGTAATAAATGTAGAAATTACAAATTAGTTAGAAAAATAATATCAAAATAAATCGCAGCTTCATCGTATCGTATCAAGACCTTTGTTGTTTATGTTTTTGAAATCGTTAAAATTAGAATTGTTTAATAATATTTTAACAGAAAATAATTTTAAGAACTAACAGCAAGAAAAAAAAAGAAAAGAAAAAATCCTAAATACATTAGCTTTCTGGCTTAAACCCAGTTATACTTCCGATCAGTTATATACAGGGTGGGCAGTTTTTAAAACAAAAATTACGTTTAAAAGTCGGCAGAATTTAACTAAGGTATCTAAGAATTTTAAAAATTAAAGATTACAGATCCTAAAAAAGTTAAAAAGAATTCAAAATTGCACTGAAAGGATCGTATTTAATTAAAAAACGTCCCACTTGAATATAAATAATAAACATCGTCCTTTTGGTTTTTCTAACATTCTAACTGGACCATTTTAAAAGCAGCCAATCATTACGCTAGTTTACAGTACATCTGTTGCCGAAGAAATTTCAGCTGTTGCCTTAGATAAAAGAGACCGGAGATGTAACATTGCACATTGCGCATGTTGTCTATTCCAAACCTAAGTAACCCACCAATTAAAAATCATTGTGTTCACGACGCCACCCGAATTGCTCCGAAATTTCTATTCTTTGCTTGTCTCCGCGTGAGTAAATCATTTATGGACCGCCGTTTTTGAATTATTTGTTGATGTTATTAGCAATTTAAAGTGTTTTAGTTATTCAATTTCAAGTTGAAAATGCCACGATGTATGGTGAAAAATTGTATATACAAATAATATGTGTCAATGTTATGAAAAATAAGAAATATATTCGTTTTCAGCGGTAAATATTTGTTGACGTTTTGACATAAAGTCGCCATGATTCTTTGAGCTGAATACTTCAGATCCGCATTAAGGGGTTTCAATAAATATTTAATCTAAATAAGAAGTAAATAGGCATTGTTACTAACGAAATTTTGTTTTTAAAAAGTAGTTTTATAAGAATATTTACTAAAAGTGGTTTTTAGCCCTTTATTAGATATTTTTACAAGAATATTAGATGAAATACAGGTTCACCTACTTAAAATTTCAAGGTTTATTTTATTTGCGGTTAAATCAGAAGTGACATTTGAATCTTAAAACAAAGTAAAACGCGCAATATGATCTAGTATAAGCAAAAAAGTTACGGAAATTAGTCATATTATTAGTAAAATGTTTCATTATAAACCCCTAAACAACTCGAAAAATATCTTCGTTTACTAAAAAAATCTAAATTCTAGCAATATTTATTATACAATCGAATGCGGTTTCAAAGATAACAGGATCAATAAATCCGAATCTCTAAATTTTGGAGCTAAATCCTCTGATAAAAGCATGCGACCGATAGGGGTTACAAAAATAATCGATTTATCGTTTTCATGAAAATCGATTTATCCGTTATAATTAATCGATTATCTTTAATAGATTATTTTTGATTAATCGAACATTTTTAATAAAAATTTTTCGTTTTTTTTAGGTAATGGAATAATCGATTATAAAGGAATTACAAAAAGAGAGTAGATTTATTCAAAATATTCGATTTATTGAAAATAATCGATTTTTTAGAAAAATCGATTTATTGTTTAATAGAGTTTTTAAATTAATCGATTATTTTCAATTATTTTCGATTATTTTCGATTAATCGATTATTTTAGATTAATCGATTAATTTCGATTTTTCAAAGGTATTCAAATAATTTGTTTTAAAATACAAAAAATAGATTATATAAAAATAATCGATTGATCGAATATAATCGGTTATATTATATAATCGATATTTCGGTTATTTTTTAGAATTATTGATTTATCGGTAAATCAGCTTTTTATTAATCAATTATTTTCGATTTTTCAAAGAAAATTAAATAATGAGTTTTAAAAGGAATATAAAAAAAGAGAAGGATTATTTGTAAATAATAAATTATTCAGTTTTTTTTTGAAAATCGATTTATCGTAGAATCTTCTTAATTAGTTGGTTATTTTCCGTTAATCGATTATTTTCGATGTTTCAAAAATGATCGAATAATTGATTTTAAAGGAAATAATTATTTTTTTTTTGAAAAATCGATTTATCGATTATTCGACTTTTTAATTAATCGATTATTTTTGATTAATCGATTATTTTTGATTAATCGATTATTTTTGATTAATCGATTATTTTAGATTTTTCAAAGAATATCGAATAATGTTTCAATGGAAATACGAAAAAAAAAAATAAAAATTAAAAATAATCGATTATTTAAAATGAACGATAATTTGTTTATTATTTTTTGTAAACACTGATTTATCGGTTAATTGGCTTTTTAATTTATCTATTTTTTCTGATTTTTTAAAGATAATCAAGTAGTCAATTTTAAAGGAAATACGAACAAAAATAGATTGTTTGAAAATAATCGATTGATCGAAAATAATCGATTATTATTAATGATCAATAATTTATTTCGATAATCACCCACTCCTAGCGACCAAATGACTTTTAATAGGTTTAAATTTTAAAATGTTATCTGGTTTCAGACATATACATTTCTAGAGTTTTATGTGGCGCATCCTCTATATTAATTAACATTCCTAAAGAAACAAGCTTTAATATATCTTTTTCTGAGGTTATAATACAAAACAGCATTTTCTCATTTTGACTAAATTTTAATATTATGTGATAGTCGTAGAAAAAATATAACGTTCAACTCACAAGGTTTGATTTGCAGTATTCGCCTGCGCACATGCTTTTTTATAATACTCTTAGACAATGAGTACCATTTCTTACTCGATTAACAATATTCTATTTCAACATTTTACTGTAGTCTCTTACAGAAAAGTCCATAGTAAATAATAGCTAACGAAATATTCTATTAAAGGTCTTCTCTTTACATAAAATGTCGTGGCATCTGTTTGATATTAAAAAATCACGTTAAATTTATTTCATAATACAAAATTCCATTAAACGTATATTTTAAATAAATCTGATAGTTCAATATGATGCTAATAAACAAAGTCCGGTCCCTGTCACATAGTTCGAGTCCCTGCCCAGTTCCCCCACTCCGTTAACCTTTCTTTAGAAATTGGCAACATTTGCGCAGGTTAAACACCGGTGTATGTTATATCTCTGGTCTCTTTTATCTAAGGCTGTTGCTGACTACATATGATATGCTATTTTCAAAAATATAATTAGAAGATTTTTATCAACTCTAGTTTCTGACCTTTAGCTATGTAGGTATAAAATAGAAAAAAAAATGTATTTACTAAGAAAAACTTTACTAAAAAAAATAATTATTCATTGAGTTTTAAAAAACTTCGTTTTAAAGCTCTTCTCTTATGTGTAGACTTTGGAAAATGACGCATCAGACATCATATTCGTGTCCCAGAAACCGTGATAGCGCGCTTCCATGACGCGTATGTCTTGATGCATACGCTCTCCCTACTCTTTGCTCATATCTTCTAAATTTTCCGGAAACTTATCCAGGTGACTATGGAGGAAGTGGAGTTATATGCTCATATTGCAACCCATATTTTTTAATTGCAGCAGAAGGTCTTCTACAAGTTCAATGTAATTTGCAGATTTTTTTATTTCCGAGAAAATTCTGCATCACAGAGACGAAAGCTGTCCAAGCCTTTAGTTCTAACTTAGTCATAGAATTTTTAAATTAAGTATCTTTCGTAAGTTGTCTCGTTTGAGGGCCATCAAAAATACCGGCTTTAATCGTTTCCATAGTGAGCTGAGGAAATTTTTGGAAAATGTAAGAAAAGCAGTTTCCGTCTTTATCTAGTGATTTAACAAACTGTTTGATGGTGCTCAGTTTTATATGTAATAGTAGAAGAATAATTTTGTCACAAGCTACTAATGAATTCTGGACTATATTTTGCTTTCCAGGCTTCATATTTTCTCTCAAAGGCCAATTTCTTCTTACCCAATGTTCTTGTTTAGCTCTACTGTCCCAAAGACATATAAAACAGGAAAACTTAATGTAACCACTTTTTTGACCGAGAAGAATGTTCACCATTTTTAAATCGACACAAATTTTCCACTTATGATCACTGTATTTTATTTTGTTCAAGACTAACGAAATGTTACAATATTCTTCCTTTAACTTTATACTGTGGGCAATAGGTACCCCAGCGTATTTATTTCCATTATGTAATAGAATACATTTTAGGCTATGTTTTGAGCTGTCAAAGAATAAACGCCAGTCGTTTGGTTCGTATTGTTCCAAGATCATCTAACTCATTTTGGGATAAGCATTTTGGCTCATTTGACATACCTTCAAAATCAGCATCATTTTGTGATGAGCTTGGTCCTTCAATGTCTTGTTCTAAAGATTCAGATATATTTTTAGGCACTTAAGAGTCAAGTGAACGCTGCACTGGACGGTGAACACAACTAGTACTTGGGTACTGCCATTTACCTCGATTTTTAGTGTTTAAACCGTTTACGTTCACAGTACAAAAATAAGAGTCTTCGACATGATTTCGTGGTTCTCGCCAAATAGTCGGTGTTTCAAATTTAAAGGCATTTCTTTTACCACTTCCATAATCTTAAATATTCCACACACGATTTACAAACACAATTGGGAGCCCAAGACTTCTCATTTTTATCCAAGAGCATCCCAAAATACTCAAAATAGGTATTTTTCACCAACTCTGATATAACTTTTATACAATCGTTAAACACATATTCTCCGCATATATAGCAAAAATGAGCCTTTATTTTTTGTCCGATTTTTGTGAAATTTTCAGGGAATACCAATAATAACAAAACTTAGGTTGGAAAAACCAAATTTTTTTTTGTAAATCTTCGAAAAGTATGTCTTTTGAAAATTTTCAAAAGTACTTCAAAAAAACTTTTACGCCTCATTCTGTATGAAATCTATACAATTTTCATTTTATTGTTTTAATAAATATCTGGTAGTTTTTAAATGGGTGGGTTTTCAAATTTTTTCATAAATGTCTATGTACAGGGCTACCTTATCGTTGCATAAGTTTAAAGCTATCAATATTCTCGAGATACGTAACATAGCGAAGTATACGCAGTGGTGCGCATATAAATACAATTTTATGTTTCAAAATCCTAATTTGTTCTTTAAATAATTTTTAAGATTAAATTACCGAGTGATTTAGTTTTATTGTGTTACTTATAACTTCTCAATAATTTAATTTTTCTTTTTCAGGTACATTCTGTCTCTAGCCCTGGCAGATCTACTGGTAATCTTAACTAGTGTACCGTTCACATCGATCGTCTACACCATGGAATCATGGCCCTGGGGAGAGTTGATTTGCAAACTGTCTGAATTCGCCAAGGACATATCCATTGGAGTATCAGTATTTACTCTAACAGCTCTATCTGCAGATAGATTTTTTGCTATAGTTGATCCACTGAAGAAGTTCCATACGAGTAGTAAGTAAAAAGTAAAAGCTTAAAATTTCCTTGTGATACATCCCGAGATTATAAAAGTATTTTTGTAAACGGTTGCAAAGTTATTTTTAAAAACATTTTTTATTTTATAAATGCATACCGCGTCGATAATTGGACAGCGCGGCACAAAATAGTAACGATGGAGATAACAATTGAGTTAAATAACAATGATGCCTTTTATTTTACCTGGCTCTATTAGAATCACATACGATGTGAGGGTAATTATTCCCAGCTATAAATAAATTTACTTTAAAGCTAAAGTAATAAAGCGAATTCTTAAAAAATCTCAATGCACGATTCAACTTTACGGGAACCCTAACAACTCAAACATAAACCCTTTTAAAAAAGTTTTATATCGCTCATTACAAATTCGCAAAACTCTATTGAAGTATGACCCAAGTTTGCTACCATATAATATATTATGAATACTAATTGAAGCAAGTTCTCGTTATTTTGCTTCTTCCAAAGGAGCAATATTAATAATTTATATGCACATACCTACATAAAAAAAAAAGGTTTGAGTACCTATTTCCTCATCAGTGTATGTTTGATAAAAATATTAAGTTGAAATGAAACGTTGGAAACTCCCTACCGCAGTTAGAATTTGTTTTTACTATTCATTACTTAAATTTTATTGGACAACTTCAACTGAAAAGTTTCTTTCACTGATAAATTAAAAGTATGGCTCCTTTTCATAACTCATAAAAATCTCTACTCCTTACCAGTTACAAATTTTGAGTTATACTGTCATTTTTATAAATAGGAACATGGTTCGTATGGTACTTAATTTGAAAAGTGCTATATATTTTTGTTTCAGCTTTTTAATAATTGTTTCAAATAACGAAGCTAGATTTATATTTTATTTTTTATATGCTGTTACAAGAAGTTAAACGTATGTATCTCCACCCCTTTTGAGAAATTAATGTTTTTCCATGAAACTTATGTTTCGCCTATTTATTATTAATATTATATTATGGTGAAATAATGCTAAAACCTAAGTTATAAATTCCAAAATGGAACTTTTATTTTTAAAAATTTTTATTAAGTATAAAATACACTTAAATGGATATCTGAACTAAAGCTACTTCAAATAGCTAGAGACAAATAACTATAGTCAAGTAACTAAAGACAAATAACCACAATAATAAGGTTCTACTCCTATTTATAAAGTAAAACTGACTATTAATCAAAGATAATATATAAAAGAGTCTATTATATTCTCAATATATAACTCCTCCCTCCTTAAGTTTTGAAAAATATGGAACTATTTTTCAAAACATCTTCTGTAGGATTTTCTAATTCAATTTCTTCGTTTTCTTTCTTCTTTCTTCTAAATCTTCTTAAAAGTTGTCTTCTGTATTTAATTAATATTAAAATAATTATGCAAATAAAAATTACAAAAATTGTTCCAAAAGTGCTTGAATAATTAAAATTATTTTGAATTTCTTTAATTGGCTTTAATTGTTTAGAAATTTGATTAATTTCATATAAATCATTAAAATCTAGTTTAATTATATTGGAAGTTTGATAAGACTTTGAAGTTTGGATTTTCTTCATGTCGATCTTCGGTAAAATAAATGGCTTTCCTCTGCTCAGTTGAATATTGTTGATGTATCTTCTTTCGTTGGCCCAAATTTCACAAGATTTTGGTATCTTGATTAGTACAGGTGATCTTATGTCTATATACTGGTTACTGTTACATTTTGCAAGAATTTGTTCCGGTTTTGACGGGATTATTAGGACTTCATTAATTGCGATTTTTTTCAAATACTCATTCTTCTAAATTAACATTTAAAATATGACAATTTGTCAAAGTTCTTCCTTCAAGAAGTTGGAGAGTACAATTATCTCTGGGGATGAAATTCTGTTGACAATAATAAATTTTTTCAAGGGATGGACATTCTTCTCGTTCAAACTGTGTTTCTTGATGTTTTCGTGCCAAATAGGGAAATAAAGGTGTATACATTTTTTGGTTTTGGATAATTGGGAATAAATGATAAAATTCAAAGGTATTACTTTCAAAAATAGGAAAATATATTGCAAAAATTAACTTGGACTCTGAAATTGATACTTGCGTTCCTAAGAACTGATAATACGTTAGTAAATTTGTAAATTTCGGAATTTGATCAATATTATATATTTTATGTAAATATTTTATCATGTCTTTTATGTCTGAGCTGGAAACTATAGAATTATGTAAAGTATTTAATTTTGCAAAGGTTATAGCATTTTTTAAATTATGTATAAAAGAAATTGCCATTTGACAATCTAAATCAATCTGTGATACAATGGCCTGAAAACTAATATAACTTTCAAGTGTATTAATTCTGTTATAAATAGCTGCTTGATTTTTTTCCATATCAACTTTAAATTTTTCTTGATTTTTGCTTAAGATTGTGATTGATTTATTATAATGAACAACAAGTCTTTTGTACAATAAAATTTGAAGATTTGTTTCACTGATAATATTTTTTTGATTTTCTTGCAGTGTTTTATTAGCATTATTATATCTTTCTTCATCATCAGAATCAAGATTTCCAAATAGCCATTTGTTAATTTTTCCAATTGCGTTTATTAGAGCTCTTTTATGTCTTACATAAGGGATTAAATTATTAATCTTTTTTTGAACAGTAATTATTAAATATTCTGTTCTTGTTAACATATTTTGTGATAAGCTATGATAAGATATTGGATTACTAGCATTAACATGAACTATACTATGTTTTATCATTTCAAAATGATTAACTAAATTATTAACTTGTTTAACTACTTCTTCTAAATTTAAATAATGTAAAAACGTATGTTTGCTATATATAAGTTTAGCGTTTCCTAACTGAATAGGAAGCAGAAAATTTTCTATCGGAGTGATTTGTATATCAGATGTACTATGTATTTGGTATACATAAATTACTTGTAGAACTTGTACTTGGAACAGCGTCGTTATCAAAAGGGATTTCATTTTCGTCAATATCCTGTAGCAATTTTTCTAAATTATTTTTTGGCTTTCTAACAATACTTTTATGATAAGTACCTCTATCTGTTTTTAATAAAATACCTTTATCTTCAATGATATTTGCCTTTTTAAATTTTGGTAATTTTTTATTTCTCGATTTTGTTTTGACAAAACATGATTTTTGTTTAGAATAGTTATCTGGTTCAGATCTCTTTTCATTTAATTTGTTTATTAAATTCTCTTTTACTTCTTCATTACGTTGTTTAATTTTGTTATACATCTGTTTACTAATTTGTTTATGATCTTGTACATAATTAGAAATTATTAAGTGATCGTTTAAATCAAAGGGATCCGGATTATCAATGTGACCTTCTCAATATTGAAATAATTAAAGGATTTATTTCAAATAGAAGTTCACGCCATTGAATGTATACTATTATTATAACAAAATACAGAATTTTTAATTAATGTTTCCGATATCTCTATTTGATCTAGGTTTGGAATAAACTCGATGTAATACTTGCAGAACTATTTCATTTTATTTTATTTTATTTCATTTGCACTAAAAAGTAAAATATATTTGATTTTTTAAAAATTCAAAGATCAGTATATTTTGAAATTTATTAAAGCATTTTATAAATTCTTCTTTTTTTTTTCAAAGAAGTAGTTATTTTTGTAAAATTTTTTAATTAATAAATTTTTAGTAATATCCTATCCGTCTATAGAATAATTTGATATATATATATTTTTATTTTGATAAAATTAAAATTTAAAGTATATGAGTATGTTTTAAATAAAACTAGTGTTATATGTGTCTGTTGTACTGAAATTAGGTATCAGGAGTTTCAATAATGTTTGCCCCAGAGTTGGGTGTCAATATTGTTATGAATGTTATAAAGATAATTGTAAAATATATTATGAAATGAATTTGAATAGTGTTAATTTTTTTTTATATCAGTACATAATATTCAAACCATACACCATTACTTTATCGTAAACTTCAATCAGCTATAAATGTAACATCATTGTGTTTAGACACTTACCTCTATCCCTCGTATCGTGAAATCTTACCAATTTTGAGTAGGAACATAAGACTCCACTGGATGTTGTTTTATGTCAGCTATGTAAGTATTTAGATCTCAGGGCTTTAAAATTGTGGATTCCCAAAGGCTTCCTAGTATAAACCACTCAGAAAAAGAAACAGAGTAATTATCACAAACATTTAATATTATTAAAGTGGAAATAGAAATGATTAATACGTTCAAATAAAAATTTTAAGGACTAAAAATGGCGCATTCATACCAATCATTCATGAAGCCACCTATACACAAATTAAGAAAGAATTATATAAAATATGTTGTACAGAATAAATATACCCTCAATAGGTATGCGCTTCACCTACTGTTTTGGAGGTGGCGCCACGATTACTTTTTTATTTATAGTTAACGAATTTACCAGTGTTTATTTTGTGGTTTATTCTGACAGTGTTCATGCATTAGTATTTATTCGTAATGAAATACCTTATATTTCCTTATGTTAGAAATGTCCCGTCGTTAACACATATATCTTCCAGCAGTATAGATATGTCTTTATGTAGACATAAAACCACAGGGCACAGAGTAGTCGTCAGCAAAATATGCAGAAGTTCATACAAAGCGTCTCACAAACCATTTGTCGGCATTTTCTAGGATAGATTCTCTAGGTACGGGATTAAATGTTCAATTGGCAGGTAAGTACACATACTATATTACACTAAAGCTTTCGATACCTTACAAACTACCTCACACAGGTATAGATCTTTAATTTTTCTGTTTCTCTTTCTTCCTTGATTGTAAAATACTTAATTTTTTTTATAAAATTTGTGGAGAAAAAATTATTACAGCCTCTCCATTTTTAGTTGTTCGGCCACTCCTTTTGTTTTATCAACAACCCCAATTTTCAATATTTGAATCTAGGCGCATGAAAATAGATTTGTCCAATCAAAATTTTGACAGTTTAGTAACTTTTTAGAAATTCAATTTGTAAAATTGTATTAATGAGTTTATTCAAACGATTTATTATAGAATTTTGATGGTGATTTATATTTGTTTCATTAATAGGTCATTTTAAAATTCGTGTTGTAGTTTTTTTTTTTTTTTTTGTAAATTTGTTTTTCTAATGTCCGTAATTTACATGTGGTAGAACTGTCTCACTAAATCTGGTTCTTTTTGACATAATCAAAATTATCGCTATACGAGGGGTAGTCAGAAATTTTGATGTATAATTTATAGCTTTAAGTTTAATATATTATGTTAGTGATTTTCTTGATTTCTCGTAACTTCATATCCATTATAACATTCCCTGAATTTTTTTGGATTATTCTAATTTAGAATTTATTCACAATCTAGAATAATACATAATAAAATTCACAACAATCACAAACATTGTTTTCTTGTATCTCCGATTATATATTCCTAGCATAAATCTTGTTACCTCTAAATATTATCATTTATTTCATAATTAAATTCTTTGGCTACTTATCAGTTTTTTTGTTTCAAAATTAATTTAACTTAACTTATTATTATTATTAAAACTATTATATATATAATTATTTACATTTCAGATTGTGGTGTCGAATTTTCACCAACTTCAGGAACGAATCTGTATAATTGATCCACGTTGAAAATTCCTCGGATTTTCCCTGTTATAGGATGTACGAGTTCATAGCTGTTGATGCCGTTACACGTTTGGACTATATATGGACCTTCGAAAGGTAATTGTAATTTAGTACACATATTATTTTTACGACTATGCACCCTCACTGCTCTAATTATAACTAATTCACCTTTATTGAATGTTACCCGCTTTCTAATTTTCTTTTTTCTTTTATTTATTGATTTTTCAGCGTTTCTCTTGATCCTTTCGTGAGTTTCTTTTATAATGGCTTCATAGTCCTCATTATTTTCTGGTACCCATGGTCTTTCTGGTAGAACATCTTTCATGATGGTGATAGGTGATCTCTTTGTCACTTCATGTGGTACATTATTCATGTAAAATTCAACTCTTGGTAAATTTTCTTCCCATAGTTCATGTTGTTCATGGACTAATATTCTTAAACACTTGACTATTTCACGAATGTATCTTTCAGTTAAGTTTGCACATGGATGTCGTATACTTATGTAGTTGGCTTCAACGTTTGATCTTCCTAACCAGGCTTTAAGATTTTCATTATTAAAATACGTTGCGTTGTCCATTACACATGTTTGCGGTATTCCCATCTCCAAAAAGTATTCCGTTAGGCATTTTTTTACTATTTTTTTATTTGTCTTATGGCAAGGATACATCTTAACATATTTGGAGAATACATCTGTTATGACGAATATGTGTTGGTTATTTTGTCTGCTTGGCACTAAGTTAGATATAAAATCCACTGATATCATTTGTAATGGTCTTTCAGTTATTAGGGCTTTTGGTAAATTTTCATTGTGAAAATTTCTATCTTTCCCCAATTGACACACTTCACATCTTGATATGATATCTTTAATAATTGATAAGTCCTTTCTCCCTATATAATTCTCTCTGAATATGTCAAATAATTTTCGAATTCCTACGTGGTTATAAATATTATGCAATTTTGGTGTGATTTCTCTTATTAGCTCTTCAGATATTACATAAAGTTCTTTACCATTGTTTGGCTTGTAGACTATTCCTTCCTTGGTCATTGTTTTTTCTTTTTCTCTAGGTGTTAATTTCTTTTGATCTGCTTTTATTCTTTCTAAGGAAAACGTACCAGTACTCGCCTTCAAAATGTTGATTCCTATGATCTTATTTCTTTTTTCTTTAACTTTTTCCTCATCCATGCGTGTGATTGCATCTGCTATAGTATTCTTGACTCCAGGGACGTATTTAATTTCGAAAGTATATTCCTGTAAAAGGAGTGCCCATCTGTGAATTCTTTGATTTCCATACTTGTTCTTAAGTATCGTTGTCAGAGCTTGATTATCAGTCTCGATCAAAAATGCATTTCCTAATAAAAAGAATCGTAATTTGTTTATGCAGAAAAGAATACTTGCTAGCTCCAATTCACTGACGCTGTAGTTTTTCTCCGCCTTTTTCGTGATACGAGAAACAAAAGATATAGGTACTTCCCCTATTTCTTGGTTTTGTAATAAGACGCCAGCGAACCTTTGCTGTGAAGCATCAGTCCTTAATATAAACGTTTTTGTGTAATCTGGATGATAAATCTTCGCTCTTTCGGTGAACTCTTCTTTGATTTCTTGGAATGCCTTTTCTCTTTCTTCCGTCCATTTCCATTTTGTATTTTTCCTGAGTAATTCTATCAGAGGAATTTCTTTTTTAGTCAGATCAGGAACCATTCGTTTAAAATAGTGTAAAATTCCCAGAAAACCCCTAAGTGTTTTCAAATTTGTTGGTCTCTTATAGTCCTTAATTATTTTTATCCTATTGGCATCCATACTCACTCCATCTGTGTCTATTTTGTAACCAAGATAGATCACCTCTTTTTTAAAGAACTCACACTTGTTAATATTCAGCTTTAAGCCTGCTTCGTCTAGTGCATGTAAAATAATTTCTATGTGTTTCCAATGTTCTTCCTCATTTTCAGAAAATATGAGTATATCATCGATATAATGCAATGTATATTGTTCAAATTTATTTAGAACTTAATGTAGGGCCTTGAGCAACGCTGATGTCGCAGATTGAGTTCCAAAAGGTACTACTCTAAATCTGTACACAACTCCATCTATCATAAAGCCCGTGTAATCTCTACTATCCTTGTCTAAAGGTATCAACCAAAAACTGTGTCTTAAATCTAATTTCGTGAAAATTTTTGCATGTGATATTCTTCCTAATATAGCCTCAATGGTTAGAGGTGCTTCATACTCAGGTATGCATCTTTTATTTAGTTCCCTTGCATCTAGGCAGATCCTTATGTCTCCATCTTTTTTCTTTACAATCACTATTGGGTTTATATACGGAGTGGTACTATATTCAATGATTTTATCTTCCATCAATTTTCTCGTAGCTTCTTGCATTTCATCTTTGTATTTGTATGGGATTGGATAGCTTTTTCCTCTAAACGTTTCCATGTTTTTAACTTTCAAACTATGCACAAAATTCTTAGCAACTCTTGATTTTCTATTAAACAATTCTTCATATTTCTCTAACAATTCCATCATCTTTTCCTTCTTTCCTTTTCCACAATCTAATTTCATCTCTTTCCAATTTTCTACATTTAATATATTATTTGCTTCATTTCCATCTTCATAATAACCATTCAAATCATCTTCATTTTCTTCTATTCTCTCTTCTTTTTCACATACCATTTTATTTTCATTAAAAATACCATACATTTTCCTTGCTAACATTTCTTCTTTGATATTTTCTTTCCTCAAAGTTATGCTTGCTGTTGCTTCGTCCAATCTCATATTTTCTTCAAATTCAATTTCTACTCCATTTAAGTTCACTGTTTTAGTTTCATAGTTGATGTCTGCATTATTCTTCTGTAGTTCATCTGTTCCCAATAAAATATCATACTCCATGTCTTTTACCACTAGCAATTGTACTTCAATGTTTTTATCTTCTACACTTAAATTAATTATAATGGATTTGTTCACTTCACTAAATTTCTTTTTATTTATACCAATTAAATTAATTTTAGGAACTTTTGTAACATTATTATTTAAATTTAACTTATTCACAATATTTTCACTTATTAATGATGTCTCTGATCCCGTGTCAATTATAACTTTCACACTAACATTATTTAACTTTACTTTTATCACAATTAAACTAATTTTTTGTTTTTGTTCTAGGCAATCCTGGATTTTGAGGAATTCTCGTGGATGGATGTAATTATACAGATTGCGTTTTACTCCATCCATTAGTGAAAATTCTGAGTACCAGCATTGTTGATACTAGAGCCAGGACTGTTTGCATCATGAGCAACATTAAGACCTTCACTGTTATGCATGTCCTGCGTAGTGACCTGTGTGCTTGGAAAACTTGCCCTATCACAACTATTGGACCTTCTGTTGTAATTAACCCTGCGATAATTATTTGTATTATTATTTACCTGCGCAATACTTTGTGGAGTTTGATTCTCATTACTTCTATTAGAATAATGATTATTATTTTGATTATAATTGTTAGTATTATTATTTTGATACCTGTTTGTATTGTACGCCCTTGTATTACCAACATTATTACTATTATAGTTTGGAATAAACCTTCTGTTATAATTATTATTTTGATTATAGTTGCTTTGATTACCATTATTATTATTGTTTTGATTAAAACATTGCTGATTATTATTGTTATTATGGTTGCTATTGTAATTATTATTTGGATAATTTCCCATACCAACATTATAGTTTCTATTTTGATTTGTATTGCTTTGATTGGAGTAGTTCTGCCTATAATAATTCCTGTTATTTACATTTCTATTTACATTTGTGTCAAAGTTTCGGTTATTCTGGTCGTTACTTGTTACTAAATTGTTTCTAGAGAATTTTTTACGTCCGCTAATTAGATTTCGTTCAATTCTCATCAAATATTTGCCTAATTGCTCAAAACTTTTTATGTTCTGTACAGCAATTGTTTCTGCTATCTGAGGTTTGAAGTGTCTCGATAGAAACATCACGATCTCTTCTTCTTTGATAGCAGGTTCTAGATGTTGTGCCTGTGAATACAACATTAGTGCATAAAAATACATAGAACTGCCTCGTTTTTCATCGTAGCAATCAAAATAGAGACGTTCTCTTACCTCTCCTTGTGTTATTTCTCCCCAATACATATTAATAAAGGCACTTTCAAAATCTTCAAAGTGTTTAAAATTCATTTCCTTACTTGTATACCATAGCAAGGCTTGTCCTGTTAGATCCTTTCTAATCGCGACCCTAATGTCGTCGAAATTCTCCATATTTCTTATTTTGTTTGCTAAAATTCGTAGAAACACTCTAGGATGTATTTTCTTCACATTTCCATCAAATCTTGTGCTTTCATCTGTTCCACCCTGGCAATTGTTGTAGATGGTAGTAGTTCCACTTCCTATTTGTCTTCTCATTCTATTTAAGTCTTCTTTTATGTTCTCCATATCTTCTCTCATTTTCTTGTTTCTTCTGTCTTCATTTTCTCTACCCTCTTCACTTCTACCTCTCATATGATCATTTTCCTGACTTCTTATTCTTTGTACTTCTTCTTCTATTGTCCTTATTCTTCTATGAACCTCTTCCAATTCTTCTATATTCATATTGCCTTCTCCTTCTGTCATTCTCCATTGTTCTTTTATTCTCTTTATTTCTTCCACAATTTCGACTCTTGATTTCTTTATTTCTCTTTCAGTTTCCTCTCTCACATCGTATATTTCTTTCTTCACATCACTTTTAATACACTCTATCTCTTTTATTTGTTTGCTTATGCTTCTTTTTACATCCTCCATTTCTTTTTTTCCATTTCTTTCCATAATTTCTACGGTTCTTTTTATATTTACTGCTGTGATCTCTCTCACCGTTTCTTGCATATTTTTTTGTAGATCTTTCATTTTATCTTCTTGTCTTTCTAACTCCTGTTTCATATTATTATTCAAATCTTCTATTTTCTTATCTTGTTTTTCAAATTTCTTCACCATTACAGCTATTATGTACTGCTTCTGTTCTTCTAATTTTTCTACCATTTTTTTACTCTCTTCTTTTTGTTCTTCTCTCATTTTTATACTTTCTTCTTTTAGTTCTTCTCTCATTTTTATACTCTCTTCTTTTTGTTCTTCTCTTATTTTTATACTTTCTTCTTTTAGTTCTTCTCTCATTTTTATACTCTCTTCTTTTTGTTCTTCTCTCATTTTTATACTTTCTTCTTTTAGTTCTTCCCTCATGAATTTAATACTTTCCAATATCATAAGCATCTGTCTATTTCCCAAATCCATTTCTGTTGTGTCCCCTCTAGCTTGTAAATCTCCTGTTTCTTTTATCCCCTCTTTTTCCTGTGATTCATCTTGTGTCATTGCTGTTGGATCTTCTTCTTTTGCTGTTGTTGTGTCTTTAGTCTTGCTTTCCATGTCCTCATCATCGCCGTTTTCTTCTAATTCGAAACAATATGTTTCTGGATCCTTTCCTTCAGAAATTATTGCATCTTGTAATCTTTTTATTAATGTTACTTTGATCCCTGTTTTGTCCAACCCCCTTTTTGTTAATAGTTTTTTAATTTCTGTGATTTTTAGTTCATTTAAAGTTTTAGTTATCTTCATTTTGTCAGTTAGTATTAAATAAATTCAGTAATAAATTAAATATACATTTTTCTGCGTTTGTACCTAACAATACCTAACAATTTTTTTTTTTTTTTTTTAAGAAAAGTCCAATTGTTGTTATAGTCTCAGTTACCAGAATCCACACTTTGTGAGTAGCAAATTTTAAAATTTTTTTGATTAATCAGTAAGTTATTAAGCTGTCTATTTAATATTTTGATAATATTGATGCTATTTATTTTAATTTTAATTTCATATGGATCCTTTATCGAGCCTCACGTTGGGTACGCCAATTGTTATATGTGTCTGTTGTACTGAAATTAGGTATCAGGAGTTTCAATAATGTTTGCCCCAGAGTTGGGTGTCAATATTGTTATGAATGTTATAAAGATAATTGTAAAATATATTATGAAATGAATTTGAATAGTGTTAATTTTTTTTTATATCAGTACATAATATTCAAACCATACACCATTACTTTATCGTAAACTTCAATCAGCTATAAATGTAACATCATTGTGTTTAGACACTTACCTCTATCCCTCGTATCGTGAAATCTTACCAATTTTGAGTAGGAACATAAGACTCCACTGGATGTTGTTTTATGTCAGCTATGTAAGTATTTAGATCTCAGGGCTTTAAAATTGTGGATTCCCAAAGGCTTCCTAGTATAAACCACTCAGAAAAAGAAACAGAGTAATTATCACAAACATTTAATATTATTAAAGTGGAAATAGAAATGATTAATACGTTCAAATAAAAATTTTAAGGACTAAAAATGGCGCATTCATACCAATCATTCATGAAGCCACCTATACACAAATTAAGAAAGAATTATATAAAATATGTTGTACAGAATAAATATACCCTCAATAGGTATGCGCTTCACCTACTGTTTTGGAGGTGGCGCCACGATTACTTTTTTATTTATAGTTAACGAATTTACCAGTGTTTATTTTGTGGTTTATTCTGACAGTGTTCATGCATTAGTATTTATTCGTAATGAAATACCTTATATTTCCTTATGTTAGAAATGTCCCGTCGTTAACACATATATCTTCCAGCAGTATAGATATGTCTTTATGTAGACATAAAACCACAGGGCACAGAGTAGTCGTCAGCAAAATATGCAGAAGTTCATACAAAGCGTCTCACAAACCATTTGTCGGCATTTTCTAGGATAGATTCTCTAGGTACGGGATTAAATGTTCAATTGGCAGGTAAGTACACATACTATATTACACTAAAGCTTTCGATACCTTACAAACTACCTCACACAGGTATAGATCTTTAATTTTTCTGTTTCTCTTTCTTCCTTGATTGTAAAATACTTAATTTTTTTTATAAAATTTGTGGAGAAAAAATTATTACAGCCTCTCCATTTTTAGTTGTTCGGCCACTCCTTTTGTTTTATCAACAACCCCAATTTTCAATATTTGAATCTAGGCGCATGAAAATAGATTTGTCCAATCAAAATTTTGACAGTTTAGTAACTTTTTAGAAATTCAATTTGTAAAATTGTATTAATGAGTTTATTCAAACGATTTATTATAGAATTTTGATGGTGATTTATATTTGTTTCATTAATAGGTCATTTTAAAATTCGTGTTGTAGTTTTTTTTTTTTTTTTTGTAAATTTGTTTTTCTAATGTCCGTAATTTACATGTGGTAGAACTGTCTCACTAAATCTGGTTCTTTTTGACATAATCAAAAATTATCGCTATACGAGGGGTAGTCAGAAATTTTGATGTATAATTTATAGCTTTAAGTTTAATATATTATGTTAGTGATTTTCTTGATTTCTCGTAACTTCATATCCATTATACTAGGTTTATTTCTAAAACTAACTAGCATTAGTTTTTAAATTTTGTTCCTTTTCTTTTAAAGTTTGAGAAACATTTAAATTTTATTCTTTTCCTGTTACATTTGTATATTCCTGGTTTTTTCATTTTGGTCCTAATTTTATTATTAGGTAATGAAAATTCTTTCTTTAATTTTTCCTTGCATTTATATTTTGTATTTATTCTATTTTCAATATTTTTATTTGATAATGTAAATTCTTTTTTAACACACTGATTTATTTTAGAAAACTCTTTATCGTTCGGCATAACATTTAATTTGTATATTTGATTTTTATCAAATATTTGATCCTTATCTATATCTATTTTGTGACATAATTTAGGAAAGACTAGTTGATTCAGAGAATCCTTAAGAGATTGAACTATTTTATCAATATCATTTATATTTTTATCTAAAGAATCGCTTTCTGAAGTATTAAGTTCGTCCACTTTATTTGGAGTTGCATTATTTGGTAAAATATTAATTCCGTCCAATTTGTTTGTAGTTGCATCCTCCACTACTAAATTATTTTTATCTAAATTAGTGTTGATCTTTTGTGAATTATTATCACAATTTTCAATTTCAAAAAGTTTATACATGTTTGTTTCAAAACAAATATCTTCTGTAGATTTAGTTTCAAAATTGTTGAATTCATATATATTTTTATTTAATAAAGAAATATTAGTCCCTAAATTATTTTCTTCCGTTTCATTTATTTTTATAACTTCACAACAAGAAAGTATTGTTTCTTTGACTGGACTATATTTAAATGGAATTTCAAAATCATCACCTATTAACTTTTGTTCAGTCAGCTTTATAATCAAGTTCAAGTTTATCAAATCGTTTAAACCTAATACGCCATCAAAAGGTGTATAAAAATCGTAAACAATAAAGTCTATGTACTTATTATCAGAATTAAACTCTGCATTGGTTGTACATTTATAGGTTGACAAGGAAAATTATCAAAATTAGTTTTGTATTGGTTATTTACTGGATTTTGATTAAAATTTTTTTGATAATAATTTTGATTTCTGTAATGGTAATTTTCAAAATTATTTCTGGAATAATTATTTGAAAAATAATTTGGTCTTTGATTATTATGATGAAAATTTGGTTTATAAAAATCATAATTAGGATTCATATTATTAGCATTTCGATTCAAATAGGAATTATTATTATTATTTCTTTGAAAATTTTGAAAATGTCCAGTGTTTTGTTTATTATAAAAATTTGAATTTTGTTTTGACATGTTTCTTTCATATGAATTATTATTATACAAGGTTTCAAAATTTTCAAATTCAGAAACATAAGCAACAGCTTCTTCTAGCGACTCTGGCTTTTTCAAATGCATATTATTTTTTAGTGTTCCTGTACATCCTGCAACGAATGTATTTAGAGCAGTTTTAGCATAATGATTACTTTGTATTTGTTTTTCCATTGGGGTTAAATTTGGATCATTACTTATCCGCTGAATAACACTACTTCTTAACAACTGTAATCTACTCGCAAAATTTATTAAATGTTCACCTTTTAGGGGTTTACTACGCGTTAATTCTTGCACTAAGCAATCTAAATCTCTTCGATCAGAGAAACATTGTAACAAAGCATTTTTTATTAATTTCAATTCTGTTTCCTACCATTATCTCAGCTTTTTCTACTAATTTTTCTTGGATACATTCAATTATATGTGCATCCAATTCTGGGTCATTATATGTTCTATAAGTTTCAATTAAACTTTCACATCTATTTATAAATTTATTTAGTGAATTACTATCACCATCAAAAGTTTTTATGTTATCTATTTTGGACTTAAAAAGGTCCCAATTAACTTGTCTACGTTCAACTACTGGAGGTGCCATAATTAAATTACTTTCTACACTATCTAATATATTATCTTGTAACGATATATTTGCAAATTGCTCAAACAAAGTATCAATTTCTGATTCACTCATAAAATATAATCAAAATAAAATATAAAATAGTTTCAAAATTATATAATAGTATAATCTTTTTAATACCTCTAAATTAAAGGAAAGGGAAATTAAAGGATATTTGGCACTTACTATTTTCTTCAATTGCTTTCTAATTGTCGTTTCGGATGTCCCACCATGGGCTGATGTCCTATCGACGATTCTTCCAAACGACGATTCTTCGTTAGGAACCACACTTGAGGAATTAAAATTCCAAAGTCACGAAAAGTTAATATTCGGCCTTGTTGCTGGGCGAACTCGATTAAACTTTTTCACGACTCGCGTGTATCCTACTGACTGTGCCAGTTATAAATTCCAAAATGGAACTTTTATTTTTAAAAATTTTATTAAGTATAAAATACACTTAAATGGATATCTGAACTAAAGCTACTTCGAATAGCTAGAGACAAATAACTATAGTCAAGTAACTAAAGACAAATAACCACAATAATAAGGTTCTACTCCTATTTATAAAGTAAAACTGATTATTAATCAAAGATAATATATAAAAGAGTCGATTATATTCTCAATATATAACTCCTACATTTATTTTTGGGCACTTTTTAAACCCTTTAATATCTCTCTCTAGTCCAAGCGGTGGTTGGTTTCTATTCGCAAAAGGTCGGAAAGAAATTAAATTTGGTGGGATAGTAGACATGGGTCCCCTGATGCTACACATAAGTTTGAGACCCCGGGGATTGCCGCTTGAGGGGTGGAGGGATGAAATCTCTGCGTCCCGACGCTTTTCTGGAAATAGCGCCGTTGTGGTAAGTGCTATCGAAAAAAAGTTTAAATAAAATATGTACAAGACAAAATCCTCTACATTTTTTTGTGTGGGACCAATAGTTCCTGCTTTACGACGCGCCAAAGTAGGGGATTGATTTGCAATGTTCAACAAAATAAGAATTTCAGCGCGAATTAAGACGAAGATTGTTATGAAACAATTATATATTTGTTTTCCAAAATAGTAATTATTTATGAGTCTGCACATGCCCGATTTAATACATTTGGTCGTTTACACACCACCCTTGAGGTAGTGTTGATCAACGCGTGTTTTTTAAAGTGGTATATCCAAAAGGCCTAATTCACAACAGATATTTGGGTTTATTCGTCGAACTTGGTGTTGTATGTTTGGTCCTCATCGTTCTGTAATTGATCGTGAACGTTTTCGGCATCTTCTGCAAACGCAAACTGCTCAGAAATGTTTTCGCAGGACATCCTATTACAGTATAAACACAGAATCGAATATTTCAATCCTATTTTACGACAACCACAAGCAAATCCACAACCTTTCTTGCATGTACACGAGATGCTCCTAAGTAAAACATCTAAAGTTGGTTCCTTTGCCATCCGTACTACGTCCAGTCCTGTGGTTGTTCTTCGCCATCTATGATCTTCTGGAGGTTTCTGAACTTCCCGCCAGTTCTGTACTTGACAATAAGTACGCAATTAATGTATCTCGGTCCCTTGCCAATATTCGATTTATGTTTAAAAGTATGCTCTGTGTACCTATAGAAATAATAAATAGTAATAATATACGGCTCATGCAAAAATTCTTTTCATTGCTACATAATAAAAGTTTGAATAAAATTTGCAATTTTATCAACACCAAACGCCTACAAGAGGAGGGTACCGCTTTTTGAGTAAAATCTTATCTTTCAGAACGTAAGCAAATGGTAAGAGTATCTCAGGATTCTCAAGTTTTAGATATTAGTTGGGGTGTCCCTCAGGGTTCTGTGTTAGGTCCCATTTTATTTCTCCTTTATGTGAATGACTTAGCTCAACTTGAAATTGCACGTACTTTCACTCTATTTGCAGATGATACTACGATTTTATGGCACAGCAATGACACTTCTGTCCTATACAACACCATATCCTGTGACATTAAGAAAATCAAAGCATGGTGCGATGCCAACTATTTGCGTCTTAATATGGGAAAAACTAAAATGCTAACCCTTAAATGTTCCCTACCAAATATTCAGTTTGGAAGTCATATTATTGAATGTACTGACACAATAAAATTTCTGGGAATTAATTTAGATAATAATTTGAAATTTAGAAACCATATAGAATTGCTAAACAGAAAACTTTCTTCTGGATGTTTTGCAGTCAGAACTGTGGCAAAAGAACTAGGTTTTAAGGCAGCAAAAAGTGTGTATTACGCCCTAGTTGAGTCCCATTTGAGATATGGAATTGCATTTTGGGGAGGTTGCAGCCGCGAATTATTCAATACTGTTTTTTGTCTGCAAAAGAGAGCAATACGATTTTTATGTGGAATAAACAAGCTTGAGTTATGTCAGCCACATTTAATTATACATGAAATTTTAACATTAACATCGTTGTTCATTTTTGAAACCACTTGTATTATATATACATAAAAATAAATCGAACTATGCCAATACTAACGCTCGGCTAACGCGACAAGTTGACAACCTGCGGTTGCCCATACCCAAATCTGAACTGGTTGTAAACTAAAATAGATATTTAACATAATATATACAAAAATTATTAAGTTAAAACTTTCTGTGGTAAATAGACTTGCATGTCTGATGCCATCCCATTACAAAAAAAAAAGGGGCCTCTTTAATTTATAATGGGATTAAAATGTACAATAAGTTGCCAAATGATATTAAATCGACAGAAACGGTCACAAAATTTAAAATACTGCTTAGAGATATGTTGATGACAAAAGCATATTATGCTTTGACGGAATTTTACAATGACTCTTAAATCGTTGTGACTGTTTGAACGTACATGTTTTTGTATTTATATAATTTTATCGATGTTGCGTTACGTATTTGTATTTGTAATTAACCTCTAATTTTATATTTAACGTTTTTATACAATTTTTAAATTTTTATGCATGTAATTGTTAGTACTACATAATAATTATATTTATAAGTGTTTGTCTATAAGTTCTTGTACCTTTGACAATAAACATATATTGATTGATTGATTTTATTTTAATATAGCTAAAATTATACACGCTATCTGCCTCTTTTAGCCGTTACATTTTGAAAAAATTGTAAATTTTATTTAAAATTTACTATGTTGCACGGAAAAGAATTATTATATTACATACTCGTAAATAAAATAAATAATTAGTTGAGTCCTAACAAAAGGCACGTATGCTTTATCACAAACAGAATATTCATGAAAACTAAAGCACAAAAGTAATAAATTTGGCGCCTAGGTCAACAATAATAAGAAAATATTGACTGCAGATTCCGATAATTACAAAATCTTTATACCGGAGTATGTAGGGACGCGCTTCAAAACATCAAATCATTTATTATACACGACCAAATGTATCAAATTGAGCATCTGCGCAGACTCAGAAATCTTTACTCTTTTAGAACAAAAAATATTATATAATTGTTTCATAGTAATCTTCGTCTTAATCTGCGCTGAAATTCTCATTTTGTTGAACATTGCAAATCAACCCTCTACTTTGTCGCGTCGTAGAGCGGAAACTATTGGTCGCAAACAAAAAAATGTCAGGGTCAAAATTGTGCATAATTTTATCCTGTACATATTTCATTTTAACTTTTTTTCGATATCACAACGACGCTATTTCACGAAAAGCGTCGCGACGCAGAGTTTTCATCCCTCCACTTCTCGAGCGGCAACCCCCCGAGGTCGCAAACTTAGGTGTAGTATCAGGAGACCTATGTCCACCATTTCACTAAATTTAATTTCTTTCCGACCTTTTGCGAATAGACCCCCTTATTCTTTTTCCACCGCTTGGACTATCTCAGGGCAGACATTCCATTGATCTTTACCTATTTTTGGCTCTTGTACGGAGAACTATTACACCAGCGGTCGAGAGAAATTAATTAAGGTGAATACAGCACCCCTTATAATTTTCGAAAAGGATATTTCAAAAAGTGATTTTGTTTAAAAATAAAATTTTAACGCGCCTGTAACTATCGTATCGTACACTCTCAATTAATAATAATAATAATAATAAATGGTCTTTATTCATCATAGTTACACATTTACAATAACAAAAAAAAAGAGGGAAAATGATGAAAAGGCGAAGTTCAGCACAAGGCTGTTTTTCAACTTAACCTGCAACGCAAATAAATACATTCTATTTCATACACAAAATGAATATTGATGAAAACAGCTTAAATTATATTTACAAAAATTATTTTTCAAGAGAGTAAACCTATTTCTTGACAGTTCATGTTTTCGTTTTATAATGCAGATTGATTAGCTAAAAGGTTTTCTTTGAGACGTTTCTTAAAATTAAGAATACTGTAGGATCTATATTCCGCCGTTAAATCATTATATTTTTTACTAGCAACGTACGAGAATGATCTTTCGAATAATGTGGTACTATGCATGGGTACTACTAATGTAGTTCTGTTTCTAGTGGGATAGTTATTAATATTGGAAAAAGAAGTTAATTTTGTGAAAAGGTATTCCGGTTTTCGTAATTTTAAAACTTTGTGAATTAATACCAGCAAGTGTAACGACCGGTAGTTAGAGT
This sequence comes from Psylliodes chrysocephalus, assembly GCA_927349885.1. Taxonomy (NCBI): domain Eukaryota; kingdom Metazoa; phylum Arthropoda; class Insecta; order Coleoptera; family Chrysomelidae; genus Psylliodes; species Psylliodes chrysocephalus. The sequence goes on along the minus strand of OV651816.1, from coordinate 38,389,166 downwards.
GTTAGCCAACCTGACTCCTTCATTTTATGTGAAATATGTTCGAATTTTCGGATACCATAAGCAAACCGTAAACAGCTGTTTTGAATTTTTTGTAAACGCAAACAGTCAGATTGTAGTAATGCTGGGCCGTACATAGTGTCGCAGTAAAAAAGTTTTGAAGGAGAGCAAATCTCGATTAGGATATATCAACCCCAACACATTGTAACAGTTTTGGGATAACATATTAACGTGTTTGCTAAATCGCAAATTAGAATCTAGCCACAAACCTAAATTCTTTCCTTCGTTGGTAAATTCACATTTCTTTTCCCGCAACAATTTACACTAGTTTACACCAGAAGATAGCACTTAACGGGGCGTTTTAGCCACTAATTTAGGCGAACAGGATATTTCAAAAAGTGATTTGGTTTAAAAATAAAATTTTAACGAGCCTGTAACTATCGTATCGTACACTCTCAATTCACATTTCTTTTTCCGCAACAATTTACACTAGTTTACACCAGAAGATAGCACTTAACGAGGCTTTAGCCACTTATTTTGGCGAATTTTACAAAATCAACAACAAGACATTAAGAGCTTAAATTTGAGAATTATATTAAGGATAGTGCTGTTGAGGAATGCATTTCTTTTCATTATGATATTTTAAAATTTAAATCATTTTTATTTTTTTCTCGTAAACTGGACAGAATTAAAACTTTAATATTTAATATTATGCATGTTCTAGATATTATTGCCTAATTTATTTTGCCAAAATTTAAATTTTTTTAATAAAATTGCTTTTTGAGATATCCTTGTCCGAATATTATGGTGTTGTAATCACCCTAATTTTATTAGATTAGTATATTCAGCACATTTCCTTTTCAACTTAAATTAACTAAATTTTGCATAAAAATTTGATTAACCTTTCTGTTCGATTGGGTTGTGTAAGGACAACTAGTAAATGTAAAAGGTGCAGCCAAAGCGCAAAAGTAGGCCTTCGTTGCTACACTTGTGGGAATATTTCACATAAAAGCTGCTTAAAAAAATTGAAATTATTTACTTGGATAGCCAGATAATAAATTGCCGTTCTGACAAAAGTGAAATTAATAGTGCTAACAACAGGGACATAAATGGTTTGAATTATCTGTCTTCTAGCTCAAACCAAAATAAAATTTTCGAGTTAAAATTAAAACATTCACAAAATATGCTGGCAGAAAAAGACCTTACTTATCCTAAATCAACAGATCACTATTAGATCACTTCAAGTTCAGATTAATTTCATGAATAAAAAAATATCACAACTTAAAAGAATTAGCAGCAACCTTGATACTACAAAAATACTTATGTCCCCTGTTGTACCTCACATATCTCCCAAAGGACCAGAATACAATTATCAAAATAAATAATACATTTTCTTTAGCAGTAGTTTCAGAAGCCCTCCATCAGGCAGCAGCTATTGGTATTTGTTAAGATTTGAACAAAGATCAACCTGTCTTAACTTATAGTCGATTTTCAAATAAGCCGAAAAATGTTTTTATCGGCGCCATGCATGGCACAAATCCTAACTTAATGGCGGCCAGACAGGAAGTCATGAAGTTCTTTTACTCAACAAATTGGAGCCCAAGCGCAAATGCAGATATAGTTAAAACTCATCTTAGGGTCATTGACAATCGCATATAGGTTTTTAAACAAAATTCTAGAGTGTCTGAGAAATACACTTCTTACAAAATCTCAGTGCCCGCTAGCGTGGTCCCAAAAATAATAAATCCTGAATTGTGGCTAGAAGAAGTATACGTAAATAAATTTTTTTATGCCAGAAGTACACAGAAAAATATTCAGGAGTACAAACCTGATAGACCGTAGTGTAACAAACTGTCAAATCTTTTTACCCGGTACTTATCCTGCTTTTGAACAGTGTTTTAAGTATTTCAAATAAAAATCTCCAATAATATCTTTGTAATTATTTCAGTCTGCAGATCATCTAGTAGTGTTGACATTAAGATTTTTAATAACAAATTTGCGGATTTACTAGCCAATCTGTTTTACAAATACAAAAATATTGTTCTCTTTGGTGATGTTAACTTAGATATAGATAGTCTGAAAAAACAGTGCAACGGTCTTAAAAACAGCATGTTTGGCCTTAGGCATTGTCATGATCCCCTTTCTTATGGATGGAATAAATCACTATTCGTATTTATTTTTGAGCTACCTATCTTTATGAAATAAGAATCCAATTAAGAACAACAACTTTATTCAACAGTAAAGAATAAACGATAATATGATACACAAAACTATATACACAAAAAAGGGCCTTACCACAACATATTACGTAGGAGAATACGTCACTCTAACGAGCTGGTTAATTGTTTAAATCCCACTCATCGATAAGCAGTTACCACTGACCCCGCTAACATTGACCGTAGCCGATTTATAGCGGGCCTGTGCTATGATTTTTGTTAAACTCAAGGTTTTGTTTAATAAACTCTTTAAATTATCTTAGAGACTTATTTTATATTATTATTAATATTATCTGATTTAAATAAACTGAGAGATATTTTTTAGTTTACCAAGACATTATTAATTTAAATATATTTCATTCTCCCAGCTTCTTGAAGACGTGACATGCTCCCTGAAAATTAAACCCTGGCCCGGGATTCTTCCTCACGATTAATGATTACCTAGTTAATACGAAAACAATATTTTTATATATTCTACCTAAAATTGATAGGAAAGGAAGAAGAAAATATTAACAGCTACAATGATCGCATGACATTGTCCCGTATCACTCACAGTCAAACACTCCGAACAATCGTCTATTCTTTTTCACATCCACCCTTTTCTACTGCTAATGGACGTGGATCTAGCGCCAGGAGACTGTAGGTTTGGGTGGTACAGCCGGTTAAAAGTTGCAGGGAGAAATTTCACAGTTGGGGGGTCCATGGTGCAGTGGCTCACTGAGCGCGCCTTCGTTGGATGTTCCTACTTACTTGCTTGGAAGGTAATGGCCTGGGTGATTGACTGAATCGAAGACATTACTTTATGTAGTCGCCTGGACATTTCAAGAAAGAAAGCATGTCCCTGTTCGAGCCGTTCTAGGGTCTATGTGGTTGGTACATAGTTAGTTATTCTTTTTACAACTCGGAAAAACCATATTTTATCTCATCGGTCTTAAAGTAAATTTGTGGATAGTTTGGATTGATCACCGGCCTTGTGCCGCTACATAATAGTTTGCTGGGGAGTTTGGGCTATTCATCGGCCTCGTGTCGCTCATCGGCCTTTAGAGTAGTTTGCTGGATACTTTGGACTAATCACCGGCTTCGTGTCAACTCAGGCTCTTGTGTGGGGGTATATATCTGGGCTAGATGCATTATGGAAGGCTAGACTGGATCCTTGGGCTGGGGGAGTGTTTGTTACGTGGTTTGATTCGGTTGAAAAAAAAAGAGAAAGAAAATACTACAAGCAGTATGTATATAGTTATATCTTATAAATAAAAACACATTAAGAATAGAAAACTAATTTTCTCTAAATTTTAAACCTACGTTAGACACGAGTCACCCTTTACATGCTATCTTTAGTATAAATATAACGATTTTTCATATGGTGTAGGGTTTGCTCTTGTCCAACAACAACAACAACAACAACAACAACAACAACAACAACAACAACAACAACAACAACAACAACAACAACAACAACAACAACAACAACAACAACAACAACAACAACAACAACAACAACAACAACAATAACAACAAAAGGTGCATATACCTACTTGAATCACATCAGTGTCGATTTGACGTCTCAACACAATATTATCACCAACATTAGTCCAGGTGCTTATGATGCTGGTATACTATACGTATATATTGCGCTCTATGCCCCTTTTCAAATATTCTCAAACCCAAGAAACCACTTATTAAAAAAATAATTCTATATGAAAAAAAACTTAAAATTTTTACTGACAATCTAGCTAACGTTAACTGGCACAACTATAATGCATCAACATTAAATTCAAATGGGTAGATCATATTCTAAATGCGCTTCAGTTCCACTTCGGTTAGTTAAAAATAACGTACTGGCTAGCCGACCGCCGGCGGTAGTTGCATTTAATAAAACGAAAACCGTCTTCCGGCGGCATGGTCTTCTCACATATAAGAAAGCCGCCGAAAATCTAAACTGATTTGTTGATGAGGGCGGCAGGCTATCAAAGTATTGATAAGGCCGCTGGACGACGATATACTGTATTTGAAACATTAAATGCCGCCGGAAAAAAATTGCGTATCGGGGACAGCACCAATCATTTGTAACTGCTGTGGTGGGAGGTGTTTGTGTGAATGCGTCTTATTTGTTTTCATTTACGCCGTGACTAGCAGTAGTATTTTATAAACCTTAGGAACAAATTTCACATACATGAACAAATAATAATAATACAGTGACAACAAGAAGACAACAAGAAGACGAAGTAACGACTTCTCGTAGAGTGGCGGCTTCGCCGCCACCATAAAATTTTAATCCATACCTGACTACGCCGACCGGCATAAACACCAACGGCCTGGACACAGCTCATCTACTCTGTCAAAAGGAGACCGATGTACAAATAAAACGCGTACGACATATGATCATTTTCCACAAAAATGTAGACGATTTTACAAGTATTTTTTCTTACCACCGGCAATCAATGTTTTAAATATAGTAGACCGTCGTCCGGCGGCATTTTTCAATTCACTGATAGCATGCCGCCCTGATCAACAAATCAGTTTAGATTTTCGGCGGCTTTCTTATATGTGAGAAGACCATACCGCCGGAACACGGTTTTCTTTTCAACAAATGCAAGCACCGCCGGCGGTATTTTAAAAATAATTATAAATTAAAGTCGTCTAATTAACTCCTAAGAGATATAAAAAAAATACTATTTAATTCTAAAAATAAATTTAAAAATAGTAAGTCTCTAGAAAATTGGGAAACATACACTTCTCTTCCTAAAACTTATAAATAAAAATTAAAAGATCAGAAAAAAAAAATACATATTCTTCTCTAATTGATGGTTCTGAAAATAAAAGTAAATCAATTTGGCACTTGGTAAAATCAAATAGAAAAGTAAAAAAGAAAAATAAATTATCTCAGCAAATTTATGCTGATGATTTTAACGAATTTTGTAGTAAAATTTCACAAAAAATAACTAGTAAGCTTCAGAAACCATCTTCATCGTTCTTCATGGGTGCCATATTAGAACCCGATGTCCGTGAATGGATATTAGTGCATCTTTAAATTACTATGACCTGAATAGTAGAATAATTAAATCATCTTTAAATATTATCGCTGAACCCCTTTTCATTCTATGATGAAGGTAACTGGCCGGACTCTCTTAAAATTTATAAAATTTTACCGACTTTTAAGATGACATTCACAACTACAGACCAATTGCAATTCTGCCTGTATGTACAAAATATTCATAATCATCATCAAACAGAAGTTGGTCAGTTACTGGGAGAATAAAAATATTTTTACGAACGCGCAATATGGATTTCGAAAATAACTGACATATAAGACACTGCTAGAACTGATAAAGGAACCAACACACACGTTACTTTGTGTGAACTCAGCAAGGCCTTTGGTTGCGTAGATCATAACATCTTAATAAATAAACTCGAATTCTATGATATTCGCTCCTTGTAGTTAAAATTATTTCGCTCCTATCTGACAATCAGACAGCAATATATCCACTGCGTAAATGTTAATTCAAGTATATTACCTATTGATAACGGTGCTCCTTAGGGATCGGTATTGGTTCCCAACCTCTTTCTGTTGTACATTAATGACCTGCCAAACTCAGTGGAACGTAAAAAACAGGTGTTTATTTACCAATTCAGCAAATGTATTCTTTATGGAACTAGTCTGAGATTAAAATCCGAGCGAGAGAACCGAGCGAGGTACGTAACAGACAAGTTCGATAAAGACACTTTGCTGATGTGGTCCATACAAACTTTTATCACTGACCGTAAATAATTATAAATAATAAAAAAGAAGTTATTATAACATCACATTTTAGTATGACAAAGTAAACAAAGAGAAAAAACAGCGAATACAAAACAAATGAGTTAAGAGAATATTTATGTCAGACGATCAAGGCTATTTTGATAAATATTAGCGGCAGATAAAATATTTGATTTTTACAGTTAAATAAAGTGTTTTTCACTTCCGCAAATCGCTATACTGTTGCATGACTTTATTGACGGCTGGCGATAAATATTTTTAGCCACACTGCTGAACCTAACATTGATAAGGTTCGCAAAAGCTTGGAACCGACTACAGATCTGCTATACAAATTTACGTATATTTCAATCTGAATTATTTATGCAAAACTGTGTAAAAGTTTGTTTTTCAGGAGTTTATTAAATGCCTCAGATTCCGGAAACCTCAGAATATTTAGTGATAGAAGGACCCGGGAGCAAGAATAGTTTAGGTTTTATATTACTATAAAACAAATATAAAAATATTCTGCATTTTGAAAATAAATATCTTAATTATAATTAAGAAGTTAGTACATACTACATAGACTACTTGCTCCATGGTCCTCATATTTTAAGTTCTTTCTGAAAACACGTAAATTAAAAATAAGTCCCTATCAACAAAAACAAACAATCCTTTTCGGTTTAATGCACCAGCATCCTTTTTTTATTTCAGGTGGCGGCCGACGAGCGACACGCATCACGATCTGTATCGCAGTCTCCATATGGATAGTTGCCATAATCTGTGCTCTGCCTGCCGCTCTAGCCTCCCACATAAAGGGAATCCCCGAGGAGAATTCCCAATTTTTCGTGTGCTATCCGTTTCCGCATTGGCTGAACGACAGTTATCCTCAAGTAATGGTCGGCAGTAAATTTCTCATCTTGTACGTTATACCGCTAACTATCATCGCTATTTTTTACTTGAGCATGGCCGCTTCTTTAATTATGAGCACCAGAAACGTGCCTGGAGAGATGCAAGGCATGCACAGACAGGTTTGTAATAAATATTATATAACTAGTTGGGTAAAACGAAATTTTAACTGTTATATTCAAATATATTTTTTTTAACTTTAACTTCTATTTTGTTGGTTTACAAGCAAAACACAATAAGTAATTTTTTTTATTTTTGACTTTGGTAAAATTCACTATATTCTCTAACAATTAATAACCTTATTTTTAAATTATTTTTATAATCATTAAGTCCATAGTGGCATTATTTTGTTCATTACGTGACTAATGGATTTTTTATCAAATCTGACTTAGTGTGTTTTGCTGGTAATCCGACGATTTATAGAAGGTAGGAAAAAAGTCTGTCAACAAGGTGTTTTAGAGTGATGAATGGGGCTGTTTTATATTAGTAATGTGGTACTTCTTCAGTATTTAAAAAAAAGGAAATATAAGCTTTTCTCTGGTATATTACTTGTACTCTAGTAATAACGTGCTCTATAATATTACCTTTAGCTGGAAAAATTTGCGAAAGTTTTAATATTTGGTGATTTGATGTATTTTTAACTGCTCTTTTTGATTTTTTATTTTGCTCCCTCGTAATTTTGCCGCCGTCACCGCCATATTGTAATAAATTGTGAAAAAATAAGTTTTTTTAAGATATCTTGTTACTAGTACCTTTTACAGCAAAAATGATTTCACAACTTATTGACAGGCGAATGTTGGGAAAACCAATCTATTTTTTACGTCATTGTTATCACGATTAATCCGGAAACTTCTTAATTTAACATACGGATCGAAAGTGCTAAAATCTATATTGCAAAATTTTTCAACAGCGTCACAAATATTGTGCAAGAATGACATTCTCATAGTCCACCTAGAAAGTACGCTCTCCTGGACTACCCTTCCACGAGTAAGTCCACCTACGGTTTTCATCGTTTGCATTAATGATTTCTCAACAACCACGTCTGACCCTGTGCCACACCAAAATTTGTCAGAACGTTTAATTGTGAAGCGCCCTTCATCTGTAAAAGACCTGTATTCTGTAGAATTTTTATTAATTTTTATTAATTTTTATTAATTTTTATTAATTTTTATTAATTTTTATTAATTTTTATTAATTTTTATTAATTTTTATTAATTTTTATTAATTTTTATTAATTTTTATTAATTTTTATTAATTTTTATTAATTTTTATTAATTTTTATTAATTTTTATTAATTTTTATTAATTTTTATTAATTTTTATTAATTTTTATTAATTTTTATTAATTTTTATTAATTTTTATTAATTTTTATTAATTTTTATTAATTTTTATTAATTTTTATTAATTTTTATTAATTTTTATTAATTTTTATTAATTTTTATTAATTTTTATTAATTTTATTAATTTTTATTAATTTTTATTAATTTTTATTAATTTTTATTGATTTTTATTAATTTATATTAATTTTTATTAATTTTTATTCATTTTTATTAATTTTTATTAATTTTTATTTATTTTTATTTATTTTTATTTATTTGTATTTATTTTTATTTATTTTTATTTATTTTTATTTATTTTTATTTGTTTTTATTTATTTTTATTTATTTTTATTTACTTTTATTTATTTTTATTTATGTTTATTTATTTTTATTTATTTTTATTTATTTTTATTTATTTTTATTTATTTTTATTTATTTTTATTTATTTTTATTTATTTTTATTTATTTTTATTTATTTTTATTTATTTTTATTTATTTTTATTTATTTTTATTTATTTTTATTTATTTTTATTTATTTTTATTTATTTTTATTTATTTTTAATTATTTTTATTTATTTTTATTTATTTTTATTTATTTTTATTTATTTTTATTTATTTTCATTTATTTTTATTTATTTTTATTTATTTTTATTTATTTTTATTTATTTTTATTTATTTTTATTTATTTTTATTTATTTTTATTTATTTTTATTTATTTTTATTTATTTTTATTTATTTTTATTTATTTTTATTTATTTTTATTTATTTTTATTTATTTTTATTTATTTTTATTTATTTTTATTTATTTTTATTTATTTTTATTTATTTTTATTTATTTTTATTTATTTTTATTTATTTTTATTTATTTTGATTAACTTTCATTCATTTTAATTTTTTTTTTTTATTTAATAATTTTTATTTATTATGTAGTTTTACAATACTTTCTCCTCCTTCCCCACTTTTAAACCCTTAAAATATAAAAATCCAAAAATCCTGAATCACGCCGTTTTTTATTTGTGATGAGTAGCTATTGTTACGAAGGTTTTTGGTATCTCAATTTATTTAAGAACTTCCTAAAGCCTCTGAGTTGCCGCATATTTATCAAAAATCCAAGACAGTTCTAAAGTCAAATCTACTGTCAATTTTATCGGTTTTACTAGTTTATAAGACACAAAACCAATGTTAAATAAATCGTTTTTATCATTAGTAATATTAGCATAATCTTATTAAAAAAAAAGCCAATTGCATAAATTTAATTTTTGTTTCGAACTAAAAAAATATTAGAAATATGAATCGAACTCGAGGCGCTTAACAATTTTCTATTATAAGTGCCATATAATTAATAGTAATTTTTATAACTCATCCAAAAAAGCGTTACAAATAACTCTTAGTTAGCTAATGCCATTTTAATGTTATACCTTGAATTTATCTTTTATAATAAATCTAGAATTAATTTGTTTTCATGAGATACATTTAAAAAAATTAAATATTACTTAGCGAAAATAAAAATCTGCAAATCAGTATCATGTAAAACGTCATTTATTTACTTAATGTTAACAAAGGTATTTGTTAATTCTTTGTTAACATTTCGTTAATAAATAATGTTTTATGTGGTACGGATTTCGAGATTTTTATTTTCGCTCATGAAAATGTCTACATTTGAGTAGTTGAATAACCTCTACGATTTAAATATTACTTATTTTAATATGCAACATAACCTTAAAGTTTAAGATAATGCCCGCATTTTCTATTTATTAGTGTATCTGTAACATTTGAAGGATGGGTTACCCCCCGACACTAGGCTCATTTTGTATCCTCCTAAGCTGATAGGCATCTCCCAGCTCGTGAGCCAGCCTATAGATTTAATGTAGTTGACAACGTCGCCAACAGTTGCTTCACTTACACTATTGGACAAAAGTGAAGCAACTTTTATAGTAAAATAAAATATTTAATTATTTATGATACACGTAAAGTTCTAAAATGACGTTTTTCAATTCAATTAAGCTTAACAGCTCTAATATTTACAGAATTAAATATGCCAAAAGGAAAACGAATCTGTACGGAGGTACAAGAAATGGTCGTAAACGCCTTTTTAGAAGGGAAGAGTAAGATTGCGATTTCCAAACAGTTCGACTTGCCCAAATATAGTGTCTCAAAAATAATTTCACGTTATAATGAAAGAGGACATGTAGAAAAAATGCCGAAATCAGGAAGGCCCAGGAAAACTACATTTTGGATGGATAGGAGAATCAAAAGAATTTCTCAAAGAGATCCGTGGTTGTCAGGACCAAGGATAATTGCTGAAATTCCCGAACTGGAAGTCAGTGTGAGGACTGTTCAACGACGATTAGTTGAGGCGAAACTTTATAGCAGACGTCCTGCCAAGAAACCGTTGGTTTCTGAAAGAAATCGCCGTGCCAGACTTGAATTTGCGCAACAACATTTGAACTGGACAGTGCAAGATTGGGGAAAAGTATTGTTTAGCGACGAAAGTCGTTATAAAATTTTTAATTCTGATGAAATGAAGCGTGTCAGGCGTCCGGTTAATATGAGATTTCACCCAAAGTATGTTACGCCAACAATAAAGCACGGACAAGGTAGTGTATTTGTATGGGGTTGTTTTTCGTGGAGCAGAGTAGGCCCACTACATTTTATAGACGGAATTACGGATCGCTTCGTCTACAGAGACATACTCCAAAACGTTATGTTTCCCTATGCTCAGCGGGAGATGCCTTTGCAATTTATATTCCAACAGGACAACGATCCGAAACATTCATCTCGCCTTGTTCAGGAATGGTTTCAGGAGAACAATGTCCAGGTTCTTAGGTGGCCGGCCCAATCACCAGACCTCAACCCCATTGAGAAACTTTGGGAAGAGGTTGAACGTCGTATTCGGACTACAAGATTCCCAAATAAACAGTCCTTAATTGATAAAATTAATGAAGTTTGGATTAATATGCCGGATATTACTATCCAAAACTTAATTTCATCAATGCCGCGCCGTTGCCAAAAAGTTATATCTAATAATGGATATCCTATTAATTATTAAGAATTTGTTCTTATTTTGTTTTAACTCTTCAACCATATTTGTGATTTTTCAGTTGTTAAATGAAATACAAAATTTTTTCATAGAAGTCGCGATAATAAAGGGTATTGTTGAAATAAATTATTACATACTAACTTATTTGACATTTGCAAACAATCCCATTTCACCTATCATAGCAGCCTATTATGACCACTTAAACTACATAAATTTTGATTCTCACGGTTGATCGTGTTATTTTAAATAATTAAATATTTGATTTTATCATAAAAGTTGCTTCACTTTTGTCCAATAGTGTATATCAACTGGTATCGCCCGATACTCGCCGAGCACAAATCTTCTAATAAATAAAAGAGTTGGGCAATCGTAGAGGATATACTCGACGGAATCGTCTTCTTGTTCGCACCCCTTGCAGAGTGCGAATTCTGACAGCCCATAATATGGAGATGCTTCTGTACTTTGCAATGACCAGTCAGAATTCCTATGACCAGGCGCAGATTCGTCTAGTCATGTTCAAGCGTTTGTTTCCTGCAGTTTTTTTGTTTTATTTCATCTTTCTTTGAATTTCACAACGATACGTTCTTTACTTAGATCTGTCACTACCGATTTTGTCAGGCCCATAGAAGGTCCGGGACCAAAAAGTATTTGGTTGGCTGCCTTCTTGGCCAGTAAATTAGCAAGACGGTTAACTTTGATGTGGCGTGGAAGAAAATATTCAAGAGAAAATACCGTTTTGTTATCCCTAAATAAATAATTTGAAAGGGAAGAAAATTTATTTTGTGACAATTTTGAAATGCTGGATTCTACATTATGAGTAAGGGATAATATGTCAGTAATAAAATAATTTTGGAAATATTCTTTTTATTCCAAATGAAGATCAGTCCCATATTTTTTATTCATCTCCTCTTAAGGTAAAAATTAATGACTCAGTAATTTATTTTTTTTTTCAGATCAGAGCCAGAAAGAAAGTCGCAATTACGGTATTGGTTTTCGTTGCGATGTTTGCGGTGTGCTTCGCTCCCCTGCACGCATTCATGCTCTTCTTTTACTTCCATCCCAGGTCCCAGGAATTATACAACGCCTTCTGGCACTATTTGCGAATAGTTGGATTTTGTCTGTGCTACATCAACTCTTGCGCCAACCCCATCGCTCTGTATTTCGTTAGCGCCGCATTTAGAAAGTACTTCAATAAGTAAGTCGACAATAAAAAGTATTTACAATATAATACCACAATTGTAGATAGGGACTCATGTTGTAAAGAAATTTTATAGGCCAATCAAATTAGACGTTTATCCTGTACAAAAAAAGTTATGTTTAATAGTTGTTGATATTTTGAATACGGACAAAAGGAAAAATATTCAGTATTAATTATTAAGAGGGTTCTATACCCGTCCGCTATATTGGAAATGTTAATGTTCAAATTGCGGGCTTAATACTCACCAAAAAAAATATCTTTTTTGTATCCGTGCTTCTTATGCATTGTAGATTGGCGCATGATAACTTTTTTTTATAAACAAAAAAAATAAAATGAAAAAAATATAAAACAAGTCATATACGTATAAATGTTATCATCCGCCATTCTTCATTTGCCACTGAACAACTTGTGTATTTACCATTTTTGAAAAAAGTAAGTAGTTTTTTCTAAAATTGAACATTGCATAAAAATTTCAGAGGTCACCGGAAGGTGCTGCCCCCAACGGTCTTCTTTTACGTTTGGATACCATGATAATCAATATTTTCTATGCCAGATGGCGTACCAGTCGCGAAAAGTATGTTCAGTTGCCTAAACCAATAAATATTGCAGAGTTACTTTCCGATCGATGTATAAAATTGCAAACAACACGATACACAGAATAACGGTGTGTTCCTGCGCATGCAGCTGACTGACGGTGACGTCACGTGGGACAGAATTGTTAGTATTAAATGGGAAATAGTGTTTGAAATTCGATATATCGCCGGTTTTAGATTTTGTGCAGTTACTTAAGCTTTATTGGTTATTTAGTAATATATTCGTTTACAAATATGAAGGTAAATAATACTAATAAAAATATTAATTTTTTTCATAAATTTTACGTATGTTGTGACAAAATCCATAACCTGGATAAGATAAAATATGGACTAAAAATATAAGTTTGACTGAAATTTGTACTTTCTAGGAGTGGTAGTTCCTTTTAAATTTATTTTCTTAGTACGCAGAAACAAATAATTTTTTTATAAAAAGCAAGTACACAAAAAATAATTTTTTATTTGGGAAATTTAAACATTTTTTTGCCAAGTTTACTTTGAAAATATTCAAAACTAATTTTTCTATTCATGTATCTTATTCTTATATATGTTCCTGTCCTGCTCTTGCATAGTATTTCTTGAAAAGGGACCGTTGTATTGGGACAGGAAACTACTGCTTTATTTGCTAAAATTTTAAAATACCTATTTTCTTTGCTTAATAAAGCCCCATGCACCTGGTGGAATTCAGTTTTCTTCTCTTGCGTTTATGTTTACTACTTTCCTCAAAGTAAATAGGGCAACTTCATGCTAAAATAATATTTTAGCAACTTTTCACTGTCTCTAAACCTATTACACTTGTGCATTTTACTAACCATTATTGTTTAAATTAAGTTTGTCCTTTCTATGATAAGAATTTATCCACATTTTGTGGCATTCGAAAATATCTTACATTACACTATTTTTGAATTTCGCATTATGGATTTTGCAAGTCTCCACCGCGCAGCCCGGCCATTTAAATATTAATTCAGTTCTTCCCTATTATATATAAGAAAATATAGTCACTACTAACACAAAAACAAATAAATTATTAAATTATTTTACACTATTCAATCAAAAAGTGTCAAAATAACTTGAAAGTTCGTCCCGAATTACGTCACTGCGCGGTTTGGACGAAATTTGAATCGAAAGTCAGTATATCGTTAGTGGCTAGTATGTGTATTGTGGGCAAACAATAAATATTGTGTATATTTGGCGAATTTTGAATTCAGTTCGAGCTTTTAGGTTCGGTGTTGCCGTCTCTACAGATAGTTTGTGAATCCACATACAAAGCTCATACTAGCGTTGGAAATAGTCCGTTTTTAAAATACATTTCTACAAAAAATTTATTCCTAATGAAAGTTGTTTCTATTACGAAATAAAACAAAATTCACAGAAAAATTAATAGGGTGGGCATAAAATTGCTATAAAATAGGTAGTGTTACAGAATAAATACAAAATCCGAGCGCGAAATTATGAAACGAGCTTGTTGATTTTGGTCTGAAATTATAACATAACACACTTTCTAAAAAAATTATCCTAAGTTCAGCTCCGAAAATCTTTACAGTCGGAAAAAATTAATAGGTACCGATTTTGCTTAAATAGTGGAGAAAAAGACATTCCTATAGCAAAAATCAAGGGCGCTAATGGCGTTTTATAAAAGGCTTTGAGCTCATTATGAAACCCAAGTTTAAAACCGCATTTATAAACAAATAATTGTCTATTCTGTAATGTGCAAATAAAAGGAAAGAATGCCACCCTTGGCAACGTTGTAATTTTATGTGTTGTCATCAAAATAAGTGATCTGTCTGTGGTTGTCAATGTCATTGCGAATGCGAATCAAATAACAAATACATGTTTATTAGTAAATTAGGCATTCCAAACAAATGAATTACCAGTGGGCAGATTTGGTATATCTAAGGGTGGCGACATATGGTGTATTCTGTCTACTTTACGTAAAATCATGAATAATGGATTACATTTAAATATTTTATGTCAAACACAATAAAAATAATATTTAAAAAAACCTACCTATACATTTCTTCATAAATTGGCAGGCTTGGCGAGTACTACTTCGAATAAAAATAGCGTCCAAGTTGCAAGACTATGTCGCTACCCCCCTTAAATATACAAGAATTTCCCACTGGCACCTATTGTTTGACAGGTCGTTGGAATGCCTAATTAGGCATTCCAAACAAATGAAGCGCGGTTCTAAGGTTTGGAATCTCTAAAGGGTTGCGACATACGATGTAGTCTATTTACAATACGTGAAATCAAAATTAATGAATTAAATTTAAATATTGTATGTCAAGCACAATGAAAATATTATTTTTATAGAAACCGTTTATGCATTTTCTATAAATTGGCAGGCTTGGCGATTACTATTTCAAATAGAAATAGCGTCCAAGATTAAAGGCTATGTCGCAATCCCCTTAGATTTATGAGCCCTTCCAACTGACAACTATTGTATGACAGGTCTTTGGAATATCTAATTGTGTGAGAATAATCACTGTGACTTTAGTAAATCGACAAAGAAGTAGTTTTTATTATGGGTCGAGTACAAATAAAAAAAACAGCAAAAGATTGGTTAGATTACGTCACGTTTTGTGTTGTACAAGTCTTAAACTTGTACGATTATATATATTGAGCGTTTGAGGCCGCATAATTAAGTTATCATTGGACGAAGACTGTTCAATACAGTATCTCTTAAATTTCCAAAATAAAAACTAAAACAAATAATATATTTACCTACATATATTTATACGCTTTTCTATTTATGAATGTGTGAAGGCTATAGAATAAAGTGTTCATAAAAAGTAATTATAATTAAAATAAGCTCAAAAAACTAGAAACCGTGTTAAACTTATTAAATAAAAACCGATTATATATAGAAATCTAATTTTGTTAGTCATCAACGGCCGAAAATGGTACGTCTAGATGTTCTTATACGAGAATTGGTAGACTATGCAACCACAAATGCACAGAAATGTATATCAGGCTGCCTAACAATTTCTTTAAAAGGGGGGGTTATGGCGAAGACGTAAGGGACGAGGATTTTGAGGTTATGTATGAAATTGACGGAGCTGATGGGTATAGAACCCTCTTAAACAATTTAGTGGGGTATGGCAAAATTTATTTAATCTCTTACAAATTTACAAAAACCTCCTTCTACTAAAACATTTTTTCTTCTACTCACTCTTCAAAGACTATACGTACAGATAGTTTCAAAAAAATTAAGAAGATCGATATCTTTATAAATTTTTTGAATAAATAATTCATTTGTTTATTATTTACCTCCAGAACAGATATCATTCTGTTAAAATAATTTTAATAATTTGACTAGTCTATTTTTAAACTGTTCAAACGTCTTCCAAGCGATTGGTAAAATGGAACGTTGCCAGCGTGTAGTTAGCATCTTTATTTAACGGTAGATAATGTCCGAGATCCACACTGTCGTCGCAGATTAAAGCGACGTTATTGGCAACAACGCATTTGAATCTTACTTGGATATTATCGTTGAAGCGGTGTCATAGGCGCGCTAATAGGAATTTCATCAGCAGAGACCGGAATTGTTTTCAGATATTCTTTTATTGTTATGAATAACGCTCCATACCATAGCCATCATGTAAAACAGTTACCAACCACCAAATGGAGAAAAGCCCAGATTGCAGATTGGCTTACTAAGAAAAATATAAAATTCAATGAACCCATGTCAAAAATCGAGTTACTAAACCTAGCACGGTGTCCTAAAGATAAATATGTCAAATATGTATTAGAAGTTGAACTATTATTACTATTACTATCATCTCAAAAGACTATTACAGTTTATAACAGGGATATATAAAAAATATATGAGCCCTGTCTCAGTGAAGGTGGCCCAACCCCACAATGTGAATTTATGTCAGGGCAACTTAAAATTTTGTTAAAAATATAATATTTTTGGTTTGTTTGAATGTTTATGGAAATATATTAAGACCAGCGTGGCTATTTTTAAAGAGTTTTTGTTTCAAAATTGTTTTATTTGTAAAATTATTTGTGTTTGGCAAAATACATGATGAAGACAACTTAAATAAATTAAATAGTCGGTTTATCGGCTTCAATAAAATCAAGACAGGCTTTGTAAAACAAATGATAATATTTGCCTTGGCTAAGAAGCCGATTTAGAAGTTTTAATTAACTTTCGTACATTGTTGTTTTTGTTAACAACTAAAAATAGCTGGTGTTAAAGTTATTTCTGACGAAATAAGGAAAGTGATAATTCAACTGGATATGCTTGAATAATTTTTGCTTTTTGTTTGTTTTTAATTCAATAATTCATAGGCAAAAGAGAACTTTGCTGACAAAGTTTCAGAAGAAAAATAGACTAGCGTGGGCAAAGGAACATCAGTTATAGTCTCCACACCAACAGAACTCTATTATTTGGAATGATGAAGCCAGATTTAAAGTATGAATTGTTAACTGTAGGAGTCGTGTCCTAAGAACAAAAGAAGAAGTGTTTCAAAATGACTGTCTTAGAAAGTTAAGTTTCCGGCTTCTGTTATGATTTAGGGAGCCATGTCAGCTAAAGGAGTGGGAAACTTACACTTTGTGAAAGGAAATATGAATACTGATAAGTACGTCAATGGGCTTCAAAATAACTTAAAATCCCAAATTGAAAAAATGGGTTTAAATAATATAGAATGTATCTTCCAGCAAGATGATGCCGCTTGTCACACGGCTAAAAAAAGTAAAAGATTGGATATTAGAAAACAATTTTCCACTTTTAAAATGGACGTCTTGTAGCCCAGATCTATCGCCTATTAAAACGTTGTAGCATATCAGGAAAAAATATACGTATGGCATTCGGGGACTGCCGCGGTAAAGCTATTGCATAGCATTTTTTATCAACTTATGCAATTATAATTATTTATCCATTTTATTTATGTAGAATTTTTTTTTTCTTTGATATTAATTCAAGTTTTTTCTTTGATATTATTTCAAGTTACACTTTTTAAGCGTGGTGACCGACAAGAAAACATTTTTTTTTCTTTCATTGAATAAATGAGAAGTTAATATTGTTTAAAATATTTTTATTATCTTACAATACATTTAGGTTATTCAGGATTTTTTATCATTAAAACTATAGGTTTATGGTAACTGAAATAAGAAACATAAGTTTGATAATTGATATCCTCTAAATATCTGGAAAATACCGCGTCAATGGTGGTCCCATATTTTGTTGTGGACTATTATTCATTTTCAAATTCAATTTTTCAGAAATCGTGTCTAATAGAGATACAATCAGTTATAAGCAGTTAGCAGCTAGTCTACACGCATACGTCTAATCGCACGCACACAAACACCGTGCTGAAATCTGCCGATTTTTCAATTTTTTCGACTTTTCTTAGAAAAAATATACTGTACAACTCCAGTGGGCTCGAACTCACTCGTGGACGCGGCCAAAAGCACGCTGTTTCACCTAGCATTGGGTCTAAAAGGGATAGAATTAGTTATGAGCAGTTAGCAGCTAGTCTACACGCATACGCCGGTCAGAGTCGAGGTGTTAGGTTTTTTTCGTTACGGTGTTACGAAATTTCTTGATTCGGTCGCCACTCAAAGCCCGCGATAAAAGCAATGCAATAGCTTAAAAAGCTTAAATCAAATCCCGCAAGAACCGTTCTAGAATTGCGAAACCGTCTTCACGAAATTTGGAACAGTTTTACAGCAAATGACTGCCAAACATTAAATGACACTATGTCAAGGTGTATCAAATCAGTAATCAGTCAAAAAGGCGATGTAACGTAGTGGTAAGTTGCTGTTATTTTGTTTCGTAATTTTTTTTTAATATACAGTTTTTTTAATTTATCTGATTTATCTGTAATTGTATTTTAGGCTAAAATTAAATAAATATATCGGGTGGCACAAAATTGATCGAAAAACATTTGATCGAATTGGAAATTTGATCGAAAATACATTTTATCGAATGGCATTTGATCGAAAATACATTTGATCGAATAATATTTGATCGAAGATATATTTTATCGAATAACATTTTATCGAAAAGACAATAGATCGAAAATTCATTAAAGAATTGAAGAGGTTGAGTGGTGTGTACACACTGGGTAATAAGAAATGAATGTGACGTATTTAAAGTGTGTAGGTAGTTTTATTAATATTAATAAAACTCAGTAAAAGTAGTCTTAGCGCTTTCAGCCGATTAGGCCATCATCAGAGACTTTGTCGGTAATAAATAAAATTTTAAATAATTAATTTTCATGTACCTTCTATATTTACCGACAAAGTCTCTGATGATGGCCTAATCGGCTGAAAGCGCTAAGACTACTTTTACTGAGTTTTATTAATATTAATAAAACTACCTACACACTTTAAATACGTCACATTCATTTCTGAAAATTCATTAGATCGAAAGGACAATATATTATAAATCAACATTAAAAATAGAAAAATATCAAAAAATCAAACGATACCATCAACCGTCCGTCTAATCCCTACTACCAGGGAAACTAAACTAAGCGGCTATAAAAATTAAGTACCAATGGCAAATTTTTCAATAATCTCAAATGATAGCTACCTCGTTTAACAAAGTTTATCTTCACAATACTGTTAATTTAAAAATAATTATTTTGGAGCTAAACGGTTATTTATTTTCATTGGGATTAAAGAAATGTGATTAATTCGCACAAAATATGTATTTCAATAAGGTCGTGTTGTCTCCCGATGGGACATTTTAGGTAAATTATTTTAAGTTTTTTTTTTATATAAAAAATTAAATTAATTTACTTAACCTGTGCGACCTGGAACCGTCGCGGTATGCCTCGCAAAAAAAATATAGAAAATTAAGAAAAATTCAAACAAAAATTTTAACTAATTTACCTAACCTGTGCGGCCTGGAGCCTACGAAGGTTGCTTCGCAAAAAAAAATTATACAAAAAAGGAAAAAATAAAAAATTTAACTAATTTACCTAACTTGCGCTATTTAAATTTAACTAATTGGTCTCGCGTATGTTAGGTAAGTTAGTTTAGTTTTTTTTATTATGAAAAATTTAAATAATTTACCTAACCTGTGCGGCCTGGATCCTAATCGGTTATCCTTGCAAAAAAATTATAGGAAACTAAAAACAAAAACTATAACTTATTTACCTAACATGTACGGCCTGGAGCAATTTAACTGATTGCTCTAACAGAGGTTAGATAAGTTAGTTAGGTTTTTTAAAAAACTCTGCCAGAGCAATCAGTTAAATTGCTCCAGGCCACACAGGTTAGGTAAATTAGTTAAGTTTTCTTTATTTTTATTTATTTTTAAAAAACTTAACTAACTTACCTAACCTATATATGAGCAATCAGTTAAATTGCTCGAGTCTGGAAACGTCGCGGTTTGCCTCGCAAAAAAAAAATATAAAAATAAAGAACTAATTTACCTAACCTGTGCTATTCAAATTTAACTGGGTGCTCTCGCACAAGTTAGATACGTTACTTAAGTTTATTTTATTTTTAATTTTTTGTTTTTGTGAAGCACCAGCGATGATTCTAGACCGCACAGGTTAGGTAAATTAGTTAAACATTTTGTTTTCATTTTTCTTATTTGTCTATAATTTTATGAATATTAGGTATTTCTATTAATTGCTTTTTCTATCAAATCTATTTTCGATCAATTTTCTTTTTGATCATTATTCTTTTCGATCATTTTTCTATTCGATCATTTTTCTTTTCGATCAAATGTTATTCGATAAAATGTTTTTTCGATCAAATGCATTCGATCAAATGTTTTCGATCAAATGTATTCGATCAAATGTTTTCGATCAATTTTGTGCCACCCAAATATATCATATGTTATCAAATTTCTTTAAAAACTTGGTTTTGGCAGTTAAGCCAACTTTACTGAGACAAGGCTCGTATGTACATTTAAATTTATATATACTTATTCGATAATTATTATTACCGGTTTTCCTAACCTTATGTATCTTTAATATAGGAAAACAATTTTTTTGACAACCAATTTGTTCTAAAATGCGGAAGATCATTTTTAATAATAACCGCACGCCTATGACTCGTCGATTTTCTATTATCCCCTCAGACCCGCAAAGGTCTATGTTAAAAATGTGAGTCACTCTCTACAATTGTGGTAGAACAGTTTAGGTACGTGTACCGGATAAAAAGTACATCGAATTGTACTTTAATTTAATTACTTTCGAAATTCAAATCGAATTGTACTGCGATATATTTTAATATAAGACCAGGAAAATATGTTTAATTTTATTATGTTATATGTTACAGGTACTTGCTGTGCAAAAAGCTCAACAGATCCATGTCTCATAGTTACCCGAACCAAAGAACGTCAATGTCATTGGTTTCGATGAAGAGGAACCAATCGATGATGAGCAGAAAAGAAAAATCGATAAATCGCAGATTGCAACCACTGATAGTTCAGGAAACATCTGTAAATTTATTGGGTATGGGAAATGAGCAAATTTGCATCAATCTTTGACAGGGCATGTAAATCATAAGGCTTTATTTAATAGAAAAACCTGAAACTGAAATATTGACGAAATTTGTATATATTACAATATGAAGATAAAATCACGATGATTGATGAGGCGTCAGCTAATATAGACTGAATTAAAATCTGGACTGTTAACTTTTCTAGATTATTAGAATAAAAATTTTAACATTAGTTCAAACAAAAAATTATAAAAACAAAAAAATAATTATGGAATTGTTGAAAAATATTTTTTAAATGCAATTGATTACAATTATGCAAAACAGCAAAGATTTAATAGAAATATTGTACCTACATGTTACTTTTCCGGTATATGTAATGTGTAAGTGTGTAACTTGTATAAAATTACGAATAAAGCAATGTGATTTAAAACGTATTTTAATTAGCAATGGGTAAGCATAAAAAATTATTTTTTGTGGAAAATAGTTATTTGTGTACCAAGGTTCTACAGTTGATCTTTTTTGGCCTAATCAGAAATTTGCGGCCGAGGCCAAGCAACTTCTGGTTAGGCCTAAAAGATCATACGGCTGAGGTGTACACAACATTTTTTAGTAGAGAAA
Source organism: Psylliodes chrysocephalus (assembly GCA_927349885.1). Taxonomy (NCBI): domain Eukaryota; kingdom Metazoa; phylum Arthropoda; class Insecta; order Coleoptera; family Chrysomelidae; genus Psylliodes; species Psylliodes chrysocephalus. The sequence continues at coordinate 38,367,131 of OV651816.1, read as the reverse complement.
ATATTTTTTCACATTCTCTTTTTGAAAATAGGCCAAATGCAAAAATTGTTTTAAAGTTTTATTAATTGAATAAAAATCCATTGTTAACTAATAAAATTTATACAATTTTAAGTATCATAAACCTGTGGTCATAAAAAGCATCCGTAAAGTAAATATGGTCAAAAAGTTGACACTTTAAAGCGGCCGTAAAGTAGTAAAGTAACACTTTAGGGATAATACAGTGATGTAGCCAGGTGGCGCTTGGTGCCTAGATAGACAATCAATAGTTACTTTTATTACACCCTGTAACATTTCTTGAAATTGAAAAATATTTCTGAAGATATTTTCAAAAAAAAAAAAACACGGTAATTTGTTTGAAATGTTTCAAATATTATTTTAAAAGAAAATATTATTTGTTTATTTATTTAGTCCAAAGTTAAAGTAAAATAACGAATGATATTTTCAAAAGCAATGCGCGACGCAGCTTTGGCAGCCTTTGAGTCGGGTGGGCTAGTGTTAATTGTGTTACCGATTACCGATGCCAAAAAGTATTTTTTGTTTAGATCTGCCAATCTGTCAACGACTCGTTGGGCAAGTTACACTAGATCTGTTAATTCGATATTTGACAACTTCCCCGCTATAAGATTTTATGGAAAGCATCTCATCTGGTGAAATTTAAAGTACCAATAAATGCGAGTCAAATGATTTATTCTCATGGAATTTCAACATATATAAAATCGTTTGAATTTGTATACCTTCTTTGCTTTTGGAAACAAAAATTCTTAGTTACTTAAATTCTATCTAATTATTTACAAAAATTCCATATAAATATATCAGTAGCAGTTTCCTTAATTAATTCAACCTTAAATGACTTTATATCATTGGGAAATGATAAATCGTTCAACAGCTTTGAAGAAAAGGTTAAATAAATTTCAAGTAAGTATGACTTGCCCAATGAGTTCACAAGAAAAATATCAAAAAAGTTCAAACTTTTTCACGATAAAAACATCTCTGGGCACATTGAAAATTGCCTTAGGCAAAATTTTTAAATTTCTTAATATTTTTTTGTACTGGATACATTTATTCGAACATAAAATCTGCCATTTGGCAAGGCAAGACCGATACCGATTTGAAACGCCTTTGCGACACCGAAGGAGGCCGAAAACGGTCTCTTTACGTCTGAACACATGTAATTATATTAAACACATTTGGGAAGGCGAGACAGACGACACCAGTTTTAGTACGGTATAATTTGCAGCGTAGAATTTGATGCCTGTCATTTTCCACTGTTGCGCGTTCCCAAATGGTATCTTAACACAGAGATTTGATGACTCTTTTCTAATCGCACACAAGTTTTCATGATTAGAGGCGGAAAATATCGCTGTTTCTGAAAAGAATAACAAATCTTTGTATGATTTATGTATTATTTATAATTCTTCCATCCATCCATCCAGAAATAGTTAGTAAATACAACTCGTATTGTAGCCTATTAAATGAAATAAAAATATAATATAAAATAAAAACTGAAAAAATATACGCTTTCTAAATTTAAAAAAAAAATGGAATCAGTTTTTCCTAATTTATACAAAATAGACCAAATTTTTTCAACAATTTCTACAAACACTCTATCAAGCGAAAGACCTTTTAATAGACTAAGAAATATTAAAACTTAAAATAGATCGACCATGTCTGATAAACGTAGGATTACTGAGTGCGTCTAATATTGATTTGCAATCTGTAATAGACAAATTTAACACGTTGGCTGAAAAGGCTGAAAAGGTTTTTTGGAAAATAATAAGGCTCGAGGCTAATACTAGCATGAAAGTAACATTTATAATTAAAAAATATTAACAATGACGCCAAAAGGGCCATCACGCCATTTGGCGTCATCAGCCTCCCATAATACAAATGCATGTCAGAGGCTGATGACGCCAAATGGCGTCATGTAAATATTCACTTTAGAAATGTGGTAAAATAATGTAAATATTGAAAAAAAAAATATTGTTAACATAAACATTCAATTCAAAGAAAATATGAAAATATATATTTTACCAAAAATTCTAAAAAAACATTTATTATGAAATATTGAAAAAAATAAGCAAATCATATTATTTACTAAGAACAAAAACAAAACCTTATAAACTACGTAAAAACCAAATCAACACTAAAGCGAAAAAATATCAAAATATAAAAAAATAAACATTTATGAAATATTGAAATACATTAGCAAAACATATTATTTACTAAAAACAAAAACAAAACCTTATAAACTATCAAAAACCCAAACTCAAACTATAGCGAAAAAATATCAAAATATAAAAAAAATATTGTTTATTTATTTCTATGATATTCAGAAAAGCAGGGTTCTGTGCAAAGAACTGGCTTTTCTGGACAGACAGAGCAGTGGTACCTTGTTTCCTTCCTTATGCCATTTTTATAGCAAACAATGCATCTTCAACGTGCAACTCTTTTGCCCTTTTCTGATTCAGTATTTTTTTTTCGGACAATGCAATGCTGCCATTTGCCTTTAAACGCAAGGACCCTCCTTTTCAGGTAAAAATTTTTTAAGAACTTCTAATCGATAATCATAAAGAGAAATCTTTGGGCGCACATATTTTTTGTACATAAAAAAAGAATTTATAAGGCTCATGTATAATATGTGAATTCCAATTTGTTTGTACCACCGCAAAGTTTTTCTTTCACAAGGGTAGTACGATATCATCTGATCTTTCCTGTCAATTCCTCGCATAAAACGGTTATACTGGATAATAGCTTCTGGCTTGCTTATTTCCTGTTGCCTCTCAAATTATTCGTAAACTCTGTCGAGATATAAAAAACATCCCTTTTGTCTCTCCACTTTGCAATCATCACTCCGTTTCAATAGCGGGCAATAGTTTCGCCTTTTTCAATTTTGTCTCTTTTACCTCTTTAGGGTTGCATTTTCTATCAACTCTTATTGTACCAGTACAATAAGTCTTTCTAGTCAGCAATTGAAAAGCCAGCTCAAAACTATTATAGTAGTTGTCCATATATAAGGAATGTCTTACATCCCACTTTTTTGTCCATTAAATGTAGTACTACGTTGGCAGCACGTTGCCTCCGAAATCATCCAAAGTCCCAGTGTAGACCGCAAACTTTTGAATAATGCCATCTGGTTCCGTGAGAACATATAACTTGACGCCATACTTGTGTCGTTTGTTTTTTATATATTGGCGAAAAACCAATCTACCGCGCCAAAGCACCATGGACTCCATTTACTCGGGTAAATAGATTTCAAAGTTTAATTGTTGTAATAAATACCACAAGATGGTTTTCATGAATCTCATTTCAGAGATACTTTTGTAAAGTATACTACCACATGTTGAAAGTCAATCTCTTTATTTTTCGTTTTGCATTTACATTTATATTATCACAGAATAAACAATATACAATAACAATTAATATTATTTAATTATTTAAATGTACATTAGTAAAAATATTTTTATTCCAATTTCAGTCTCTCTAGTTCAATGTTTTGAAAATAATTTTGAAATAAGTCAGCATTTTTATTATTATAATTTACACATCGAACTAGATACGAAATTGGAACGTGTTTATTATTAATTGCATATAAAATTAAACATTTTTATTCAATAAATAATTAATTTCATATACAGGATGTTAATTTAATTGGTAAATATAAAGAAAAATGTTCAAATCTGAACATACTGGTGACTCTCATCTTAACTCACGAGGATTTTCGTTCCTGACTGACGCTAGTCTCTATAGTTCGATCTCTGCGTGATTCGGCGATGTTGTTGGGCCAAGGCAGAGATGGTAGTAGATCTTTTTCTATAGGACCTATTGAAATATTAGTGTATGTAACACAATAGCGGCTGTAAGGAATTCGATATATAGTTGTGGTTCTCGATTTTCTTCCAGAGTTCCTCATGTACGTCATCTTGAACGGCATTTTCTTCGGAAATTATGGAATTTAATTTATCCGTCTAAAGCGTTGATGCTTCTTGGGTCTGAGTATGTAGAACTTCAATCGAATGGAAGTCCCTTGGTTGTGTATTTGTCGAATTCGCTTGATACGAGCTTCGATTTGTTTTTAAAGCATTGGTGCTGCTTGGGTTTGAGTAGGTAGAACTTCAAGCGGGCGGAAGTCCCTTGGTTGTATAGTTGTCGAATTCGCTTAATACGAGCTTCGATTTGTTTTTAAAGCATTGGTGCTTCTTGGGTTTTGAGTATGTAGAACTTCAAGCGGGCGGAATTCCCTTGGTTGTATAGTTGTCGAATTCGCTTGATACGAGCTTCGATTTGTTATTAAAGCATTAGTGCTTCTTGGATTTTAGTATGGAGAACTGCAGTCGAACGTTGAATGCTTCTTAGGTTTAAAAAATTTCAATGGAACGGAAGTACTTTGGTTGTATGGTAGTATGGTAGTCAAATTTGTTATTAAGGTTGGCAGAAAGACTTCATTTTCTTGTTTTTCTTCATGTTGAAGTTTGCTTCTTCCATAGGTTTTTTCAAAATTTTAAAACTTTTGTTCGAAGGACCATAAATAGATTTCAAAGCTTAATTGTTGTAATAAATACCACAAGATAATTTTCATGAATCTCATTTCAGAGATACTTTTGTAAAGTATACTACCACATGTTGAAAGTCAATCTCTTTATTTTTCGTTTTGCATTTACATTTATATTATCACAGAATAAACAATATACAAAAACAATTAATATTATTTAATTATTTAAATGTATATTAGAAAAATATTTTTATTCCAATTTCAGTCTCTCTAGTTCAATGTTTTGAAAATAATTTTGAAATAAGTCAGCATTTTTATTATTATAATTTACACATCGAACTAGATACGAAATTGGAACGTGTTTATTATTAATTGCATATGAAATTAAACATTTTAATTCAATAGATAATTAATTTCATATGCAGGATGTTAATTTAATTGGTGAATATAAAGAAAAATGTTTAAATCTGAACACAGGTAATAAATATCATTCATTCTTGAATTGAAATAATCAAGAAGAGGTATTATTTTGAATAACCTATCTGCCTGTCTTTGTTCGCCAGGTAGAGGATTTCTTGAACAATGCAAATATCTAAAAATAACCATAAAACGATCCCTACTCATGCAGTTTTTGAAAGCAGGTAAATTGAATAGTCTATGGGTTTTCCAATAATCTTGCAACCTATTCAACCTAATATTGCCCATATGAATAATTAGTCCTATAAAAACTCTTATTTCTTATATAGTAACTTCCTTCCAGCGCGTTATTTTTGATTTTTCCTTCGTTGAAGCAGACAAAAAAATTTCTTCGGCATAAATGTTAGCCTGTCTAACGATTAGTTCAAGAAGTTCGGCGGTAACCAGCAAATTAAAACATCTATTGGTGTGTTTCCTAAAACAAAACACTTATTTTAGGAAAAAACTACGCATCAGTTCTTCGATTTTTCATAAAAATAGTTTTGAAGAAAACGTAAACAAAACTAAAACTTACAACTAGGTTGAATTAGAAGTTCATTTTCTTAGTAAACGGTATATTAGTGGGAACGTATTCCGCAGAGTCCCACATTACAGGAGCCTGAGGGAATTGTACCTGGGCGGTGGGCATCTGAACAGGGGGCTGAGGGGGCGTTTGAGGGCGAAAAGGAGACTCATCGTCCTCTCCGTCCGACTCGTCCTCTGCGTCCGACTTGTCCTCTCCGTCCGACTCGAAATAATCTGGTTTCTTGACATCGTCATCGGGATTCACCAGACACTGCAATAGCTCCTCCTTAGTCAGTGGATACTTATTTCGTATCGATTTTTGATTTTTTTAACTGTTTTCCTTTTTTTTACACCCGAAGGGCCCGCACAACTTCCGTCCATGACTAACTCGAACCAACACAATTTTTCGCTTATTTCGTTCGTAAATAACAGGCTGACGACCGCACAACCAGTTCGCTACAAGGCTGATAGTTTACTGAAGCGGTAAAACCTAACGTGTCGATGACACCAACTGGCGTCATACGCCTCCCGCCTGGGAAGCGGATAACGCCAAGTGGCGTCATCATCACTCAACGTGTTAAGACCATAAAGAGTAGAAGAATTATTTTGTGAAAGCATTTAGTATTATAATGTATAACTAGAGTATTTAGTATTAATATGTATTTTTATTTAGGAAAGAGACAGTGTTTCTGTCCGTATTTCTTTAAATGTTATAAATTCTATTTATTTTTGTTTATTATTTAAAATATTATCTGTCTTAACTCGAATATTCTTATTTTTGTTTGTTTTTTTTTAACATTTTATAATACAAAATGCCGTATTTTTGATGACAATATTATAAAAGTGGTTCTAAAAAATCATAAAGCGCCCCTTTAAATGTGTGCCCCCTACGCTCTGCAAGGCTGTCTACGCCACTGGGATGTTAGTAAATCAGTAAAATGTAATTTTTTACGACAGTCGCCCAAAAAGAGAGTTTTTCGAATCTTTATAGTGTTGTCAAATACAAGGATAATAATTTATAAATTTAAGCTTAAAGCTAAATTTAAATATTTCGGGATGGTGTAAATCTGGCTTAAATAACATGTTATGTATTGACAGAGCCACACCAAAACACCGCTTTGGGTAAGATCCTTGGTTCGATAAAAATAAAACACTATTTAACACAAACTGATTTATTCTCCGACAAGCTGAGACATGAGAAACAATACAACCCCTACAGCGACTTATTACGTACTAACAGAGACAACAGAGACGTGTAACTTAATAGGAAAAATTGTTCGGTGGTCCATTTAAATTACATATATGACTATCTTTTTCTTTTACATTGATCTTTACATATATGTATCTCCCTCCAATAAAACTAACACCAATCTAAGAGGTCGCTGATGTTGCTGGTTTTTTGACGTCGACGTATCGATTAAAACTGACAACTGACAATGTTATGAATGTTGTTATGAACGTGTGCATTTTATTAAAATTAATTTAGTTTGGGCCCCGTTTATTTCTTTGAGTCTGATTTTGTATATACTAGAAAAGTAAAATGTATGCTGAGTAAAAAATCTGCACATGTAGTATTGGCAAAGAACTTTTAAAATGATTAGAGATTGGCCATTTCTTACATACACCTACCTCTAATAGCCACTCTAAAGGAAGAAAAAAAATTGAATCACAAAAGGGCAGAATTTTAAATCAGGATGCATTGGAAAATAAATTTGGGGACATCAGGTCGGTTTTGGATTTTAGAGAGAGATCAATCTCAAGAAAAGTTAATTTATCCTGCAGAACAACCAGTAGTTTAAGTAGGATTTGCTATAACTTTATTAGAAGATTTCCTTGATAATAAATTGTAATATAGGTACCAATTGTTTCAAATGAAATTGAAAAAGAGTTAAATACGAAATTAGATTTTTCATGGGTAAAATGTTATATTCATTCAAACATTGTAAGGTAATCTATAATTAAGGGAATATGGAAAATAGGTATTTCCGGGTAGTGTAAGAGACAGGTAAGGGGCAATGACAAAAAAATTACAAAAATGTATTCATGTTTAAATAGTGTTTATTATTAATAATATTATTTGCTATGTTTGAAAAGTACCTCCTGCTGCAGAACAGATCAAATAGATTAGACTACTAGTTGGAGAAGGTCCACCTAGTAACCAAATTAGGAGACTAGAAAAACTTTTACATGACTGGGGACACAACAGGAATGCACACGCACTTGATAAACAAACGAAATAACAGAGGTAAGCTTCAGCAATATCCTGTTTAAATGATGATAGTATGTTATCCTTTATTCCTTTTTAGAAGGCATGGTATATAAATCTATTGATCTTGATGACCCTAAGAGGAGTTAGCAGAGGGTGTACGGAATGGATCTAGCAGGTTTCTATCCAGTTTACAGGATGGGAACTTACTCGACTTGGGCCTTATACATTTGTGTTGAGTGTATGTGTGTGTTTGTTTCGTTTCCATGGTTTCTATTAAAATAAATAGTCATAACATATCGATACCTTTTTGCCAGACAAACGAAAGCAACATTTGTTCAAATGGCAAAAAGGTATCGATATACTCTATACCTTATAAAATATTTGTTACGTTAGTTTTTAAATATATTATGAATATATAACAACTGTTACTTTCTTTGTAATTTGTCACAAAATGATACGAGGTACTTTCTAAACGAAGCAATTGTAGTTTGTTTTCTGTACCTTACAAAAATATAATTTATAGAAAAAGAGTTTGTTGTATTATTTTTCCAAGTTTAAATATTTAATAATCAATAGAATTTTCAAGTTTTTTTTTTTAGTGAAATTTACAAGAGTAATAAAAACTATGTTCACTGCTTATATTAAACTGATTAAAACTTCCTTTATTAAAATGATTATTTATATGATAAAAAATTTGATGTTATTGGAAGCTTTTATATTTTTTTAATATACAGTGAAACAATAGTTTTTGTTTCTCCTGTAAATTTGTATAGAAAAACTATTTCTGAATCCATGTTTGAATTTCCCGCCCTAAAGCATTTTTAATTTTCCCGCTATTTACTAGTGGCGGCATTATAGACTGGTTGTGGTAACAATCACCCAAATAACTTATACCGAACAAAAAAAATACATTGAGTTACACGTCTGGCTGGATTGTCTCTGGTACTAATTACAAGAATTATTTTTGTCCTGCTAACAACAAAACTATTGCGAATTGTTGCGAATATCCGGAGGAGTGATGGATGGGCCGATAGTCTGGAACATAGATCGCCGTTGCCAGATCCGTACAGATTCTTAATATCTAGGGAAAAAACTAAAAAATTACATTTCTCTCTCTCTCTAACATTATGTTATCTTATGTTACCCTCAAAGACTATACAAACTATACATATAACATAAGACACTGCCCATGCAACCACTTTGAAACTACTCTTACGGACCAATCACGTCACATGTCAGAGTGGAAATTAACGTTGAAATTGCCAAGGTCTAGTGTAAAGGACTGTATGTATAATAAAAGTGTGGAGAGGATAGAGGAAACCTGCATTTAGGAGTATTTCGGTAAGTATTGGAGCATTTTCATACGCATTTCTATACCCTATTAGTGAAGACATATTTTTGGTTCTAATGACAATTACAGTGCATTTTGTTTTTTGTGTTTACCTAAATTTTTATTGTTTTTGATCTTTTTTAAATCTTTTTCTAGAGTAAGTATATATTATTTAGCAACCAATTAAGTACCTTTAAACTACTTTTTATAACCAGTAAAGAATATTTGTTAAAAAAAAAAATAAAATCAGTAAAAACGTATATATCAAATATTGTTAAAAGTATGATAAAAATTGACTATCAGTGGAATCAAAATGACGTCACTCTTTTATGGCGTAGACTTATTTACGACAATATTTGCTTATTTGAAAATAAACAGAACCGGACTTGGTACATTACAGTTTCCAAACCGAAAACTTGGAAAAATGTTTACTATTTCTTGTTTTATTGAGAAGAAGTACGTTCGCTTTAAACATGCAAACTGGTTTTAATTAGTGTTCAAACATTTTTTAACAGGTACTTCAGTTACTTAATTTATAACTTACATAAATCACCTCGTATAAATAACTTCTTTATATTTCACATAAATTACCCCGTTTAAAAAATATAAAATAAACATAAGAATAACAGTCTATTTTATTATTCACTCATTACATTAAATCACCGAATTTAAAAATATTTTAAAACGGCTCTGTCTACATAGCAACATCAAACATAATCTAATGGTTTTTAGAATTCCAGAAAAAAACGTTTAAAAATTACCAGCAAATTAAACATTCCTATCCTTGTCATACTCATTACTTTGTCTCAATTACTCTAACATAAGGATAATAAAAAAATTGACTTTTAAAATACATCTAAAACTGCAAACAACAATATTCTATCTTTAGCTGATGTCAAGTTGGCATCGCAATGATTCTGAAAACGGAAATAGATAAATGTGCCAGAATGCCTCTTGTTTGGGATCATTGGGCCCATAGTATTGATCGTTTGGGCTCATACCGTTTTCGAGATATTGTCTCCGAAAATATGCGATGCCAACTTGACGGTTGCATCGCATCGAATGGGCTAGTCTTATAAACTATTGGGCCAGATTCAGTAAGCAATATGCTGAATGGGCCAGTAATTTGTTACGCTTGGCTCATACCGTTTTCGAGATGTGGCCTCTGAAAATATGCGATGCCAACTTGACGGTAGCATCGCAATGAATGGGCTGTTCGTACAAACCATTAGGTTAGATTTAGTAAGCAATGGGCTCCATGGAACAGGAATTTGTTGCGTTTGGGCTCATACCGTTTTCAAAACGTGACCTTCCAATATATGCAATGTCATCGTTGTATATTCAATAACTCATGAATGGATAAACAAAGACACCAAATTTTTAACTTAAGCTTTAATCCATCTTGCGAAGAGCTGATTAGATTTTGGGCACTATCAGAACTTTAAAGGGGGTACTTTATTAAAGTTGTTTTTCTACTTTATGGAAAATATATGATATTTAGGATTTAAGAAAAAATTCTTTAAATAAAAGTTGCTTGCAATATTTTCTATCTATAATTATTGTCTTTAACATAATTTTCCTAAAAATGCCCTTATTCGAGAAATTTGACAAAATATGCAAAATTCGAATTTTTAGGAAAATGTTTTAAATGAAAGTTGCTTGTGATACCATTGTCTATCATACTTGTTTTATACATGATTTCCTTAAAATAGGCCGTATTCGAGATATTTGAGGAAAACAGAAAATTTAGAATTTTAAAGATAACTCAAAAACGGATATACAGACAAATACCAAAATTTATTCTTAAGATTTTATCCCCCATACGGTGTGATGAATAAATTTTGAGCATATTTGGAACATCTGGAGGTACTCAATAGGGGTCGTTTTTCTACTTTATGATATATACCTGTTATTTACGCTTTTAGAAAAAAAATATTTAAATGGAAGTTGCCTGTAATTTTATTCTATTTAATTTTGTAGATTTACATAATTTTCCTAAAATAATCCATGTTCGAAAAATTTGACAAAATGTGCTAAATTCGAATTTAAAAAAAAATTGTTTAAGTAAAAGTTGCGTGTGATGTGATTATAATGCTTACTAAATACATGATTTCCCTAGAATGAACTGCATTAGAGATTATTAGGGAAATGTCAAATTTGGAATTTTGAAGATAACTCAAAAACGGTTGAAGACAAGAACACCAAATTTTAAACTTTTATTAATCCTATGGTAAACTGATTAAATTTAGACATAGCCAAAGCATCTGAGAGCGGGAGTATACTTTATAGAGTGTAATTTTTTCTTTAGGGAATATCTGTTATTTATGATTGGAGATGAAAATTCTTCAAATAAAAGTTATTTCCTTTAATTTCTTTAAAATGGATCATAATGGAAATTTTTTATTTTTCTTTATTTTCGTTAACAATGAACATTATATAAAAAAAATTTCCAGTAAGATGTGTGTGGAAACTTAATGTATTAAGTTATACATTTACAGGGGTGATACAGTAGGTTGTACAAAACCGGAAAAAACTGTAATAACTAGATAGGAAATTCATGTGTTGGACACATCAGATTTTCCTTCATGGTAAATGAATATTGAATATTTAACAAATAGATGGGTCTCTAGTTTGGGCTCATTTGGCCCATAATATTCGGTGTTTGGGCTCATACCGTTTTCAAAATATGGGCTACGAAAATATTCGAAGCTATCTTGACTGTAGCATAGCGATGAATGGGCTGGTCCTTACAAACCATTGGGCCTGATTAAGTAAGCAATGGCTCAATGGACCAGCAATTTGTTTCGTTTGGGCATATGCTGTTTTCGAGATATGGTCTACGAAAATACGCTATGCCATCCTGACGATAGCATCAAAATGAATGGGCTGGTCATACAAACTATTGGGCTGGTCATACAAACCATTGGGCCTGATTCAGTTAGCAATGGGCTAGCAATTATTTTCGTTTTGTCTCGCGTTTTCGAGATATGTCACACAAACTAAAAGTTGAGAATTTTTAATTTATCAACGTTAGTTTAAATTAAATACAAGTCTTATATAAAATGTTATTGTATTCGAACCATCTTACGTTCTAAGAGAGGGTACCCCGAAAAACAGGCTGTTTCAGCGGTCACAGTCGTAAGCACTGTGAATGATGTCATAATGAAACTTTATGAATGGTAGTTCCGTCAGGACAACAGAAGCAGATTCATGTTTTGCTTTAGTCCGAACTCTTTAAATATTATATTGATTTTTTTGTTATAAATTACTTGGATATTAGTTGGAAGTTAAAAAGTCCGTTTTCAAAATGTACACCTGTGCGCCGACGCGAGTGATTCTCGAAATATTGGCATAAAATAAGTAGTACATTCTTTTGAACAAAATATTAAGGGTCACTAGGCATCCAATTATAAGAAATATGAAATAAAATAATAATTAATACCTAACATACTCGCACCCCAAAAGGCTCGTTAAGACGTGTCTTATCATAAGGAAAACAAAATAACAGTTAATTAAAAAAAAACTAACAAAATATTTATTTGAAGAGTTCTCCCAAAAACAAAATCAAGTAATATATACAAAAGTTACCTATATTAAGTAACTTAGGCAAGGAAATTGATCGATTTACTCAATATGCAACGGACAGTTTGACAAAAAGTCTTTTAAAAAAACCGTTAGGGGTTTTTACCGTCGCGACGCCAGCAACACCGTCAGTGACCTGATGAAATTGTACAATTCGTCCAAGGTCCCATTGCAAGGAAGGTAAATTGCCATTTTTAATTAAAACTAGCGCCCCTTCCTTTGGGGAATCAATAAATTTAAACCACTTGCCATTTTGTTGAACGGTGTGCAAATATTTAACTTGCCACCCATGCCAAAAATCTTAGTGTAATCGTTGGATTATCTGTCACCTCGTTAAACGGTTGACGGGCAGTTCCGTAAAGAAACCCGTTAAAAACAAAAAAATGTAACTACAAAGTCATTCGCAGCCGCATTTGACAACTCTTTTAATGGCTGGTAATTTTAAATTAAAATTATCGCATTATAGTCTAGGCAAATACGTTCAGAGAATACATTGTCCTTAGTTGGTTCAATGTTGTTCAAAGTAGAATATAATATAAGTGTGCCGTGTTCGCTTAGTATCGCTTAAGAGTTAAGGTAATATATTTCAAAGAAATGTCGCACAAGCAGTGGCGGCTGGTGGTAATTTAAAATGGGTGTTCACTTTTTCCAATAATTTTATCATTTGTAAGTTCGGTTCACAACTTTGTACAAGAGCCAATATCGCTGTTTTTTTATTATTTGAGTTTGTCTTAACTGTAGTTATTATCATCAACATCATACTGTTCTCAAGCACTACAACTATTAATTAATAAGTATTTTAATTAGTGTAATATTTATTATGTTTTTAATACATTGAAAACCATCTATAAACATTATCAGTTAGTAAACTGATTTTTCTTCATAATTTGAAAATATTTTTAAATATATATCAGGTTATGTAGAAAGCTTGACATTAATTTTTGTGTAAAAAATATTATATGAAACTTTACCTATCATTTTTCAGTTTCTATTGTAAGTTTATTCATTTTCACAATTTGTCACAGATGTCAAATAAAAAATATATTTTTTAAATATTCTTTATTGACAAACAAAATAAGAAATAAAATGTTTTAAATGTTTATTTTATTTAATTATTTTCATCACAATACATACTATTACACAGATACAAACAAGAATAAAGATATATAATGCCTGTCATTCTAAATGTTACTCTTCGCAGTTTATTATACCCCCTTAACTATCCATTTTTAACCAGATTGTTTGCACAATCAATAAGCCTCATCTCCTTATAGGGCTTGATTTTTACTAAAAATTTCATGTTGATATCTCTTTTCATTTTTATTTTTTTTTTAATTTCAACTTCCCTTAAATCCCTTATATTTAATCAGATTTTTTTTATAATTAAAGGACTTCTTTTCCTTTTAGAGCTTGATGTTTGCTAAAAATTTCAAGTTGATATCATTTTTAGTTTTTCAGTTAAAATTTTTTTATATTGACAGACTTGAGGGGTAAGGAACACAAATATTTTTACATAAATTGTTTAAACAATTTACAAATCCTTATCAAAAGGAAACATAAAATGATTCTTAAAATCCAGGGCTAGCAATCTAAAGATGCTCCATGGAGTTTTGCATAAGTAACGCCATTGCTTCACAAACTTGGAAATTAAACGTTTCAATTGGCTTTTGGTCTTACGTTTAAAATCAAATCATTACTCAGTTCTAAAAGCTATGAGTTTGCCCGTGAGGCTTCATAAAGTGGAAACCACCAATTTAGCGTCTCCCGAATTATTATAATAAAAATGTGTTTTCTATTTTTATATTTATTAGAAAATTAGCGTTATTACAGTCATTTTTTCTTATAATTATATTTATTTTGTTTATTCTTTGGTAAAAAAAAATATGACTCTTTAGAAATGTCCTCCTCTTTCTCTTCGTGTAAAAAAGTATACCACGCAATTTAAAATTTTCAATAAAACCCGTAATAATTATTTGTTGAAATGTTAAGCTGTCACTATAAAGTTGTTAAAGGTATCTTTAATGTGGAAGATTAAAAAACAAAATCCATTTTAACGAGACCGATTTTGATAAATTTAACTAACCTAAATCGAAGGAAGTACTACTCGGAATACTCCATTTTTATGAGTTTTAAATCAAAAAAATTGTTGTTTTTTTTCGACTTACCTATACATTCTGTTCTTATGAACATAGATTTGGTTACTCTTTTAGCAGCCCCTTAAGAGTCAGTCTACTTAACTTTTAATAAACGTAAATCTGTAGTGGTTCTACAGACAAGCAAGATATTCTATTAACGTTAGAGTAATATCTTTAATACCATAATGATGAAGCTTCTGCAGGTATAGTCTGTAACTCACGCAATCAAATGATTTGTCACGGAAAGCTGCTACAGCTTCACCTATGTTAATGCTGTTGCAAACTATTTAAAAAATCGTCCTGTAGTTGGATGGAGTAAAATGAACACTTTTATGTAAAGATATGACTAAAATAGTTTTAAGAAAAAATATATATAAAACTTGCTAGTACAGACAACACAGTATCCGGTAAATTTGTTACCATTTTGAGTGATATTTCATCATATCTGTAGAAATATTTATTTTTTATTTTTTAAAATGTCTTCTTTAGTTCCCCCACAATAGAATCAGATTAAAGGTTGAACGTAGGTTGGTAGGGTGTTAATAACCCATAGGGTTAACGTTTCGACTCAAGGCCTTATTTAATTAGCCATTGGGCAGAACTAATTGCCGAATTAAACTTAATTTTATTGTGGTAAACTCTTTATGTTACACTTCACCCCTTTAAGTAATATTATTATTTTAGCGATACAGTTATCTGTTTGGCTCGGTAAAACGTTAGATTAATTAAGTATAGTGTTTCTTCGGGAATGAGCTTGTTTTTGCTTCCAAGGAGGACGTGACTAGAAATAAATCCAAACCATTTTACTCTAAATTAGCTTCCACCACAAACTTTATTTTCTTGTTTTGTATACAGAATAGAAATATTGGCAATTGCTCTCAGAGAGAAAAATATATTCGAACTGGTAATTTTGTAGGAAATCGTGTTTATTCTGTTCTTTTAACACGGATTACAGTGGTATCAATAAATATATTAAGGCAAGGCAATTTGTATTTTTTTTTCTAGAATTGCTTTTGCTTTTATTCTGAAACATAATAATTAGAAAGTGAATAAAATTTATAATAATTACCTAATCTTCATTGGTTCATGTGTGGTTCACCACACTTTGTGGTAAATTAAAAAAAAAATCTTTACGTCGTGTTACGTCATTATAGATTTGTCAGGGATTTCGTAACTCAAAGATAATCTGACCACCCTACAACAAGCTCTAGCTCGCCTCGCTATATTCTGAGTAGCTCGAACTTCTACACGATTTGGATAATGTCCTCTCGACTCAAAATACAAATATTACTGCTTGTTGGAACAAAAATTAAAATGAATGGAAAAAATGTAGATTTATTATTTTCCCAAATACGAATAGATATACAATAGTAGTTTGTGCAACAAGAGTGGATATGATGGCCATATCGCACGAAGACGAAATTTGGTGCGACATGGACAATCCACTTGAATTGTACAGTATATTTTTTTACGACCCACTAACGAAAATCTACAAATTAAAAAAATATTTAAGACAAAATTACTAATTTTAAAATAATATATAAATTTTACTTATTTTTAAAATAAATATAATAATGACCAGCCGAGAATCGATCCTCGGCTTTTCGCGTGGAAGTCAAGCACACTACCACGCGTCTACGTCCACTTTTACGTTTTTGGTTTTAATCAGGAGCGGCTCGTGACCAAAATTTTGCGGGTTCACAGTGACAGAATATAGATATCAGTAAATATGTATGAAAAAAAATTGTTTATAGAAAGTTTATAATATACCTTTCTAAAACACTGACAGGTTTTTACCTACATCTGTACGGAGATCTATATTCAGCTACTGTGAACATCCAAAATTTTGGTCACGAGCCGCCCCTGGTTTTATTACTTGTAATAAAATAGTTACATATAGTTTGATTAAAATATAATTATTTTTCAAAATATGGTCGAAATAAAAATAAAAATGCTGTTATTTACGATGATTTATCTATTCTACACAAAAATAACTTTGAAATAACTCTCGATTTTGCAAAGGCTTTTGATAGGGTCCCTTTCGTCAGACTGCAGCACAAACTCGAGTCATTTGGTATTCGAGGAAAATTATTGTCATGGATTCACAATTATCTAGGAAATAGGAGCTTCCGAGTCAAAGTTGGTCAGTCCTACTCATCAGATAGATTAGTGACAAGTGGTGTCCCCCAAGGCTCGATACTGGGTCCGCTTCTTTTTATAACTTATTCGAGTGATCTACCTTACCATATCCAGTCTCAAAGAGCATTTTATGCAGATGACGCAAAATTTTACGGAAACCCCTTAGTAGACTACGATAATATTCAAGCTGACTTAAATTCAATAAGTGATTGGTGCTCGGACTGGCTTCTCCCGTTAAATATAAACAAGTGCGTGGTGTTACATATCGGCAAAAATAATCCACGTCTTGGTTACTCGCTCGGTAGCCATAATTTGGCGCAAGTGTCTTCGTATGTAGATTTAGGAGTTTTAGTGACGTCAGAACTAACATGGTCTGAACACATTCTAAAAACATGTAAACGTGCAAATTCGATCTTATATTTGCTTCAAAAGACTTTTGCAAAGGTATCCTTTCATACATACATCAAATTATTTAAGACTTATGTTCGACCTTTATTAGAATATGCAGGTGTAGTTTGGTGTCCGCTTCTTGTGCGAGACCAGAACCTTTTAGAAAATGTTCAACGCCGCGCTACCAGAATGACCTTTGGAGCAGTCTGACCATCATATGCAGAAAGACTACAATTGTCAAACTTGTCAACTTTTGCGAATCGTCGACTACGAGGGGACTTAATTCTTACTTTTAGAATACTTAAATATAATTACGGAAATCTTAGTGACATTTTTTTGTTAAATACTGACTCTCGTCTACGTGGTCATGAACTAAAATTAAAAAAGGAAAACCTAAAAACGAAGCACAGACAATCATTCCTTTCCAACCGGGTATTTAATGTATGGAACGACCTCAGCGACGAAGTTGTTGGTGCCATAACAGTTAACGTCTTTAAAAATAAGTTAGACGGGTGTTTAATTAACATTTTTATTCAATTTTTAGTGTTATTTTTGTTTCAGTGTGTTTACTTTGTTAGAATTTTTCTATTTTGTTTTTAGGCTATCATAAGACTTGTGTCCTCAGCCTTTATCAATGTATAATAATAATAAATAATAATAATAATAATAATAATAATAATAATAATAATAATAATAATAATAATAATAATAATAATAATAATAATAATAATAATAATGTATATTTAATTTCAAAAACTAAAAAATATACAGACAATTAGTTTGACAGGATTGTCACTTATTTAAAATTTTAAAAATAATAGTAGTTGGGTGTCCAAAATATGAACTGTGATTGATGGATTTCATTTTTTTGCAGTATTCTCACTACCTAGAATGCATATGAAATATATTCGTTCGGTTGAACGCAATAACATACTTTTTAGTTTTGTAGTTTATGCGTAGATAAGCTAATATCCATGTCGGTGTAGGAAATAGTAGTTTGTGCAACAAGAGTGGATATGATGACCATATCGCACGAAGATGAAGTTTGAACACGACGCCGTAGGAAGAGTGCTAAACCTAAATATTTTGAAATAACTAATTTACACATAATTTATGACTTTTAGTAATTTAAGTAATAAAATTAACTTAAAAAAAGATTTGAGTAATCTTCAATCTTAGAATTGATCCCGGAACCTGTGCATGAAAGCCAGACGACCTAGTTTTTGCTCCATCAATACACATAACGATTTAGTTTTAATACTCGTAAATAAATGTATAGTCTATTTGTAAATATAAACGATATATAAATGCTATTATTTATTGATTCTACATTTTAATATATTGTGATGTTTGTTTATTTTTAAACAACAGTTAATTTATTAATAATTTATGTAAACACTTATTTATTTGTACACGATAATAAATTATCAAAACTCAAATGTAATAGTAGGAAAATGAAATAAAATGAATTTAGCTCAAAGCCGAATATCACATAAAATACAACGACCGTTTCCCCTTCCGAAAACAATTACTCCTTCGGCTAATACCACAACAGGCATTGAATTACATCCGAAGGAAAAACAGCAGAGATAGAAATTAATTTTCAACACTCTCTACTTCGATTTTGCTAACCAAGGAGAACATCATTCTTGGACCGGTTTTGTCCTTATTAGGACTCCTCAGCAAGAAATAGATAGGTTCTCAATTCCAGTCTCTAATGGAATTAACAAATGCTACACATTTCACCAGTATACCATAAAGTTGGTTACGGAGAGAATAAAATTCAAGTAGTGAAAATGGTGTCGCCATCTGTTCTTAGTAAGCAAAATCAAAGTGCGCTATGGTACCCAGTTTGAAAACTAGGTGGAACCAAAAAAAAAAAAAAACCAGGCGGGCAATTTGTACACGATAATAAATTATCAAAACTCAAATGTAATAGTAGCAAAATGAAATAAAATGAATTTAGCTCAAAGCCGAATATCACATAAAATACAACGACCGTTTCCCCTTCTGAAAACAACTACTCCTTCGGCTAATACCACAACAGGCATTGAATTACATCCGAAGGAAAAACAGCAGAGATAGAAATTAATTTTCAACACTCTCTACTTCGATTTTGCTAACCAAGGAGAACATCATTCTTGGACCGGTTTCGTCCTTATTAGGACTCCTCAGCAAGAAATAGATAGGTTCTCAATTCCAGTCTCTAATGGAATTAACAAATGCTACACATTTCACCAGTATACCATAAAGTTGGTTACGGAGAGAATAAAATTCAAGTAGTGAAAATGGTGTCGCCATCTGTTCTTAGTAAGCAAAATCAAAGTGCGCTATGGTACCCAGTTTGAAAACTAGGTGGAACCAAAAAAAAAAAAAAAAACCAAGCGGGCAATTTGTACACGATAATAAATTATCAAAACTCAAATGTAATAGTAGCAAAATGAAATAAAATGAATTTAGCTCAAAGCCGAATATCACATAAAATACAACGACCGTTTCCCCTTCCGAAAACAACTACTCCTTTGGCTAATACCACAACAGGCATTGAATTTCGGAAGGGGAAACGGTCGTTTTTTATGTGATATTCGGCTTTGAGCTAAATTCATTTTATTTCATTTTGCTACTATTACATTTGAGTTTTGATAATTTATTATCGTGTACAAATTGCCCGCCTGGTTTTTTTTGGTTCCACCTAGTTTTCAAACTGGGTACCATAGCGCACTTTGATTTTGCTTACTAAGAACAGATGGCGACACCATTTTCACTACTTGAATTTTATTCTCTCCGTAACCAACTTTATGGTATACTGGTGAAATGTGTAGCATTTGTTAATTCCATTAGAGACTGGAATTGAGAACCTATCTATTTCTTGCTGAGGAGTCCTAATAAGGACGAAACCGGTCCAAGAATGATGTTCTCCTTGGTTAGCAAAATCGAAGTAGAGAGTGTTGAAAATTAATTTCTATCTCTGCTGTTTTTCCTTCGGATGTAATTCAATGCCTGTTGTGGTATTAGCCGAAGGAGTAGTTGTTTTCAGAAGGGGAAACGGTCGTTGTATTTTATGTGATATTCGGCTTTGAGCTAAATTCATTTTATTTCATTTTGCTACTATTACATTTGAGTTTTGATAATTTATTATCGTGTACAAATTGCCCGCCTGGTTTTTTTTTGGTTTCACCTAGTTTTCAAACTGGGTACCATAGCGCACTTTAATTTTGCTTACTAAGAACAGATGGCGACACCATTTTCACTACTTGAATTTTATTCTCTCCGTAACCAACTTTATGGTATACTGGTGAAATGTGTAGCATTTGTTAATTCCATTAGAGACTGGAATTGAGAACCTATCTATTTCTTGCTGAGGAGTCCTAATAAGGACGAAACCGGTCCAAGAATGATGTTCTCCTTGGTTAGCAAAATCGAAGTAGAGAGTGTTGAAAATTAATTTCTATCTCTGCTGTTTTTCCTTCGGATGTAATTCAATGCCTGTTGTGGTATTAGCCAAAGGAGTAGTTGTTTTCAGAAGGGGAAACGGTCGTTGTATTTTATGTGATATTCGGCTTTGAGCTAAATTCATTTTATTTCATTTTGCTACTATTACATTTGAGTTTTGATAATTTATTATCGTGTACAAATTGCCCGCCTGTTTTTTTTTTTGGTTCCACCTAGTTTTCAAACTGGGTACCATAGCGCACTTTGATTTTGCTTACTAAGAACAGATGGCGACACCATTTTCACTACTTGAATTTTATTCTCTCCGTAACCAACTTTATGGTATACTGGTGAAATGTGTAGCATTTGTTAATTCCATTAGAGACTGGAATTGAGAACCTATCTATTTCTTGCTGAGGAGTCCTAATAAGGACGAAACCGGTCCAAGAATGATGTTCTCCTTGGTTAGCAAAATCGAAGTAGAGAGTGTTGAAAATTAATTTCTATCTCTGCTGTTTTTCCTTCGGATGTAATTCAATGCCTGTTGTGGTATTAGCCAAAGGAGTAGTTGTTTTCGGAAGGGGAAACGGTCGTTGTATTTTATGTGATATTCGGCTTAAAATTCATTTTATTTCACTTATTTATTTTATTACACTACTATTCTAATTTATATATATGTCTTTGAATCGTTCACTATTTATATTCACAGTCCAATACTTTATTGTCAGCTGTCTGTATATTACTGATTACCTGTATTCTTCCACCAGTATTTATATACATAGTTTAAATTATTGGTGGGGCTCCGAAACGTTCTCGCCAAAAATTAGAAACACTATCACGTTATATTTGGAATACACTAGAAACATTATCCCGTTCTTTCTCGAATAATCATCTAAAGCACCTCCGCCATAGCCGTCACATATGTTTGGTCTTAAGGTGTTTAATTATGTATAATATTAGGACAAGTTGAGCCTCAAAGGCCAAATAAGACAGAAAGTTACTTGGAGGATTAAAGCATGATTGAACAATGAAATGGCTCACATAACAATATAATTAATCTCAATCACTAAAACAATTAGTTTGAATAGTAGCCAGGTAACAAAAATATGAACTGTGATTGACGGATTTCATTTTTTTCAGTGTTATTACTAGATAAACTGAATATGAAACATATTTGTTTAGTTAAACGCTATGGCATAATTTTTCGTTTTGTAGTCTGTGCGTAGGTAATATCCATGTATGATACTATAGAAAGAAGGTATGATATAACGCCGATTGATACTATGTCACGGTGACGTATTGTGGTGTAAAGGCGTGGCTTTCACAAATTTGGGGTATCAGCCGAACGAAAACTGCGCGTGAAAATAAATTTTAATCTGCTTATGGCCAATCTACACCACAAAACGTTATACGCGAACTCGGAGAGATTTCGTCGGCTAAGTATCATACTTCTGTAATTTTTTTATCATAATATCCATGTGGATGTAAAAAAATTCTTATAATGTTCTCATTTTTAATTTTACGTTAACTAGGCCGTTTTTTATTTTATTAAAATCGTCAGAGCTCTAAGCTGTTGCTCAGGACTTTCCTGAAGAAAATATTTACCTTCAAGACTTATCTGTTGATTTTGCAAATTATATTGGCTTTCTTGGAGATGATTTAAAATTTTATTTACTCAGTTCCCATCATCTGCTTCCAAATTTCCTTTTGAAGTTTTTAAAATTGTTCCGAACCCATTTATTAAAACAATATCAAAAGTATATATAACGTTTTTGATTAAGGTTGTCCCAGATGTCAACCATGTGGCCTCGGTTTATTCAAGTGGGGATGGGAGTGAGTAGTTACGAATGTAATCTGGGATTACTAATGTTAGTCTTATGGGAGGGCGCTAATTGGATTTAACTGAGCCTAATGGATATAGTAGAACTATCCTATCTTAAATCTAATCAAGAATCAGGAAATTAAAGATATCCTTAACTTACACTTCTTTTTATTTTATTTAAATTTTATTTCATCAAAATAAACGCTAGTCTCACTTGAAATGAAAATAAAATAAGTTTTTAATCCGCGAATCAGACCAAGTAATTTTACTACTTAAATACAAGAATTACTCACTAGAATTAGACCAAAGTAACTAAATTAACAAGAGACCTGAAGCTCATCGTACACATATACAGGATGTCTGTAAAAGGTCTTTACAAAAACATACCACATATTCCTTAGACCAGAATAAGTCGATTTAAGTAAAATTACCTTTGTACAAAGTTGCTTCGTTTGGGCTCCAGAGGGCCTTGAAGTTACAATTTTTAAATCGTTTTTCCCATATAAATTTAAAACGGCATATGCGATTTTTCTGAAATTTGGTATATTGGTAGAGTTTTATATGGAAAAAAAATGGTTTTAAAATTTTGTCCGATAATAATACATAGGCGTAGAACTTGATTTTTTAAATAATTGCACCTTTAAAAATTCTACGCCAATGAAAGATTGCGCAACTCATTTACTTTAAAAAAGGTACTCTTGATAAGACTCGATTACTCTCATGGTTTTCGCCAAATTTCTGTTTTAATAATTTAGAGTGTATAGGTTTCACAAAAATATTTATTTACAACATAATCAAAATAGAGATTTTACAAAAATTGTTCAAAATGTTCACCATTTTCACGCATACAAAGATTTATACGTCAAAGAAAATTAGAATGTATCCTTTCCATAACTTCTTCATCAACTCTAAGATTGTTTATTGCATCTTGAATACGTTGCCAGAGTTGTTCCTTATTTTCTACAGGTTCCCTGTAAACTGTGGATTTCAGATGTCCCCATAAAAAGTAATTCATCGGTGTTAGGTCTGGGAATATGGTAGCCAGTTTACAGGTGCGTCATTACCTCTGCCTATCCATTTGTGTGGATATTGTTCATTCAAGTGGTTTCTAACGTTTAAAGAAAAATGTGGTGGAGCTCCATCTTGCATAAACCACATATCTCTCCGAAGTTGGAGAGGTAAATCTTCCAACAATTCTGGCAACGTATTTTGTAGAAAATCCAAATAATTTTCTCCAGTTAATATTCGTGGAAGTATGACAGGACCAACAATGAAATTACCAATTATTCCAGCCCATACATTAATTTTTAATTCGTGCTGAAAATGGTTTACCTTTATTGCATGCGGATTTATAACGGCATAAACATGTTCAGTATGGGTATTAGTTATATCTCTTCTTGTAAAACCCGCTTCATCGGTAAAGATAACCTTCTTGACAAAGTTTGGATCTCTTTCTCTTTGCATATTAACAAATCGACAAAAACCCAAACGAATTTGAGGATCATGGACTAATAATTCTTTTACTGGCTTCTTATGGTATGGATATAGCAATTGTTCTCTAAGCACTTTATGAACGATATCTTTACTTACTCCTAGTTTCCTTCCAATTCATCTGGTGCTTAATTCTGGATCTTCTTCAATACGTTCTAAAATGTCTTCTTCAACTTCAGGAATCCTTACAAAACGTTCTCTTCCATTATCAACAGTGTTGGGAGCAAAGGAACCGGTCTCCCGAAGACGTCTCTCAACAGCAGCAAAAGTTGGGTGGCTAGGTACACGACGATTTGGAAACCTTTCAGAGTACACCCTGACACTCTCTCGAGCATTTCCTTCACAAAATCCTAATGTCAGTAACATATCGGTATATTCTGCATTGGTATATTGTACAGCCATATTAATAAACCACGCATTTGTTTTTTTTAATTATTGAGTCAGATAGAACACTTTCAATCGTTAACAAGAGATTAGGTGTTAAAACTTGACAATATTTTTATTTAGATGAAACTATGGAAACCAACAATAAATGTTTTTGTATACGTATTGCAGGCAAATAATTAATATTCCTCAAAAAATCGTACATGGCAAGAATCGACTATTTTTGTTAAAAGTCTCAATTAGAGGTGTTGAAAAAGATATGAAAAAAGTACATTTTTATGTTTTTCATCGTATAAAATTTTGTCCGATAATAATAAATAGGCGTAGAACTTGATTTATTAAATAATTGCACCTTTAAAAATTCTACGCCAATGGCAAAAAGGGGTTTCAGTATGAAATTTGGATTGGGTACTCATTTACTACAAAATAGTACCCTTGATAACACTTGATTTACTCTCATGGTTTTGACAAAGTTTGTATTTTAATAATTATTGTTTATGTTCTAAAATTACTAAAATGCAAATTTCGCCAAAACCATGAGAGAAATCGAGTCTCATCAAAAGTACCTTTTTTAAAGCAAATGAGTTGAGCAATCTAAATTTCATACTCAAACTTCTTTTCTTCCATTGGCGTAGAATTTTTAAAGGTGCAATTATTTAAAAATCAAGTTCTACGCCTATGTATTATTATCGGATATAATTTTAATACGATTTTTTTTGCCACATAAAACTCTACCAATATACTAAATTTCAGCAAAATCGCATATGCCGTTTTAAATTTATATGGGAAAAACTATTTAAAAATTGTAACTTTAAGACCCTCTGGAGCCCAAACGAAGCAACTTTGTACAAAGGTAATTTTACTTAAATCAACTTATTTTGGTCTAAGGAATATGTGGTATGTTTTTGTAAAGACCTTTTACAGACACCCTGTATATTGAGGCGTTTCCTAAAATTTTGATAGTAACCCGTTTCAGTACGATATGTAATAAAATTAAATAAAATTAGGCTATGAAGCACATTAATTTACATATCTTACGTTATAGATATAGCGTTTTAGCTAATACAAACAAAAACTAAACACAAAACAAAATAATAAATAGTAAATCAATTTCAAAGCATAAGTCATCAGCGACGGATCAAAGGCGAAGGACTAAAATGCGAAAAAACGTTAAATTTTGACCGTAGAAAAAGGCGTTAGTTTCTGTCGTACATTATAAACATATCAGTAGGCATAAGGTAACCATATAAAGTAAAACTAAAATAATAAATTTGTGAAATGTAAGTTAAATTCAAACAAGGTTTCATAGTAACATTATAGTGTAAAAAAATTAACTTAGCTGTTCATTCTAAAGTTTTAGTATGACTACAGAAAGGGACATAGCTTCTTCCTCTCCACTTTATTATCATGATCCCGCAACCAAATGAGATTTTATGCCCTTCTACAGATCTGGGACTGTAATTACTGAAGAACCATATAGGATAATTATCAGCAACCATGACGTGACACAAAATTGTTATTATAAGCCACAGCTTATAGCAACTGAGTTAAAGACTTAAATAGTCACTAACGTGAACCCTCTTTTGCGAAGGTTATTGGCGCCACGCTTTCTGGACTAGGTGTAGGTCTTCAAATAATCTAACCTGTCTAAAACACCATCCAAATGAACAGCAGAAACATTTACTTCAAGAGCTTGAAGCTGGGAATTTCAGTAACCACCAAAAAGCGTCAAACCGCAAGAAATACTTCTCTTCAATGAGAGCTAGGTCGTCGCGTCACAACCAACAAAATAACCTCACTAATTGCACAATCTAACAAAATATTGCTCTCAGCAAGCAACCTAGAATATAGTTCACGCACATTTTAGATCCCAAATTTGGGATGGCACAAGTTGCCACAAATATGAAAATATGAGGCTCTCAAAGGTCATCGGCTACCACCCAAAACAACACTTTCTTCTACCCAACACCTCGAACGTCCACGCGCAAGTCAATCCGGAATCAAGATTTATTGATAGCCAATCAAATTTAAAGATACTGTATCACAGTACCACAAACTAACATACCTACTTTAACTAGTCACAATACGATAACAGAAAAGCAATATCTATAGTACCAACTAACAGATCCCTGCTGACCAATAAAAATCAATTCGTCCATAACACCTAATTACACTGTTAGGTATAAAGTGTACTAGAATATCTACTTCAAATACACTTAGAACCTTTATCACACACCAAATCAAAAATAAGAATTTACTCTTATAGTGTAACTATGAAGACTACTAAAAAGGAGGCGGATCGGCAATGGTCAAATTTTAAATTTCCATCCTTATTTTTATAAAGTTTTCTATGTAAGTCAATGTAAAATAAAGTGTTATTTAATTAGATATTTTTACTTATAATTGTCTCCTAACATTTAGTAACTTTAATTTTTATTAACTTAAGTTCAATTTATACTGTTTTCAAACTGATCTTCAATCATTTATGAAGCCTACCTTTCGTTGACCATCCTAATAATCACTGTGTTTATCCGGTTGTAGAAAAGGCAACTCAGCACACAGCTGTGTCGTAAAAGGCGAAATGCGTACATTTATTTTACTTTGTTGCGGCCTATATGGATCTAGGCAGTAATTTGTCTTTACTATATCTTTATTATTTTTCTATAATTTTCGCTTTCATCTTTCCCTTCTAATTTTTTTAAATAGGTACCATGTATGGGGCATGGCCCACTCACGTCTTTATACTTCAAGTTCTCTAGCCTAATATGGATCTAGAGTCATTGTCCTTTAATCTACTCTCCAAATTCCGATGTTCAATAATTTCCCAAAACCAAATATACTTAAGTCTCTTAGGACCTCTGTAGGGTCCGTAGCCTAAGAAGCCTGGTATATCCCTATATTTCATTATTATATATTTTTAGTTTTTTTTTATATATAATAAGTCTGGTCTAACCCGGGTTGACTCCAGAACCAGTCAAACGCTTCTACTTGTCATATTGTTTTGTGTCAGTCTATCTATATCATTTGTCTGCTGTCAATTGTCAAATTTAGGTACGCTTGTCACCTTTTGGACGTTTTACTGGAAAAAACGTGTATTATTTTTACTTATTTGTACAATTGTTTATTAACATTTTACTTTTTAATCAACCTACTGGGGTTCAGTGCCTTTACCACCCCTTCATTTTTATATATAGTATTGTTTGATAACAATTCTCTTTCATCAAATTGACTCCATGTGGACGGTATCATAGATGTATTGTAAGTCGTTTGTCATGATTTAATATCAATAAATTTCAATTTGTAACGCCTTTTAAGACGGCTCTGAAGATGACTTTATTAAGCTGAAAGCGCTTAGCCTAATTTTTTTAATAAAAACGTTTAATTTTTTGCACACTTTTGTACCATTTTTACTTTCATTTTACCAGTAGTGTGTACACCACTCTTAGTCTACTTATTTAGCACTCTATTCATCCCAGATTTTCTAAAAAAAGTCTAAATAGTCTAATTTATGTCAAATGGGGTAGAACTACTAAATAAAAAATGCAAAGAAGGTTAATACTCTTAGTTGAGAGTCATACAAACATTTTGATAGTAAACCAATTTTCAACTTTTCGGTTCAGATTACACACATTTTAAAAAATCAGGTAATTTTTTGTTAGATTGCAATTTTTTGCAATTTAACCCTTTTACCGACACAAAGAAAAAATGCTTACATTATCCCGAAATTTGTTGAAAAACGTAAATATTGGGTCACGTGGCCGAAATCCTTAGACCGAAATTAACAAAATAGGATGACAGAAAATGCTTGCAAACAGATTTTCTATTAAAAAAAATCATCGATACGCAACAGTACTTTGAATTTGACAGGTAATAAGACAGTGTGACAGGCTTTTGGTTTCACCTATAGTAAATCAGGTAGTCTTTATGGCGCTAGGATGATGAATTCAAAATAGTGGTTGCTCTGGCGCCAGTTTTGGTAACAGTTTGCTCTGCGACCCTGTAGGATACCAGAAAGTACTTAAGATATACTCAGTGGAGTTAAAAATACCTCCAGAAAGTAACTGCTAAAGGTAGCCACTAAATTAAGATTAAGACACTTATCCCCCTTATACCTCGTACCCTACGGTACCCTGAAAGAAAACGGTTAAGATTCAGTAATAAAAAAGACACAGGGATAAATTACACAATATATATTTACAAAACAAAACTAACACCTCATGAGCGGTATCCGGTATGAAGAAAAGAAATTCTCAGTAAAATTAAATTTTGTTGGAAATATCGGTTGAGTAGTACAAGGAAAACAAATAATTGAACGGGAATTTATGATTCCCCCTGTATACATAAAATATATTCCCAATAGAACAAAATTTAATTAAAGCAGCGGTTAAGCAATACAAGCCAAATAATTGAACGGCAATTTATGATTCTCCCTCTATGCGAAAAACAAATTTACAATAAAATACAATCTAATTAAATTCTACTGTTAAGTAATTCAGGGAAAAATAATCAAACGACAACTTATGGTTCTCCTTGTATAAAGAAAATAAATTTTTAAATAAATTAACATTTTCCAGAAAACAAAGTAAAGTTAAAATAAATAAATCTACCAATAAGGAGAATTAATTTTCAAAAAAAAATTAAATTGAAATAAATAAAACGGTTCAATAATTCAGGAAACAATTATGATCTTCCCTGTATTCAGAAAATAAATTTACCAATAAGTAGAATTAATTTATCACTAATTAAAATTTAGTTAAATACAATAGATGATTTATAAGGAAACTACAAAGTAAAAAACCTTTATATGGAAATTTACAACGCTCTCGGTATTCAATTATCTCTATTCATAGCATATGAATTCATAAACTTAAATTAATTAATCGGTGCATAGCTTTAATTACTGCTTAGTCGATCGTAATATCAAATTGGCTATGCATTTGCTAATTAAATATTAAAAGATTAATTGGTAATGCAGTCTATTCCTAATTAATGCAATCCTATTTAATGACCAATGGAACAATAAACGTTGTGGAATAGTATTTATACTACAATAGGTTACATACCTACGTTAAATTTTGAATTCTAAAAATTTAAGCAGATGTAAATCGACAAAAAAATTTAGCTGATTAACTGATTTTGTTTGGTATTTAAAAAAAGAAAAAATAAAATACCTAAGTGTGTATATGGACGTACTCGTATAAGTTACAACTGTATCGTTCTATCATGATCAACTGTACTTCTAGCCATGAACAAACCAAGGCAAGACTGCAGCAAATAAAAGTATCAAGTCTACACGCTACGAAGTAAGGTGAAATATTTAAATAATCGGGTTCCATATTCAGCTAATAAAAAGAAATTTTAAGATTTTTACAGACCAATTTCTCTATTGACTCACTTATCAAAAATTTTTGAGTCGCTGATAAAAAATAGACATTACCTATGCAGTTTGGTTTCAAAGAAGAAAAATCTACAGATGATGCCGAATTAGCGTTGATAACCCAAATACATCAAAGTCTGGAGCACAATCAACCATGTTTATGTCTATTTCTAGATCTTAGTAAGGCGTTTAATACCTGTGATCACCACTTGCTCTTACAATGTCTAGAAGACATAGGAATAAGAGGAAACTGTTTATCTTTATTTAAAAGCTACCTAACCAGTAGATATCATGTACGAGTAAATGGGGAAACTAGTAGTCGACAGATAATTGAGTAATGCAGTATCTTAGGACCCATACTGTCCAACATATACATTAATGGTCTGTTTTCCGTCGAGAGCAGAGGTAATGTTTTAGAATTTGCAGATGATATTGCAATTTTTTATAATGCTGAAAATTGGAATAAACTTAAAAATATATTAAAAAAAGATTTCATTAAAATAAAAGGTTCATTTGATAACACGTCTCTCAATTCAAAGGTAGAAAAAATTAAATACTTACCATTTAGCTGCAATATTAGAGTTCTTCCTCCATTTAATCAACTTGATGTACAATTTAATGGACAGCCCTATGTGCTTCAGCAGGTATCCGAAATTAAATATCTTGAAATATATGTAAATAGTCATTTGAAATGGGAATTCCATATCAACTATACTATTAAAAAACTTCAAAGCATTCTGTACAAATTCAAATATTAAAAAAAATACCTTCCAGAAAAACACTCTACTATGCTCTCGCAGAAAGCCATTTTAGGTATGGTAATATAGTTTGGGTAAATGCTTTAAGGTGCCACGTGGCTGTGAGTTACTCTTTTCATTGTCCATATTCCGTTCTTCTAATCTAAGCATTTTTTATTCAAGAAATTAATTAGTAATATTTTTTTGCATATTCTATTGTATACATTTACGTAGAAAGCAAAAGTCTAGTTTTATTTTAAATAGAACATCCTCTAAACAACTACATGGTTATCTTTATTTCCACTAACAAGGATGTGAAGCATAATTAATGTATCAAACAACTTACCTGAAGGAAGTTCGATCCTAATTATGCGAGCATCCTTGTTAGTGGAAATAAAGTCCCACCTCCACCATATTTATATTATTTTTAACCCCAAACTCCTAGGCTGCACAACAGGTAATGAGAAATGTAGACAGGTAGCGATAGAGTGTGACGTAAAATTTTAAATCTAAACATGTGGGTCAGCAGCGTAACATAGGTATACTACATGGTTATCTTTATTTACACTAACAAGGATGATCGCATAATTAGGATCGAACTTCCTTCAGGTAAGTCGTTTGATCCATTAATTAATATTTAAAATATTGTCAAAACAAAAGAGCTTTCACCAAAGGATGTTTTTCCTTGGGGAAAAATTAACCTACAAACTTCAATTTCAAAAACTTGTACTATAGAACGCAATAGGTATTTGGCTGCTAAATAAAATTAGTTCCTGTCCTCATATTTTTTAGGACCCAAATAATGGTTTATCTAGATTCGTCTTTAACAAATATATAGATCCTCGCATTTCAAACTGGAAGATCTCTGGTCTGTCGAGAATATTTTGTTAAAGGACAACTTTATGTCAAAAATGTTATTAAAAGATGTCTAATCGGTTTGTTCCAACAGCTAATCGGATCATCAGGACGTCAAACGCTTGCGCATTGAAAATAGTCCTACAAAGCCATAGATAATCCGATCAACTGTCAGTAAAACGTTCCAAAGTATTTTCTGATTCGTACATGAATGAGTCGGCGGATTGTCAAAACGATCAGAGCTTCATCGCTTGTACAATTAAAGGTATTTAAACGTATCTTCTCGTTCGTGCTAATTGTTTGTAATTGTTGGGATTGGGTTTCTATTTCTTTCAATTAAAATAAATAATTTTTGTTTTTATCTTGTGTACGGTTTTTTTTATATAAAATATAAAATTGTACATTCACATAGATCGTTCGAAGCAGCTAAATAAATGTATTTTGTTGTATTTCAAATAATGTTTAAAACATCTATTTACCAAACATGTGTTTGGTATGTCCAATTTCATTGCATTTTGCGTTCCAACAAGGACAAGTCGCTAATTAAACAATGGACGAATAAATGGACTGACATGCGTAGTGATTAGTTTATGAATGCATCCATGCACGAGTCAGAGACACATCAGAAAGGAGCTGTTGGAACAAACCTATTATCTCATCTCAATACACAAAAATCAGGGCAGTACTTGAGATTTTAAATTAAAAAACAAAAACTTACGAGTGTGAGTGTTTTGCTTTTGGTTTGACCATTTGCAAACACTTTAAAACCGATAGTGCATCAACTAAGGCTTTTTCGAATAACCTTGTTATTATCTTAATGATTTCCTAATTACATCCAAATCTGGTGATGAGTATTTCAAACATTGTAATACCACGATAAATTCTTTAAAATCTCTAGGACTTGTCCTAAAAAAATAGTTTTTATGTGTGCAAATATTTGAATTTTATATTTAATAAAAAAAACTTGACAATATACATATATAATATAATTTATAAGGGGATTGCCAAAAATGTAATAGCAGATTACTAAAGAATAACTAATATTGACACAGAATATTCACTAATTAACCCTCTTTTTGAAAAAATAATCTCTTTAGGACAGCCTTCCATAGATTTGTTTGCGGCACAGCAGAACACCAAGTGCAAAAAATGTGTTTCCTGGAAACGAGAACTCAATTGTTACGTAGCTGATACATTTATTGCATAGGTACGAAACGTACTTAAAAGTACTAAAAAGTACTAAAAAGTACTAAAAAGAACTAAAAAGTACTAAAAGTACTAAAAAGTACTAAAAAGTACTAAAAAGTACTAAAAAGTACTAAAAAGTACTAAAAAGTACTAAAAAGTACTAAAAAGTACTAAAAAGTACTAAAAAGTACTAAAAAGTACTAAAAAGTACTAAAAAGTACTAAAAAGTACTAAAAAGTACTAAAAAGTACTAAAAAGTACTAAAAAGTACTAAAAAGTACTAAAAAGTACTAAAAAGTACTAAAAAGTAATAAAAAAGTACCAAAAAGTAATAAAATTATGAATAACCAAGCAGAAAGCATAGTGATTGTACCAAAATGGAAAACTCAACCATCCCATGTCACAAAAAAGTTTTTTACAGTATATCAAAACTAAACCTAATTATGCACTGCAGCAAACCTTCATACTATTTATAGAGTTCTGCCCTAGCTTTCATTATAAATATTTAAAAAAAAAATTGTTAATTTCAACCACAGCTTTCATTATAGAAATTCTAAATAAATTCTGTTTGGTCAAAGTATATTCAAATTTGAGAACAAACCATAGTTTTAAAATACTGAGTAGTTT
This sequence comes from Psylliodes chrysocephalus, assembly GCA_927349885.1. NCBI lineage: Eukaryota > Metazoa > Arthropoda > Insecta > Coleoptera > Chrysomelidae > Psylliodes > Psylliodes chrysocephalus. The sequence continues at coordinate 38,333,963 of OV651816.1, read as the reverse complement.
CTATCATTTTAAAAACTTAAATACAACACAGCTAAGAGAAAAACTTGTTATTTTTACAGCCCAATAGGTGAAAGCTGACAGTTTACACATTTTCATTGACGAAATGCTAAAATTTCGATTTTACAATGAGCTCAGCCTTTATTAATATTTTCGTTCTTCTACGAATTACCTTAATTTATGCTCGCCAAAAACAATTTTTATTTTATGTTAAAAAAAAGTCTCACAGGTCCTCAGGGCCTTTTATTATTCTGAGTAATTTGGACAGGCAGCGATAGAGAATAGGATAAAATTCTGACGATCTAAACATGTGGATCAGCGGCGTAACACAGGTATACTACATGGTTATCTTTTCACTAACAAGGATGCCCGCATAATTAGGATCGAACCTTTAGGTAAGTCGTTTTATCCATTAATTCTTCACTTGATCCTGCTTTCGACCAATCGAGTGGAAAAATAAGTGTTGTATTACCGCTGTGGTACATAGATTACTATGACTGCGAAATAATCTAATTTCGATACAAATAAATATAATATCGTAGTATATCGATATTTTTTTTAATTCCAATTAATGACGGTCCCAATTATTGGAAAATATAACTTGTGCTTCCTCTCACTCGTGGCAATTTTGTCATTGTGACTGACATTCGTGACAACTCAAAAAATTGTCGACATTAATCGTACCCTTGATATCAACATTAAAATTCCATTCACCCTAATCAACTTTTTAGGTAGGTAGATAATGTTCCTTCGCTTCCCTCCCCTATCTTAATTTGACCTGCCACTATTCATACTGGTCTCATCGTTAGTTGTCAGTCCCAATGATTATTACATATTGTTTCTAAATATTTATTCACCCTGTGGTCGGGTTTCTGCTCTCTTTACTAGTTTATGTGACAGGAATTCGTGCAAATTTCTCAATTCAAGTGAGTTTCGCCGCGATAGTAAATTTGGTTTCCGCAGCATTTTGGGCCCTTTCATCACTGCTTAGGATATTATATATCTCGACATAATTCGGTTTATCTAATGGATGTGAATATATTCAACCAATGAGATTCTTGTCTTTGATACGGTATAGCTTTTGAACTGCTTATAAATGAAATCTAAATATGTTGATTTCGAGTATTTGGATTTATTTCTAGACGGCACCATACTGAATATATTTTTTTAGAATAAAGGATTGATTAATCATTTGGTCAGAGTTTTAATTAACAATTAAAGGTTTCAAGCAGAAAAAATTTATGGAATTATTAAAAATAGAATAATAGTATATAAAAATGCATTATTTTTTAAATGAGACAAATGAGGGTAATAAGGCCAGCCTAATTAATGTATTTTAGTATTCCTATAAATTACGAATAATCTTGAAATCTAGAGAAAACAGTCGAGAAACCGTTGAAGTAAGTCACTTTGTGGTACAAAAAATTACTTTCAGTGCTACATACTACTTTGAGTTAATTTACTGGAATGAGTGCGATGTGACATCGCCTCCTATTTTAAGGGATTTTACTGATGATAATTTTAGGGAACTTATAAACAAAACAGAAATTTTAGACATTGATTTTCCGAAGTCCTTGCCATACTCAATCCGTGGAGAGATGCGTAAAATTAGTTACAGAGTCATCTTCTTTAATAATTGATCCAAAATTAACAAATGGTTTTATTCCCTCAAGAATAAAATCAGAAGAAATACCAACATTTGAAAACAAACGACAGTTTAAAATTTAACAAATGTTTTTTTATTACTATGTTGTTTTGTTGTGTTAGCTTTTTATATTTGATTTGTGTTATGTAAAGCTACCTTTACTTACTAATATTATAGTTGGCAACAATGAATGCCAATGTCAACTTCACTAATAGTCATTGTCAACTGGTCACTTGTCAATTGGTCGTTCTTGAAATTACACGTTTCACAATTAGGTATTCCAAACTGAATGGCTACCAGTGGGTTTTGGCAGGTTATGATATGGCAAAATTATGGCAACCCTGTAGGCCTGGTGATTTGACAAGGTCAATGAAATAGATAGTTACATGGATTGATCATCCATATTTTTCAAAATAAATACAAGAAGTAAAAATGTAAGCAATTATTTTTTTTTAAATATCCAAAGGCTGAAAATTGGTTTTAAAACACATTTTTGCTAAACTGATTCAAATTAATAAATATTTGCCAGGCAATATTGCCGCTCGCAAACGACCAGCTTTGAGCAATCTATATAACTATATATGTATCGTTGACCCTGTTAATGACAACAGGGTTACCATATCTACACTGTCATTTCCCACTGGTAGCCATTTGGACAGGTCGTTGGAATGCCTAATGAAATGATTTTAACTCACCTTAGGTTTAAAAATACGAAAAAAAGTATAAATCAATTATATATTTTAATTAAATACTTTTTAAAAATAAGAAAACGAGTCTTTCATTAAATTTAACCTAAAACTTGAAAATTTTATTATTTGACATTTCTTTTCTGGATAATAAGCAGGGTTGCCAAGATTAATTTATTACTTGTTACTATTTTTGCCGTTACCCGTAATATTTAAAAAACTAAGTAATCTGGGTATTAACAGTTTAGATTTAGATGTTCATTTATTTTATTCTAGAACATTTTTCTCAGAATAATAATTGTAAATGTTATCCACAATTTTGTCTTGAATTATTTATAGTGTTTTTTAATAATCAAAATTATGGAAGTGAATAGTATTAATGGTATTAATCAAATTATTAACAAGAATGATGCTGATTTAGTGAAATACAAGATATTAATTTAATAAAGTCAAATCTTCATTGCAAGAGAAGATCTTGCAGACGACTTTGTAAGACCAGACAAAAGAAAGGAGCAAACAATTTAAATACGGTTTTTTATTGCCCAAAATGTAGAACTGACTACTCATTATTTAAAAATTCATTTTTTGAGAAGATGAAAATTTCGGTGAGAAATACAATTTTATTGTTTTGGTGCTGGGCATGCCACTTAAGGGTAGTTTCTACTGCAGAAATGCTGGGAGAAACTAGAGAAAGAGTGGTGCAGCAATACAGATACATTCGGGATGTTATAAGCTGGAAACTGATTAAAGAAAATGATCAGTTCATTTTAGGTAATTTTTATTAATTTATTAATAGGCTCAACTTTCGTTTAGCCTAAATATGTGCGTAACATGATCTTATGATGTGAGTGGACAATAGGCGCGCCCGGCCGACGTTTCGAAATTGGCGTGAGCGTATTTCGAAACGTCAGCTGGGCGCGCTCGCTTCACTCGCTTTCGTCTGTAGTGGTTAAGAGGTGGATGGGAGGAGTTTAGCGTAATCTTATAATGTAAGTGCAAAAAGGCACGCCCGGCCGACGTTTCGAAATTCGCGCGCGCGAATTTAGAAACGTCGGCCAGGCGTGCTCACTTCGCTCGCTTTAATCTGTAGTGGTTAGGAGATGGATGAGAGGAGTTTAGCGTGATCTTATAATGTAAGTAAAAATGAGGTGCGCCCGACCGACGTTTCAAAATTCGCACGCGCGAATTTCCAAACGTCAGCCGGGCGCGCTCACTTCACTCGCTTTCCTCTGTAGTGGTTAGGAGATGGATGGGAGGAGTTTAGCGTGATCTTATAATGTAAGTGAAAAAAGGCGCGCCCGGCCGACGTTTCGAAATTCGCGCGCGCGAATTTTGAAACGTCGGCCGGGTGCGCTCGCTTTCCTCTGTAGTGGTTAGGAGCTAAATGGGAAGTGGGTGGAAGGAGCTTAGCGTGATCTTGTAAGTGGAAACAAGGTGTGCCCGGCCGGGCGCGCTTCGTTCGCTCGCTTTTCTCTATATTAGTTAGGAGGTAGGTAAGAGGAGCGTAGCGTGATATTATGTAGATGGTTGCCATGGTAATAGTTTTTACGTAACTGATTGACGAATCTGTAATAACTAAAAGGAAATACAATCGGGGTCGGTGTATTCCGGAAAATGGATTCTCGGAATCTACGACATTACGCAAAAAAAAAGGTTATATAACATATGTAAAAAACAGGAAACAAACAACTTTGATACCAATAATTCGCCGCATTGTTCGTCCAGGTACTGAAATTTGGACTGACCAATGGAATGGATATAATCAATTGAAAAATATTGGTTATATTCATAAAACAGTTAACCATTCCAAATATTTTAGAGATCCCGAGACAGGTGTCTGTACGAACCATGTGGAGGGTTATTGGTCATGCTTAAAACGTTATATTAGACAACTTGGTGTCATGAATTCTAAGTTTTTGCCGGAATACATCGACACTTTTATGTGGAAGGAAAGATATGGAAAAAGTGCCAAAGATAGATTAAAAAATTTAACTTTGCACATATCACAATAATATTAATGGTTCTTTCTTTATATGTTTAATTTGTTCTTGTTTATTTGTTTTAATTAATCCAATTTTTTGAAAAATTCCCATTTGTAATATATATTGTTTAAGCTGATATGATCATATTGTATTGTTTGATCTATGTTAGAGGTTGGGGAGTGATGTTTGATATCGATTATACTATTTGAGCTGCAATGATTCCAGGCCGTATGATCGAGTAGCGGAGAATTTAGAGTGAACAGTTATGTTGAATGAGTCAAAAAAACTTACAATAAAGGATTACTGTTTAATTTTATAAACAATTATATAAACTGATATGAACAGATAATATTCTTTGATCTGTGTTAGGGGTCGGTGAGCGATGTTTGATACAGATTCAGGCATTTTATCATAACATTCTATTATTATTTATTTAAATAAACTAATCATAAAATATGATAATTTACGAGTTTAAGAGTTAGTTTTTCTTACATACTAAAATACTTGGCAACCCTGTACACATATGTCAAAAGATTTGATTAAAAATGTGCAATTTTTGAGATTTTAACATTAAATTTCTTGCTTAATCGTGGATAATCTCCAAATTTTTTTTAATTTTCATGATATATAACTTCTCCACTTTCTAATAGTACAAAAAATATTTTAAAATTCGTGTGTCTTTTAAGTCGAATGTAACCCACTTGTACTTATCAGGAAGTTGTAAATCAGTTTGAAAAACATTGTAAGTCAAAGAAGAACCTTACAGTGGAAGGGCATAATTTTTTAACTAGGACTCAAAAAGAAGAATCTGTAGAAGACTTCATAACAGTATTGAAGAATCTAAGTCTTTTATGTGAGTTGAGTACTCTTAAGGAAAGTTTGGTATGTGACATGTTTATAATAGGGTTAAGTTCTAAGCTACAATCAATTAAAGAAAAATTGTTAAGGGAAGAGACACTAAATGTAGAAAAAGTTTTAAATATTTCAAAAAGTATTATTGTTACACAAGTACAGGCTCAAAATTTAAATAAAAACAGTTAAGCGGTTGTCTATAAGGTGGAAAATAAAAGAAATAGTCAAGGGACTAAATTTAAAAATAACCAGTCCAATTATTTTAGTCAAAGTAATAGGCCTAAAAATAATCAAAATTATTCTAGTAGCCCTGGCACTAGTTTTGAAAATATTCACTATAAAAATAGTCCAAGTGTTAATTACCAAAATCATGGATATAATCATAACTATAGAATTTGTTAAGGGTCAAGATCAATCTGAACAGGAATAAGCCTAATAATTATTATCCTAAGTACCAGTCTAACAATGGTAGTCTGTGTGGTCAGATTCACAGGGATAAATGTCTTGCTTTTGAAGTTTTATGTCACTCTTGTAACAAAAGGGGTCATTTTGCAAAATATTGTCATAATTCTCAAGTCAGAATGGTAAATTCTAATAATGATGGTAATTTTGAATCCTGTTTTGTAATAAAGTCTATTATTAAGGTCGATAATGTTGACAGTAATAATGTATGGTCGGTCAATTTAACAATAAATGAATTAGAAATAAAATGTATCTTGGATACTGGTGCAGAGGTTAATGTTATATCTTTTATGTTATTTAAGGATATTAAGTTGACAGTAATAATGTATGGTCGGTCAATTTAACAATGAATGAATTAGAAATAAAATGTATCTTGGATACTGGTGCAGAGGTCAATGTTATGTCTTTTATGTTATTTAAGAATATTAAGGTCAATACTAAAATTTTACCTACCAATATGAAACTAAGGTCATTTTCTAACAATGTGTTACCAGTCATAGGTCGAGTCATTTTAAACTGTGTTATAGATGGTAAAGCAGTAGAATTAGAGTTTATATTGGTGGAAATGTTTTGCCAAACTATTTTAGGTCTTAACACGTGTCAAAAATTACAGTTAATTAAAAAAGTTTCAATAATTGGTCATGAGTCAGTAGTAAACCAATTTACAGATGTTTTTAGTGGTCTAGGTTGTTTACCTAATAGTTGTAAAATTGAAATAGATAAAAATATACCTCCAGTTGTTGAGCCGCCTCGTAGAATACCATTTAGTCTGCATGACAGACTTAAACAAGAGTTGGACAGAATGTTATCTATAGGGGTTATAGAAAAAGTTAATGAACCAAGTGAATGGGTAAATTCAATTGTCATTGTAGAAAAGAAAAATAAGTCATTAAGAGTTTGTCTAGATCCAAGGAAATTAAACAAAGCTATAAAACGCAGTCATTATCCTATTCCTAATTTTAAATAAATTCGTTCAAAATTGTCTAATGCGAAGTTTTTCTCAACTTTAGATGCGCATTCAGGGGTTCTGGATGATACCTTTGGATAATGGAAGCTCCAAACTTTGTACGTTTGGAACGCCTGTTGGTAGATTCAAGTTTTGTAGGCTACCCTATAGAGTTTCATGTGCTCCGGAAATTTTTCATAAAGCTATGTCTGAAATAGTATTCAATATAATTTGTCTGTATATTGATGATTTATTAATTTATAATGATTCTTTAGAAGATCACATTGCTATTCTGAATGAAGTTTTAGAAAAAGCCAGAGACTTCAATTTAAAATTTAATTTTGATAAATGTAATTTTTTAATGTCTGAAGTCAAATATCTCAGTCACATATTTTCTGCTTACAGGATTAGTACAGTATATGTCAGTTGCCAGTACCGTCCTGTCTAGGTGATGTTAGGAGATTTCTAGGCATGATCAACTATTTAGGACCTAGTTAGTTTACTTAGTAAACCTCTAGCTGAAGTTTCAGCAAAACTTCAGAGAATGATGTTAAATCTTCAAATTTTTGACTTAGATGTAATTTATGTTCCCGGAAAATTCTTATTTATTGCAGATACTTTGAGTAAAACTCCTGATGATTCTGCAGATAATTTTGACACTATTGAGGAGGAATTGAATATACAATACATGCTAATTTACTTGGAAATAACGTTGCTGTTTCACCTGAAAAATTAGATAAAATTAAGTCAGCTACTAAGTCTGACAAAATTTTACAGTCTGTAATTAATTACTATATGAATGTTTGGCCAAATTCTAAAAATGGTGTAGAGTCAGAAGTAAAACCTTATTTTAATTATCATTCTGAAATACACGTCGTCAATGAAATAGTCTTTAAAAATAACCAAATTATAATTCCTAAGTCTATAAAAAAAACTATAATAAATATCATACATGAAGGTCATTTAGGTATTGATAAATGTCTACGTCTAGCTCGATCAGCTGAGATCAGTTGTATATTGGCCAAATATGTCAGTTGATATCAAAAATAACGTTGCAAATTGTCAGTCCTGTATAAAGTTTAGAAAGTATAATAGTCGAGAGTCTCTTTTGCCACATGAACCGTCTACCTTGCCATGGCAAAAAGTCGCCATTGATTTTTTTCATTATTCTAAAGTTACATATTTACTAATAGTAGAATATTATTCAAAATATTTTGAAAATTCTCCAATGATCAATACAAGTGCTAAAGAAGTCATAATGACTCTAAAATCCATGTTTGCCAGACACAGTATACCAATGGTAATTTTGTGTGATAATGGTCCCCCATTATCGTCACAAGAATTTAGTTAATTTTTAAATGATTGGCACATTACTGCTAAAACGTCAAGTCCACATTATCCGCAAAGCAACGGACTTGTTGAAAGGACAGTAAAAACTATAAAGAGTATTTTTAATAAATTTATAGAGCACAATTCTGATCCGTATATTGGTCTTTTACAGTACACAAATACTGAGCTTGAATGTGGCTATTCTCCAGCTCAATTACTTATGTTTTGGAGTGAGGGTAGCCATATGTGAGTAGTAGGGATTACGTGTAAGGGTTAAAGAAAAGGTCCTTTATTTCTCACAAGTCAATTTAATTGGCGACCGGTTTCGAAGTTGTCACTTCATCATCAGGCACACCTAACTGGAATGTCAAGGAGTCAGTTGTAATAAAAACAATTATAAAAGCATGAACGGACTTTAACATATACAAAATAACAGAAAAAACACAAAAGAAAGTTAAACAATAACCTTGACTCACCTTGACTAATTCCATAAAGGAAGCGCTACAAAAAGTTTAACAGAACGAGTTAAAAAGTCATGTGTAATAAGTATTTTTTAAAAAAATTTTAATGTAGGTTAGGTTAAACCACCAGATGTCTGTTTGAATAAAATAATTAATTAAAACACATTTAAGACAATTATTAACTAAACAACACAAAATAGTTTTACAAGCACAAACAGTTTAAAAATTTTTAAGGATATAATGTTAATTACTGAAAGTAAAAAGTAAAAAATTATCAGACTGTCAAGACATCTATCTAGATTTTTAACGAATCAATGCAGTGAACTGTAAATTTTAAATTAGCGGATAAATAGTGTACTAACGAAGGTGTTATTTACTGAAAGTGAGTATAGGTGGCGGTGACAAAATTTATTGAAAGTAAAATATATTAAACTGAGAATGAGAAAGCAAAAAAATTTTATACTAACAAGAAAATTAGAACACTAAACAAGAAAATATGAAAATTCATATGTAAAAGGGAAATTTGAAGCAGATAATCAAAAGAAAAATTACTGTTACAGGAAACGGAAACTAGGTTGACAGTACGAATGTCAAAAAAGAAACTTACTGACTGAAGTCAGTTACTTACCACAATTAACTCTCCCAATTTAGATTTTCTTTCCATTAATTTTTGCCCATTCGCATCTTATTAAATTTTTTAGCTTATTCAAATTCTCCCACGTGGTTGTCATACGCCAAAATTTGACTTTTCTTTTTTGACATTCGTACTGTCAACCTAGTTTCCGTTTCCTGTAACAGTAATTTTTCTTTTGATTATTTGCTTCAAATTTCCCTTTTACATATGAATTTTCATATTTTCTTGTTTAGTGTTCTAATTTTCTTGTTAGTATAAAATTTTTTTGCTTTCTCATTCTCAGTTTAATATATTTTACTTTCAATAAATTTTGTCACCGCCACCTATACTCACTTTCAGTAAATAACACCTTCGTTAGTACACTATTTATCCGCTAATTTAAAATTTACAGTTCACTGCATTGATTCGTTAAAAATCTAGATAGATGTCTTGACAGTCTGATAATTTTTTACTTTTTACTTTCAGTAAATAACATTATATCCTTAAAAATTTTTAAACTGTTTGTGCTTGTAAAACTATTTTGTGTTGTTTAGTTAATAATTGTCTTAAATGTGTTTTAATTAATTATTTTATTCAAACAGACATCTGGTGGTTTAACCTAGCCTACATTAAAATTTTTTTAAAAAATACTTATTACACATGACTTTTTTAACTCGTTCTGTTAAACTTTTTGTAGCGCTTCCTTTATGGAATTAGTCAAGGTGAGTCAAGGTTATTGTTTAACTTTCTTTTATGTTTTTTCTGTTATTTTGTATATGTTAAAGTCCGTTCATGCTTTTATAATTGTTTTTATTACAACTGACTCCTTGACATTCCATTTAGGTGTGCCTGATGATGAAGTGACAACTTCGAAACCGGTCGCCAATTAAATTGACTTGTGAGAAATAAAGGACCTTTTCTTTAACCCTTACACGTAATTACTTATGTCACGAACTTTAAGAATGAAACTACCTGTCAGTGAGAATGTCTTATAACCAAAACTGATCAATTTTGATCAATATAATGAATTTATTAAAAAGAAACAAGAGAATATACAAAATCATTATAATAAATCTGCAAAAGATTTGCCTATATTAGATTGTGGAGATGAGGTTTATTATCAAAAAAGTCTTTCGTCGTCCAGTTGCCCAGCAACAATAGTTGAGGTTGGTCCTTTTCCGAGATCTTACACAGAAAGAACTCCTGATGGTGTTGAGTACCGTCGTAACGGGAGACATATTCTAAAACCGGCATCTGAAAGAGATAACTCTGCTTCTGAAACAGATACCTCTGCGTCTGAAACAGATAACTCTGTAATACGAAATAATAATGAACATCTAAGTAATCATTTAGATTTAGAATCACTTACCTCGGAACAAGATGTCAAATTCGAAACAGTACAAAGTCCTGTACATACTAGAAGTGGTAGAGTAATAGTAAGACCAAGACGGTTTACGTTTTCAGAAAATGACTGAGGTTGTTTAGGTTGAGTGTCTAGATTTTGTTGTTGTCTAGTAATATGATTTCATTAATGTTAGGTTTATATTCTAGCAAAATGTTTTCAGTTGTTCTCAATTTTGTAATTACTGGTAAAATGAAATCAGTTTTTTTTTATAAGAAAAGGGCGTGTTATGTAAAGCTACCTTTACGTACTAATATTATAGTTGGCAACAATGAACGCCAATGTCAACTTCACTAATAGTCATTGTCAACTGGTCACTTCTCAATTGGTCGTTCTTGAAATTACACTTTTCACAATAGAATGTTTGTTTTAATTAAATCTGCCAACATCCTTAAAACAAATTAAGTAATATAGGTCTGAACCTAACAATTGTCTACAATACAACAATTTGTAAACTTTTATGTTTGTTCTGTTAGCTTTTTATGTTTGATTTCTTTAGGTACTTTTTACCATTTTTTAACTAAATATATTGTTTAGTTTTTTAATCGTGTAATATTTATTTGTTCGAGCAATTTCTACCTAATATTTTAAAAACAAATGGATTAAACATTGGTTAATAGGGGTTGTAGAGGGCTGAAGATGGTATTTAAAAAAATTAATACAAACACTAAAATGTAACTTTCAGTTGGTATTGTTCGTGTACATTTTAAACTTCAACTTTTCACCTCCAAAGAAGCGGTAGAGGGCTGAAAATGTGGATTTAGCAATTTTAAAAAAATTGCTAAGATTAGGCACAGCAAAACGCAAGTTTTGATAGGTATTGTAAACTTAATATTTATATTTTTGAATATACCTATGCCTATTTCGGTCCAGCCTAAATTGTAGAATGTTTGCAATATGTACATAGGGGTAGCAAACAAACATCGAATTTTAATATTTTTCGTTTGAACATCTTCATATTGTCCACCATTGAATAGTTCGTCGTGAATAATTGGAATCGCGCTTCATCTACCTGTGACGTCTATTATTTCTGAAAAATGGGTTGACAGAAATTGTAGGCGTTTTTTTGCTTGTGATTGTCATAAAGTTGGCTTTTTGATTGTTAATTAATCTAAGACGCCTCTCTGTTATAGTCCTTGAGTTACCCTGTAATTACCAAGATGTTTTAAACCTAGAGCTACTGATGACAATAAAGAAATATTTTTATTTTCAGAGAAATTAAGTTGAAAATAGGATTGTTTTATTTGAAGAATTGTAAAAATTACTTAAACTTACCCTTTTGTAGTTTTGTTACTGACTAAACTTTGTAAAGACAATTTCAATTAGAAAAATGCTAATTTTTATAATACATCAAAATCTTAAGAAAAAAATGCGTTGGGGAATAGAGAATGCCAAACAAAATAAGAAATTAAAAAATTTATTTATGAATTGGTGCTATAAAAACAGATATTACATTTTAAAAATTGGGAATATCATAATTTCGTGTTTAGTCACATAATGTACAAATTAAATAGAAAACAATTTAGGAATTTTAAGTTTATTAAAATTGTTTAACGATGTGAAAACAACCAAACCTGTAGGAATATGATGAAGTGTATTATATGGATTCTTTAAAAAAGGGACCACTATATTTCTGCACACGTGCAGTTTTGTTTATATTAACGCTATTGATTGTTGAGTGTCCCTTTTTAAAGATGCTTTTGTTTTTTAGTCAGTCAAGACATATTCGTTGTATGGATTGGAATAAACTCAGTTTGCTACTTTATTATCGTGTTTTATTATAATTTTATATTATTTCTTACAAAGCAGCGGTTGGGTAATATTAAAATCCGTTTAAAATATTTTTTGGTTTATTTAGAAAATTATACTATGGGTAAAAGAAAGTGTAAAAAAGTGATGGTTTAACAGAGAAATTATACGACAAAATCAGTCCAACCAGCTACAGGAGGAAGCTATAAACTTCTTCTAAAGTCCAAAGCGAAGACAATGTAGTAATGGTCAGGATTAAGAGCGAGCCAACTACGAGAGGAAGTCACAAACTTCTTCCTAAGTTCCAGGGAACTTTTTCAATTGACAAAAGTCCTATTTAACAAGTATGAAGTTATAGATCTACGAGGAATTAAAATAATCACGTATGTACGGTTTTTGTTGCTGACACCATTAAACAATGGCTTATCATTACCAAGGGTAAGTTTTTACGAAATATGATAAACAGGTTATATTTTAAGTTCCTGTTATAACAAAAATTAAGTTGACGATTTTAAGTAAAAACAAAGTTTAAAGATTGTATATTATGATGATTTACATTACCATTTAGTTCCACTTTACTTGCGACGGCAAATTGTGAGTTTTTCCATAAGTTTTATTTTTAATGTCTTTTATGTAGCACGAATCTTTAACACAAAAAGATAGATAGATTTCTAAGATCAAGAGAAAGAAGTATTTTTGTATCAAACCAAAGTAATGGTATGCTTTATAGACATAATAATAAATTGTATAATATTAACAGTTTTTAACGGCTCGAAATAAAAGTATCCCATAAAATACGATGATATGTAACCATAGATGAAGTGACATTACTGTTATAAATGTTAGAATTATTATTTGTTGATTATTGTGTTCTTAATATAATATAATTAGTGAAAATTAAAAATTTTATACACAAGCAGTGAAGAAACGAATTATTATTCCATATGGCAAAAATGGTTAGTTCAGTGCAGATTTAGAACGAAAAACAAGTAATTCATGTTGGAATCGCTGACAAAATGATATACAGATAAATATAGAATTTTGTTAAAACGTTTTCTTGCCATTTTCCTAACAAATGAGTAATAGATAATCTTTTGGGGATTAGAGACTAAAAAAAATCAATATTTATTTAGACAATATATTCATTCCTTCAAATATCATTGATAAGATCATAACAAAATTAAATACAAGTAATTTAATCGATACAAGATGATTGTCTAAATTTATCTATTTGTCTAAATAATAATAATAATAATAATAATAATAATAATAATAATAATATAATATCAAAGAAGAGTATTACCGAAGAGTACGACAAATACTAAACACAGAATTAAACTCTAAGAATAAAATCATTGCTATTAACTCTTTGGCAGTTCCATTTATATCCTATAGTTTTGGCATTGTTGATTGGCTGAGATCAGATATAAAAAATATAGATCGTAAAACGAGAAAACTATGCACCATCCGAAGGCCGATGTTGATAGACTATATATTAAAAGACCCAACGGAGGACGAGGGTTAATTGAACTTGAGTCCGCATACGATCTAGCTATTGTGGGGTTAAATAACTACATATGCCTGAAAAAAGATAACTTCTGTCGACTTATCAAGGACCATGATGAGAACAAAGCCAAATACTCACTTCAAAAAATCTCTGCCAGCATTAAAACAAAGTATCTCATAAAAGACAATGAAACGCACAACAATAGACAGCTACGAACTAGAATTAAAAACACAAAAATTAAGTGTTTAGAACAAAAGCCACTACATGGACAATTCTACAAAAACCTGAGTAGACCAGCGGTTGATAAAGAAGGAAGTATGTCCTGGCTACAGAGCTCAGGCCTCAAAGATGAGACCGAAAGTATAATTGTAGCTGCCCAAGATTAGGTCCTAGCAACCACGTATTATCAGAAGAACATTTTAAAACAAAACGTTAACAGCAAGTGTAGAATGTGTTTTACAGCAAAAGAACACATCAGCCATATAATAGCCGGATGTCCTACGCTTGATCCTTCTGAATATACCCATAGACACAACAAAGTTGCTGCATATATCCATTGGACTATGTGCAAACACATAGGAGTAGAGGTAACAAATAAGTATTATGAGCATGTCCCGAATAAGGTTACCACTAAAAATGACATTGGTATGATGTGGGATATGCCTATAATTACCGATAGGACAATCTTAGCCAACAGACCGGACATTGTACTATACGACAAAGAAAACAAAATATGCCTTCTGATCGATATATCAGTTCCAGACGACTCGAACATCCTAAGCAAAGAATCAGAAAAAATTAGTAACTATAAAGACCTCCAGATTGAAGTGAGCAGGATGTGGAATACAAAAACAAAAGTAATACCGGTTATAGTGGGAGCATTGGGTACAATAAAAACTGGTCTCAACAACTATTTGCAAATGCTTCCAGGCCATCCATCTAGAAACGAAGTGCAGAAAATTGCACTTATGGGAACGGCACATATATTACGCAAGGTACTAGGGTGAAAACCTTTGATCTCTTGTTGAGATCTGGTTTCACCAGAAATACCGCCTAAACTGTAGCGGCGAGAAGAACAAAATAAATATTAATAATAATATTGTTTTTATTGACATTTAGATACATAAGAAAAAATATACATTTTTAATAAGTTAAGTACAAAATTATGAGAAAAGGCAGAGTTTGGAATTAGATTTCTATCTTCCACTTAACTTGAGTACAAATTATTTACTTCTTATATACAGTGAGAATCTTAAGTCTTACCCCCTGTTTAGTCGTGATCTAAATAATGGTTAATTAATCAGCGGACTGTAAAACTGAATAAATATACACGACTTCACTTCTTTATTGCTAAGAATTGTGTACAATATTGAAAATTAAATTGAGGTTACAAAAACGTGTTACATGAACATAAAACAAAATGCAAGTGTCCAGTCAACGGGCGGTCGGCGAATATTTTTACACATCACGGTGTGGGGATGGCACTATTCGCGGCGTTGTCACGTTGTAGTTGAGACGGAACATCCTCCCGGCCCTTGAAAGACTTCTTTCAAGCGAAAATCAAGACTCTGCTTTGGGCAGAGGGCATATTTTGGAAAATGCTCTCTTTAAACATCCACTCTTAGTACGGATTGTGGCGACTCTGGATATTCCATCTTTGCCTGGATGGAGCGATACGATTCTACCAAGGGACCAGCGAAAGGGAGGTAGATTTTCTTCTTTGATAATGACTAAATCGTTTTCCTTAAGTGTACCATGATTGGTACGCCACTTAGTGCGTTCTTGTAAGCCTGAGACGTATTCTAAGGACCAACGTGCCCAAAAATGTTGCTGTAGCTGCTGAATTCTTTCATAATGTTTAAGGCGGTTTTCTGGTATGGTTAGCAAGCTTGAGTCAGCAATCGATGTCAGTGGACGACCAAGAATAAAGTGAGATGGGGTAAGAGGAGTCAAATCGGATGGGTCTGAAGAAAGAGGGTACATGGGACGCGAATTCAAGATTGCCTCGATTTGTACTAATAAGGTGTATAACTGTTCAAAGGTGAGTAACGCATTTCCTGCAATTCTAACTAGGTGGTGTTTCATCGATTTCACACTTGCCTCCCAGAGGCCGCCAAAGTGTGGAGCATGGGCAGGAATAAAGGACCAAGCAATTCCTTCATTTTCTATAGTTTCAGTTAAATTATTGAAGTTATTCTTGAGAAAAATGCCAAGATCGTGGAGTTCATTATAGGCCCCGATAAAATTCGTGCCATTGTCGGAGTAGACACGAGATTGTTTACCTCTTCTAGCGACAAAGCGCCTGAAAGCGGCTATAGAAGAGTCCGACGACAAATTTGGTACTAATTCTATATGCACTGCATGAGTGGTGAAACAAACAAATATACAGACGTAAGCCTTAGTGACCTGACATCCGCGACCTTGCCTATCCTTAACTCTGAATGGGCCCGCATAATCTACACCGGAAACGAAAAACGGTGGCGAAGGGTTAATTCTAGTACCTGGAAGATCTCCCATAAGGGGGGTCGTTATAGAAGGTTGTGCCCTGAAGCAAGTTATACACTCGCGCACGACCTTTCTAGCTAAGTTACGACCGTTTAAAGGCCAATATTCGTATCGAATGTACGCTAATAATAATTGGGGTCCGGCATGCAATAACCTTTTGTGTTCTAATAGAAACAGATTTCTAGTAAATCGAGACTTAGAATCTAACAAAATCGGATGTTTTTGACAAATAGGGAGGTTTGAATTGGTTAATCTCCCGCCAACTCTTAAGATACCAGAGTTATCTAAGAAGGGATTCAGCTTTAGGATTTTACTTGTATTATCTAACGGTTTTTTATCGCGCAACTGACTAATTTCCCTTTCAAAACATAGACCTTGAGACATTTTAACTAAGCATAAGTTAGCGCCTTTAATTTCCGCACTGGTCAAAGGGCCACGTTTTCGTTCATTAGCGGAATTTAAACTATTTGTTTTAAAGCGTAGACAGTAGGCGATAATTCTTCGAGTTTTAGTTAAATCAAAAAAGTTTTCAATTATGTCTAAGTGTTGTATAGTAGCTTTATGAACCGCGACAACCTTTTTGATATCTTGTAAGATCGTTTGTTTTTCTGGCATTGTCGGCCATAACTGGTGAGACTGTTTTAGCCACGGTGGCCCGTTCCAATATATGTCAGTAGTTTTAAGCGAGCTTGGCGAGATACCTCGAGACACACAATCAGCGGGATTTTCATTGGTAGGTACATGACGCCAATTTTCAACACTTGTTAATTCCTGAATGGCCGCAACGCGATTAGCTACAAAAACCTGAAGTAGGTTTACAGGTGTGTTTATCCAACCCAAAACGATGGTCGAATCTGTCCAATAAGTGACACGGTTTACCTGGAGTTTCAAAGAAATAATTACTTTGTCAACTAATCTGCACATTAGTAAAGCGGCAATAAGCTCCAGACGTGGGATCGTTTCAGTTTTTATAGGTGATACTTTAGATTTAGCACAAACCAAATGAATGAATGTTTTAGCATCAGAATTTTCGGTTTTTATATATACACAAGCTCCGTAAGCTACCATCGATGCGTCTGAAAAACCGTGAATTTCTATTGAAATGGCATTTGAACAAACTATTTGTCTTGGTACGGCTAATTCATTGAAAGATTTAAGACCGTCGCGAAATCGAATCCATCGTGTGTGTAAACTGGAAGATAGAGACTCGTCCCAATCAAGTTTTTCGACCCAAATATCGCGTAAAATCAATTTGGCTAATATGATGGACGGACTTAAAAATCCCAAAGGATCGAATATTTGTGACGTTTCTGAGAGGACCGTGCGCTTTGTAACTTTAGTTGTTGGCTCAATCGAAATTTTATACAAGAAGCAATCAGTCACGGCGTTCCAAATTATACCAAGGGTTTTAGCGTTTTCGTTTACGCCGAGATCCATGAACTGCGTACCATTAGATGAATTTATAAGCCCTAAAACCTCTGAGCTATTAGACACAAATTTGCGTAACTGAAATCCCCCACTCTTCAAAATTCTAACTACGTCGTTTGCAATTTGAGCCGTTTCCTCTACGGTGGAACCCCCAGTTAACATATCGTCAACATAAAAGTTGTGTTTAATGACTTCCGAAATTTGCTCATTCGCACACTCGACTCCTAACTGATATAAGCAGCGGATGGCTAGAAATGGCGCTGAAGACGTTCCGTATGTTACTGTGGTCAGTTCGTATGTATCTATTTCGTCACTGGGGTTATCCCGCCACAAAATTCTTTGCAATGGTCTCTGAGATGGTTCTATTTTGCACATCCGGTACATTTTTTCAATGTCCCCTGCAATTACGAAATTGTGCCGTCTATATAGCAATAAAATCGAAAACAAATCTGTTTGTATGGTCGGCCCAACTATTTGGAGATCATTGAAAGAATAACCGGTACTAGAAGGACACGATGAATCGAATACGACCCTCAACTTCGTAGTTAGGCTGGAATCCTTTACTATCCCGTGGTGAGGCATATAGTATGTAGTTTGTGCATTGTCCGGTTTAGTGACTTTCATCATGTGACCTAAATCGCGGTATTCTTTAAAAAATCTATGATAGTTTTCTTTAAATGATGGGTTTTTACCGAACTTTCGCTCTAAATTCAGAAAACGTTTTTGTGCAGTTTCACGAGAATCCCCAAGAACCTCGGGATTATCTTTAAGAGGTATGGTAACTATAAATTGCCCGTTTTCGTCACGTTTTGTTGTATTAATAAAATGTGATTCTGCCAATTTTTCTTCGTTTGACCAAGCCTTTGTGTTAGGGAACTCCTCGATATCCCAAAAACGTTCTAATTGTTTTTCTATCTCATTATTTCTAGACAAATTACAACGAATGATATTAGATGTACTAGATTGTATGGGACCAGCCACAATCCAACCAAATCGAGTTTTTAGTAACATAGGACCGTAACTACCTAACTTGATTTGTCCCACACTAATAATTTCCCAAAAGTAGTCAGCGCCTATCAAAATATCTATTTTACCGAGAATATTGAAATTAGGATCCGCTAATTGTATGTTGCTCGGTATCTGAATGTTTTTAGTTTCTATTTGGTAGTTAGGCAAATTTCCAGTTGTTTGAGGAATTACGAGACAGGACATGTTGAATGAAAATGTATTAAGAATAGATTGAACGTTTAAATTAGTCTTAAATTTGATTTGAGAATAAGTATCATTCAATCCACTTACCAGTAAAGTGGTATTATTTTTCTCTAAATTTAAACGCTCGCAAAGATCAACGGAAATAAAACTACTTTGTGAGCCAACATCTAATAGAGCACGTGCTTTGTGAAATGTGTCATTTTTATCGCGAACATGAACTAATACAGTGGATAAAATAACTTGACTAGGGCTGTTTAAATGAGAAGATAACACAACCGTTTCAGTGTTCTTAGTTACTTGCTGGCTAGAACTTTCTTCAGGACCCTCAATTGGGGCTTTATCTATATGAAGAAGTGTATGATGACGACCCCTACAACGTCTACATGGTCCCGATCTACATTGTCGTATGATGTGTCCAACCCTCAAACAATTAATACAAAGACCCTTTTGTTTAACGCGTTCAAGCCTATCACTAACGCCTAACTTATTGAATTCAGGACAATCATTAATAAAATGCTGATTCCTACAAAAACTGCAACTAATATTAAAAACTGTACTCAAATTTCCATTAGAAGTTACTAAAGATTTTATCTTGCTCGATTTGAACTCGTGTTTTGGTTTTAAATCGACTTTTTTGTTTGTAACAGAGCTGACTGCAGCCTTTGCAGCTTTATTTCTTTCTATAGATAACAATAATCCCGCGCGTCTATCTAAATATTCACTAAAATTCGTAAAAGTTGGTCGATCATATTTAAGTTTGATTTCTTGCCACTTCGCGCACGTATCATCGTCAAGTTTTGAAAGCATTAAGAAAATAATAAAGGTATCCCAATGTTCTGTTTGCTCACCTAAAGTGTTTAGCGCCTTTAATCTATTAAAGGTGCTATCTAGAATTTTTCTAATTCCCGATGACGTCGCTACTTCGATTTTCTCTAAGTTAAACAACTTTTCTAAGTGATGTTGCGTTAAGTCAGTCGAATTATTGTATCTTTTGCATATAGCCGCCCACGCATGTTTATAGTTTTCACTAGTATAGTCTAAACTACCGATATGTTCAAAAACATTATGCGCAATATTACTTCTAAGATGATGAAACTTTTCAATATCAGTTATAGTAGTGCGTTGGTTGATGAGTGATTCAAATGTATCGCGAAATTCCGGCCAAGAATCTAAGGAACCGTCAAAAAACTTTAAATTTATTTCAGGTAATCTAATTTCCCTAAAGGATACACTATTTTCTAGATGTGGCAACGCCGCGGATGTCTTTGGCTGGGCTTCACTTCTATCTCTATCATTTTTTGTGCTTTGGTCGTACCCCGCGCCATTACTGTTGGCGGCACCCGCTTCGGAACCTCCGTCAACATTATACGCTTCGGCGTTCTCGCTAGCTACGATAAACTCTCTACCTATCCCTATGCAAGCATAATATTCTGTGTTGAATGTTTCTCTGATCGGTACCTCAGATGGTACGTCAACAAAATCAAATTGTTCAATTTCTAATTGTAACTCCTCAAAATCTTCTAGAACATTGGCGAATTTCTGAAGTCTTTCTTGCAAATCAAAATAAACAGCCAAATTAGTAATAGTTTTATTGCTATATTTAATATCTAAAGTGTCTAAAAATTTAGTAAAAAACAGTTAATTTTGATTTGAGAGAAGCTCGTTTTCGTTTTAATTTTTCGTATGATTCTCGATCATCTTCTGCCATTGCAAAAACACTATTTACTTATTGAAATGATTATACGAAATCAGAGAATCACCACACACTTCGATTATGAATTTATAAGAAATTAAAATTATGTTTACTAACAAAACAAAGCAATCTAGATTCAACACAGGAATAAGGAATATAAAGATAGTATGGAAAGAACTCACCCACTTGGTCAAATTGTTTTTCACTCAAACTCAAGCACGTTTCACTGTTTCTGGAAAGTTTTTAAACCAATATCAAAGATGTCTAATTCTAGTGATCCGCTCGATATGGACCAAAATGTTTAGTCGTGATCTAAATAATGGTTAATTAATCAGCGGACTGTAAAACTGAATGAATATACACGACTTCACTTCTTTATTGCTAAGAATTGTGTACAATATTGAAAATTAAATTGAGGTTACAAAAACGTGTTACATGAACATAAAACAAAATGCAAGTGTCCAGTCAACGGGCGGTCGGCGAATATTTTTACACATCACGGTGTGGGGATGGCACTATTCGCGGCGTTGTCACGTTGTAGTTGAGACGGAACACCCCCCCTAACTAACTCGTTACTGGAGTCTTGTTAGGAAAATCGCCGAGACAGGTCGATTTTTGTTTTTTACGATGTACAATTTTGTATGATTAGTTTACCCTTAATTTCATCCCTTACTCGAGGGGAGCAACTCTTTGGAAAAATTTAAATGGCATGGGGTAGTGAGTGATAGCTCATTTGAAAGAGGGTTTTATTCTCTATTCAACCATGTAAAAAATTTTGAATTTTGCTTCATTAATTCTCGACTAATTTTTGTTTCAGAATAACGGAAATTAACGTAGCATACTCATCGTTAGAATTAAAATTCGGCCCTGCATGATTTCGGTTTTGGTTCAGACGTGAAGTAAGACTTTTTGCCATTAGAAGGTCACTATTAGTTTAGTTGCTTTCCTATTTTGTGAGATTTTGTTATTTTTAAACATTAATAAATCAACACGTAATGAAGCAAATTTAAAATTTTTTTGCACGGTTGAATAGAAAATAAAACCCCCTTTCAAATGAGCTATCACTCACCACCCCATGCTATTTAAATTTTTCGAAAGGGTTGTTCCCCTCGAGTAAGGGATGAAATTAAGGGTAAACTAATCATACAAAACTGTACATTGTAGAAAACAAAAATCGACCTGTCTCGGCGATTTTCCTAACAAGACTCCAGTAACGAGTTAGTTAGGGGGGGTAAGACTTAAGATAAATCTTAAAACTAAATAATGGAAAATGAAAAAAAAAAGTAACAAAGAAATAGTGAAGACAGAATTAAAGGGATGTATTTTAATTTAAAATTTTAAGATGCCATTAAGCATAAATTGTTTTATTGTGGATTTAAAAGGAGACCCAGACATAATATTCAAATTTTCTGGTTCTAAATTAAAGTATCTTCCGACATTATATGAAAATGTACCTTGACAGCTAGATGTGTTAGGACAAGGTATTGATATGTAATTTTGTTGCCTGATAATTATATTATGTAAGTAAATATTTAAAACAAAATGAGTCAAGGAGAAGGAAGTTCAGTTCTAGAAATAAAATAGTGCAGTATCGAGATCTTGTACTGATACGATAATAGTATGACTTGCATCGGTGTGCTGAGCAGTAATCCTTGCACTATAGCGAAAAGTAATAGGTTTGATACCCCTTTTATAAAATAAATTGTAAATTGGCTACTCAAGAATATGTTGCGCAAATTAAAAATACTAAGACCATTCTTATAGCCGGTTAACGAATACAAAAGAAAGAGATATTTACAGGTTTCGAACTTTGAAAGGTATATAGGTGTTCGATTCATTTATATAGAGTAAATATTACCATGGTAAGTTCTGAGATTTTAATCATGATGATGATGATGATTGCTACTTTTCTACGATACAATGTTTGAAAGTAATAAATTCTTGTTTTTGTTTTGGCAAAAGTTGCCTATAAGCGAAAGTCGCTTGATCTGTTTTGGCAAAAGTTGCCTATAAGCAAAAGTCGCTTTCGATTTTTTTTTGGCAAAAGTTGCCTGTAAGCGAAAGTCGCTTCTGATTATTATTGGCAAAAGTTGCCTATAAGCGAAAGTCGCTTCTGATTTTTTTTTTTAAAAGTTGCCTACAAGGGAAAGTCTCTTGATATTTTCTTGGCAAAAGTTGCCTATATGCGAACGTCGCTTCTGATTTTTTTTCTGGCAAAAGTTGCCTGCAAGCAAAAGTCGCTTCTGAATTTTTTTGCAAAAGTTACCTATAAGCGATAGTCGTTTCTGATTTTTTTTTGTAAACGTTGCCTGTAAGGAAATTTCGCTTACAAAATATTTAGCATATGTTTCTTACTTAGATTTAACATGTTTTATTTTTTCCTTAGAGATACTTTACCCACTTTACGATTATGTCTGAGAATATACCAATGGTCAGGATTGGCCGAGAGATCAACGAATCAACATGAAGAGATGAACGGATCTTTAAGATGAAAATATCATCGGATCATAATCATGACGAGATCAACGTATGTTTGTAATCATCTCAGCGAGAACAATGGATTTCCAGAGATTAATGGGTCGCACAATCACTATTATCTAAATCTAAAGGATTGAAGGATCATGCCAAGTTTAAAGTTGGTACTTTCAGTCTATCGAAGAGGCTGAGGACAGGCTTATATGCAGGATGGCCGAATGTAGGAATATGATAAAGTATATTATATGGATTCTTTAACAAAGGGGCCACTATATTTCTGCGCACGTGCAGTTTTGTTTATATTAACGCTATTGATTGTTGAGTGTTCCTTTTTATTAAAGATGCTTTTGTTTTTTAGTCAGTCAAGACATATTCGTTGTATGGATTGGAATAAACTCAGTTTGCTACGTTATTATCGTGTTTTATTATAATTTTATATTATTTCTTACAAACCTGTTGTCCAGATAGTTTAATTTAATAAAGTATACGTTTAGTTCATTTATGGAATACGATATCATCCCACAGCTTTGGTATTAAAAATGTCTTCGTTTTTCCAATAGTAAAACAGATATCGATCATATACACACTGATGGAACACCCCGTGTAGATATGTAATCAAAAAACTTGAGTAACGTGAACCTAAAATAAACTATTTTTATTACATGTTTTAAAACACTATGTTCTATCATCACTATTCGTTAGGTGTGTATAAGTCTGTATTTTAAACAATTTTAAAATTATTGCTAACTTATATAAGTTAATATAATTTTATTAGGCGTCTACATCATTCATTAATTTCACAAATAAAGTAATTGCTTAGCAATCCTGTAATATTTTTTAAAAATATTCCAAAACTACAATAAAATGAAGGATGTTAAAAAATATACATTTTTAATTTTCTAGACAGAAACGTAACATCATGTATATCCAAAAATATTTATAAAATATGCCTTTTACAAATCCACTTTTATCCGAAACTTGTGTATCTATAACACAAATTGATTTATCGAGCAATTACGTACTAATGGAACACCCGCTATAATATATTATTATTCTCACGTAATTTATCAGTATTCCAAATAGCATTTGTTTAATAATAGTTATTTCGAATTTTTTTCGTTGTACACTTCAGAATCGTATGCAAGTCGCTAGCTAAATCGTGATATTTTATTAAGAATTTTGCACAAACAAAAAAGCATACGTTTGTTAATTGTTTAAAAGGCATCGAATATTTTGCGACCTATTTTAGCGTATGCAAAATAAATGCAAATTTTTTTCGAACCTATTTACCCAATTCTTTTCACATAGTCCAATTGCATAAATAACATAACAGTAATTTCAAAAAAAGTACATGTTTAAAAAATTACCGCAACATATGTGCACGCCGCGATTGTATGCAAAATAGTTTTCGTCGTCTATTTAACAACAAAACATCTTCAATTAACAATTTCGGTACGTACTACACGAAGGAGCCGTATGCAGATTATTTTACAAGATATATTTTTTAAATTACTTTCCTATCTGTATACAGATAAGAAAAGTATAGGAATCATGATTTTTCGACCTCGAGTTTTCGACGGATTTTACGTTTTGGGGTCCCCTGAATCCGTTTTGACTATTTTCGTGATGATGTCTGTCTGTCTGTGTGTGTGTGTGTGTGTGTGTGTGTGTGTGTGTGTGTGTGTGTGTGTGTGTGTGTGTGTGTGTGTGTGTGTGTGTGTGTGTGTGTGTGTGTGTGTGTGTGTGTGTGTGTGTGTGTGTGTGTGTGTGTGTGTGTGTGTGTGTGTGTGTGTGTGTGTGTGTGTGTGTGTGTGTGTGTGTGTGTGTGTGTGTGTGTGTGTGTGTGTGTGTGTGTGTGTGTGTGTGTGTGTGTGTGTGTGTGTGTGTGTGTGTGTGTGTGTGTGTGTGTGTGTGTGTGTGTGTGTGTGTGTGTGTGTGTGTGTGTGTGTGTGTGTGTGTGTGTGTGTGTGTGTGTGTGTGTGTGTGTGTGTGTGTGTGTGTGTGTGTGTGTGTGTGTGTGTGTGTGTGTGTGTGTGTGTGTGTGTGTGTGTGTGTGTGTGTGTGTGTGTGTGTGTGTGTGTGTGTGTGTGTGTGTGTGTGTGTGTGTGTGTGTGTGTGTGTGTGTGTGTGTGTGTGTGTGTGTGTGTGTGTGTGTGTGTGTGTGTGTGTGTGTGTGTGTGTGTGTGTGTGTGTGTGTGTGTGTGTGTGTGTGTGTGTGTGTGTGTGTGTGTGTGTGTGTGTGTGTGTGTGTGTGTGTGTGTGTGTGTGTGTGTGTGTGTGTGTGTGTGTGTGTGTGTGTGTGTGTGTGTGTGTGTGTGTGTGTGTGTGTGTGTGTGTGTGTGCGTGTGTGTGCGTGAAAAAATTTATTGTTTTATTACATGAAATGATTGAAGAAACGTGATAAACATCTTCTAAGAACAAAAAATGAAGTCAAGATAAGAAAATGTTTTGATTTTTTATATTTATTAGTTCGAGAGAATTTATTATTGTATGGAAGTCAATGGAGGACAATTTGAACATTTGACTTAAAGACGCAGTTTTGATTTTTTTGATTGTAAGCATGATAAAACAATTACTTTTTTTAAGAATGTGATTTTTTTTATACTCCGTTGTATAGAGGCTTCCAAGACCTTACAAATGAAGTATCACTCAACCCCTCTTCCCTATTCAATTTTGGGGGGTTGAAGCGCTCTCTCATAGGGGGTTGCTCGTTCAAGCCTCAAATATACGTCCCCCAAAGAAAATCATCTGATGTGTTTCGGGAAATTTTTCCAATTAATATGAGATAAGAAATATACGGGATAGATCGTCTAAGATGGAACACCCTGTATAAAAAACGGCACATAATATAGTTAGTAAAGAATTTATTTACTTATATACTTCAACCGGACCACTTTTATTGTTGGAACAGCTGTTGGTAGAAGTCTTATTCTTGGTTTTGAGGTTCGATCAAAACAATCTGCTTTAAAATGGCGTGAACACTAAAAATTAAGATTATTTTTCAAGAATCTTTAGGATATCTGAAAAGTATCTACCTGAGATTAATTTATATAATTTGTAAATCTAGAATCTTTAAGAAATCTGAAAATGGTTTACTTGCAATCAATTTATAGATCTAAATTGAACAATAATTCATTTTAACATTTATATAAATATCTTAAAATTGCATAAAATAATTGTTTAAATAAAAGTATGTATACCCTATAAACCATGAGACTACGCCTATGAGCACAGTTGATCGCATACGCACTTACCATGTTTGTTTACAAATTTAATACATAATTTTTTTAAATCTTTAATGTGGTTGAAAATTGAGAGAACAAAATACTTGCTTATTAAATGTAGATTATTCCTTTTTACTTTTAGCTGTGCTGCTATATCTACAATAAAATTTAAAATTACCAGTAATACTAAATAAATACTAAAACACTAAACACTTTTTAAAAATATCTACCAAACATAGGCTTGATAAAAGTTTAAAATAACACATAAAACATACAAATTAATAACAGATTTTAATCACTAAAATTATAAACCAATTTTATAAACCATTTATCATATGACGATGGGTCATCCATAGTACAATATGGCTGCCACTTCCGTCATATCGATTAGATTAACGTGGACATGGCATGCTCCTTCCTGACTCTATATGTTCTAAGAATGGGACCATACAAATGATACGTTATAAACTATATGCTTCATCTGTTGTTTCTTTCATCTAAGATTTTAACCATAGATAGCAGTTAGTCGTTTCCTAAACGTTGCTGAATTTACTAAAAATCAACTACACAGCTGCGTTTTCTCACGCAGCGATGATAGTTTACTTTCCATAGCGTTTACAAAATAGTACATTTTTTAACCAAATAAATACTGATGGCCAAAATGGACACATAGAAAACTCTACTGCCGCACGTTATAAGCAAATGTTTTATTATTATGCTACATATACTCTACTTACATTGTAGCAAAATAACGATTTGGAACACAAAAAATATTAACATATTTTCTTTTACTTTCAAATATACTATTGCTTTATACCAAGAAACACACGTGCTTTTAATCCGTTGTGAATTTGTCAAAACTGAAAATATAAAAACAATATTTACAGTTGACAATGATTCAAACGCAAACTAAATGGGATATAGGTATATGAACTATTTCTATTAAATTAAAATAAGGCTCAACCTTTGTTTATGTTTACCTCACACATTTTAATCACATAATGGCCGAGCATGATTATAAAGAGAATTAAAATTTAAACATAGCGTAGTAGGGTTGTTATTCTCGGGTACTAGTATAATAGGCGGAAAAAGTGACTTCGGAATAACTAAAAATATACTAATTAACCGACTTCAAAAAAGAAAAAGGTTCTCAATTCTTCAGAATATTTTTTTTATGTATATTCAACGATATTTTCTTTAGTACGTTGTTATAAAGAAGGTATTTTAGGGATGATCCCATATACATTTTATCAAGATCTAATAATGGGGTCCATGAGAAAATCATCAAAATCTTAATTTTTTATGTATTTTCAGCGATAATTCTTTACCACGTTGTCCGATTTCTATGAATCTTTTTTTTTATTAGAAAAGGAATATCTCAGGGGTAGTTTCGTTTACAATTGGCCAGGATCTGATGATCTATGAAAAAATCAAAAACCTCAATATGACTGATGGTGCCATTTGACTTACAGGCGAGGAAAACTCGGAAAACCCTATGCACCACCATATGAACAAAATTAAATTTCTACTAATACCGCATCCATCAAATTTTACAGAAAACCATGCAAATAAATTCACATGGTCTTTATACCACAAAATTGGCTCACAAATGGATACGAGCGCCGTAGACGCCTACGCGACCGTAGTCGATCAAAGTTCTCAACCAGCTGTACCCAGTCTATAGTGTTACCATGGAGGAAGGATAATTAAGATTTGCCGTTTGTTTGTATAAATATGCCAACATGTTTGCTATCAGCATCATGTGGGAGGGATTTGTCCAACTATTTCTCAGTCTGTAATATAGATACCTACATATTATATTTAATTTAAAAACTAGAGGGATTTTGATTGTAGCTCTACTTTAATTAATATAACTAAAATTTTGCATTTTTATTTGCATTTTTTTCAACACAAATAAAGTGCAAGATGTGACAAAATGCCAATCAAAATGTAAAATTTTATGACCCATAATTTTAGGAAGTGTAAAATAAATATAATGTAATATTAAATAATTTTATTAGGTATCTATTATATCATTAAAATTAATTTATAATAAATTTTCTAAATAAACAATATTTTAATAAAACAACTAAAACCTAATTTTCTGTTAACTTGGGTAGGTAACAATACACATGAAGTAGAACCATCTATATAATCTGAAACAGAAAAATTCAAAGCCTTAACTTCATGTCATTTTAAATCTCTTTTTTCTTTTAGACATTATCACAGTTTTATATTATCCTTATTTTATAAATTATAATGGTAGTGCCTTCATCTTTTTTAATAATTAGATGCATTACTTTAAAAAAAAACAGATGCCTACGGGATCAAGCTTAGAGGTCTTTTTTTGATTCGCAAATTTTACTTTGCTGTTTTCTAATTATGAAATAAAGTTTTTTCATCCTTGGAATTGACTATTCACTGGTTTTATTTAAAAATGCAATATCTAATCGTTGTTTTTTAGGTAATATTTCTATTTCATTGGATGAAATTTTGATCGAATGTAACTTTCTTTTCACTGGTAATTTGTTTGAATGTATGATAACAATATTACTTAGTTTTACTCTTTAGTGTTAATTTAGCTTTCAAGGATACCAAAGGCAAAGCCAATTTATCCAGTCTTGTAAACTATAAATGGTTTTTTGCAAGTGGAATGATGAAGTTTATGCGGTATCATTTTGTTCCTTGCTTAATATCGGAAGGAAATTTAAAAAATGTGTTCTTAAAATTGGCCAGCATAAATTAGTCAGTAAAATGTAGATGCTATTTACCTTTACACAAACAACGCTATTACAATTGGATATTATTACATTAACATTAAAATATCTTTTTTTAATTTAATATGTTTAACTAAAAGTACTTACCGAGGTACTTACCATGTTTTAATCAGCAACCATAACCATATTGTTTTGTTATTGTATCGGTTCGAGGTTGGGCGACAATCTCAAAATCGGATTTACATTGTACAAAAATAATTGATCAATTCATGTTTTTTAAATAATTGTAGTATTTATATAAATATATAATTTTGAAACAATAGTTTCCGTGTGTTACTTTTGTTACTAAGCGAGGTATTAATTATTCAATTATTCAGTGTACTTTAAATATCATTTTATTATTGTAAAACGGACTGGTACCTATGCGCGGATTTGTTGCGCACTAACCTGTTAATATGGTTGGGTGGAAATTTTGACCGTGGTGGGAATTTTGGGTGGATGCTATATTTTTGGGGAACTTTTGGGGAATTTGCTCCTATAATGACTTTTTTGCGAATTATTCTTGGCTATCTTCCTCTTAATAAATAGATACTATTTATTTATTACTTTATTAGGTTAATGATGTGTAACAAAATCAAACCTGAAATACATCATTATAATGTTTCATGTTTTAAAATTATTTTTCATTTTATCTTGCTAGTTTTTAAAGTAAGATATATGTTTAGACATTGTTTATAAAGTGTGCAATAATCTGTTTTTTTTTAGAGGTAAACTTTTATTTCTTACTCATTTTGTCATAAAGATACCACAGAATACCTACAATCACTACAGTTCAGTGGTGACAATATAGTATGTCACCTAAATTATTTTGAACAAATGGAATAATTTTGTTATTAATATTATGAAAAACCATAATTAAGCAACAAAATTATAAAATACAAAAAATCCAATGCA
Organism: Psylliodes chrysocephalus; assembly: GCA_927349885.1. Taxonomy (NCBI): domain Eukaryota; kingdom Metazoa; phylum Arthropoda; class Insecta; order Coleoptera; family Chrysomelidae; genus Psylliodes; species Psylliodes chrysocephalus. The sequence continues at coordinate 38,304,124 of OV651816.1, read as the reverse complement.
CATGATTGGTTTTTGGATTATTTATTGAACAAGTAAAATGAATTATACTTTATTTAATTCTTGTAATTTAAAAGTATTTTCCAAATTTTTAATATTTTATTAATAACTGATGCAGGACATTTTTATCGAGAAAACATATATCGAAAACATGTTTTTTAGTGTGGGAGAAAAAAAATGGGTAATTGTTAAAACTGTGGGTGGATAAAGTGAAAATTTAGGGATTAGGTGATGGGAAATTTAAGATTTTCTATTTGGTAACACTGGTCAATAGAGAGCACAGAAGATGCTTAGGCACCTTAATGGTTAGCCATCGAAGCATAGATAAATTAATAAAACAAGATGAATTTTTTAAATGCACGCCACTGTCAATACGTTGTAGTTCCCATCATACTATTAGTTAGCGCCACCATCGCAATAGTATGAACGCGATGTTGCCGGTTTCAGTTAACTTTCATGAGATGAGAGTTATTTCAAATTCATCTTATTTAAATTTTATATCAATCTACATGCGCACCATACCATCCATACAATGTCCATACTATTGCTGGGATTTTTAAAAGAAGGAGTTTACAACCTCGTAACAAATTAAAAACCGTGATGGCGGAAGGCCAAATATGATAATGAAATGATAAAATGAAACCTATTTTATGAATTATGATGAAAGTTCTAAAGATCGCCAAGTTATTTTTAAGAATATAAACAGTTTGATTTGATGTAATTAGTAAGTAATAGCAATTTAGTTTAATATTAAAGGTGTGTAGATTTATTTAAGGACTTTGTTTATCATTGTTTTCTTAACCTTATATAATTTCATATTTCATGGATTTTTAATTCTGTTTTTAATATGTGAAACAAAAAAGTCTGGCCCGGGAACAGTTAAGTATTCTCGAGAGTATTCTTGTTCAGTTCCTAATTGTTTAAATAAGTATTATTCTAAAATTCAGAAAGTTGGATATTCAAATATTAAACCTTTTTTCATTTTCCTTCCGATATTAAAATTTGCCAGAACTGGTTTAAGACTTTAAATTTAACTTTAGATAATAATACTCGCTATCTTTGTGCGTGAGTCTTTTAGTAAGGTTTCCTCAAAACGTAAACTGCTAGTTGGACAGTACGTACCAATTTCATTAGATAATTGTGCATCCAGTTCAAATATACAACCTGAGAATTAGATTTTAGAATAAATTGAGGCTGATGCACAAATATAGCAGCATAAGAAAAACAAGAAATTAGTTGCAAACGTAAACTTAATAATTAATTAATTTTGAACGACCCTCGAAACGAAAAAAAAAAAAAAACAATAAATAAAAGTAGAGTCAGAAATTTAAGTACTAAAGAGAAAAAGTTGTATTTTGTTAATAATTGATAAGAAAAATTGTTCTATAAGACATATGTTGGCTTTCTGTTTTGTTTTTATAGGAAACACCGGACACCCAACAAAATATGGTCCATTTTCCAAGAATGGGGAGAACTACCTACTATTCATTTTACTTACAATTGTAATTTAATATTGAGCTTATGTATTTATTACTGTATATATTTTATTTTAATGTAAATATTTTTTGTTTATATTTTTTGGGGTTTTATTACGAAAAAAAACTAATATTTATGTTAAACACATTATTTTGATGTAAATATTAGTTTTTTTAGAGTAATAAATGCCAAAAAATATAAATAAATAATAAATTATATTTGAATGAACCGCGGTTCGCTTTTTTTTATTCTTATCTTTCTTATTCAGCCTGTAACTGGCAAGTGAATCAGCCAGTATACTTAAAAAAAAAATCCGTTTCATACTAATGTAACAACCGGCAAGCCTAAAGACCATTTGCAACTACTGATAGGTCTTTAGCTACTGTTGTCATTATACTATTAAGGGATAAAGGCAGCACCTATCACCAGCCCTAGGGTCCTGGAGTCCTGAAGGAACATCCATTCGCCAGTGGCAAAATAAAATAATAAAAATACAAAAAAAAAAACATCCCTTAATAGCATATATCGAGCGGTTTTGGCAACTGACTTAAGACTCTCAAGTCCTTAAGGGTAGGAACGCCGAGGCTTAACATGCTCGGAATATTTCTTACTGGTTTTTGGAAAGAGGTAAGAATAAAATAGGTTAATAAATAATAACATGTATATTTAAATATAAGTAAAAAATGATTAACAATTTCAATAAATAAGAACAATCTCTATTTTTGAAATAAGACAAGCAAAAATTACTACCCAGAATTGTAAATCTTTATTATGATAAACCATGTTATATAATATAATCTATGATAAAACTTTAATATAATGAAACCTTTTACATCACAAAAACTTTTTAATATAATAAAAAACTCTTTATATGATAAAACCCTTAAAACTGATAAACATTTAATAAGTAAACTATTTGTTTCCAAAAATTAACAAGGGATCCGACTATCTTCTTTATTAATTTATCTATGCATCGAAGCGCATTTGCTCGATTATTTTCCTGTTGTGAATAGAGTTTTATAGTTTTAGTATATACGAAGTGCAGACGTTTTCCGCTTGCTCGTAAATCACAAAATTATTTTTTTCTACGATCATTATCCAAAGTAGGCTTCTGCACATTCAAATGTAACTAAAAAGTTGACTTTTTTCGCGAATTGTAATAATCTGACATTATTGAAGTACACATGCACCAAAGTAACTTTGGCACACGCTTGTCTATTTTCATTTGAATTTAATAAAAGAAATCTAATCGGTAATTTAAAACGAAATGTAGGATAATCTAAAATATTTTAAGGAGGTCCTTTCGCCACACCTCTCGCCTAAAATGTTAAAAAAAAGTTATTAGATTATGACTAAAATTAATTTTTTTCTAATAGTTGAAGTCCTTATTTATCTAATACTGAACTTTTAACTATACCTTTCCTAGCAAATTTTTGAGATTTTTTTTTTAAATGTGAGTATTTGTACAGTGCCTCACGAGAAAGTAAGTCCTCAACATCAATTCTCGAATTATACTATTATTTATTGATTAGATGGAGTAGAAAAAAACTAAAAATAAGATTTTTGAAATATTTAGATTTTGTTTTATACAATAAAATATATATAGTAAACCGTGGAACTTATTGAGAAATTAATATTAAAAAATCTGATGTGTCCAACACATGACTTTCCTATCTAGTTATTATAGGCTTTTTCCGGTTACTTTGTACAACCTATTGCAGCATCTCTATACATTTTAGAGGATAAACTAAATATATACATTGTCCAAATACATCTACCTCGAACCATTTTCTATAGATATTCATTGAAAACGAAAATACTGAAAAATTTAAATTTAGCACTTTTCCATTACGGTCCATTTTATAAAAATCATGTATAAACAAAAATTATAGAGATCGATATCGCAAACAACTTTTAGTTCAACAATTTTCATAAAAATCAGAATTTTGCACATTTTGTCAAATTTCTCGAATACGGACACACACACACACACACACACACACACACACACACACACACACACACACACACACACACACACACACACACACACACACACACACACACACTCACACACACACACACACACACACACACACACACAGACACACACACACACACACACACACACACACACACACACACACACACACACACACACACACACACACACACACACACACACACACACACACACACACACACTCACACACACACAGACACACACACACACACCATCGCGAAAATAGTCAACGGATTCAGGGGACCTCAAAACGTAAAAATCCGTCGAAAACTCGAGGTCGAAAAAAATCATGATTCCTATACTTTCCTTATATCTGTATACAGATAGGAAAGTAAAAATCACAAAAAAATTTCAAGTAACCTAGTTGAAAATTTTTTGTGATTTTTAATAATAATTTCTCAATAAATTCCACGGTAACCTATATATTTTATTGTAAAAAACAAAACCTAAATATTTCAAAAACCTTATTTTTAGTTTTTTTCTACTCCATCTAATCAATAAATAATAGTAAAATTAATTATAATTCGAAAATTGTTGTTGAAGTCTTACTTTCTCATAAGACACTGTACAAACACACACATTTAAAAAAAAAATTTTCTCAAAAATTTGCACGGTAAGGTATAGTTAAAAGTTCACTATTAGATAAATAAGGACATCTACTATTAGAAAAAAATTAATTTTAGTCATAATCTAATATTTTTTATTTACCATTGGTGGCGAAAGGACCTCCTTAATTGACTTTCTATTATTTTAAATCATCCAACAGTATTTTTAGACATATAAGTACTAAAACATTTTTTTCTCCTCAAAGAGTAAGCTTATGTCAAATAAACTTATAACGAAAGAAGGTAAACCCATTTCTAATAAAATTAAATTATTTATTTTATTTGGAGTGATCGTAAAAAAAAAATATTGTGTGTAATTCGAGCAGAAAGTCCTTTGGTAGTTTCGACAGATTGCCGCGCTTTTATTACTTTATTAAATGTTATTATATTCTATTTTTAGTGTTTTCTGTATCCTATTGAAAATACCATTTTATACCTTAGACTAGGTAATAAAGAGAGGACGCGTAACAAGTATATCGAGCACACGTAGTATTCTGTGCCGATTATCTATTGGCCGCCATTATTTCGGTGCTAAGCATTTCGGTGACACCAAAGTTTTTGTTCGTGCTTATTTTTAATTTTTGATTTAAACGACATTTAATAATTGGTTTACTACAATTTATTGTGTGGCATATCAGTGTAAAAGTTATAGCGGCAAGAAAGAAGCAAATATTGCGTTTTACAGGTAAATGATAAACATCAGTCGTTTTCACTTTATATATTATATTGTTATGTGAGCCATTTCATTATTCAGTCATGCTCTAACCCTACTACAAGTCCCTCTCTGTCTTATTTGGCCTTTGAGACTTAACTTGTCTGATTATTATACATAATTAAACCCCTTAATACCAAACCTATGGGAGGACTATGGCGGAGGTGATTTCGATGACTATTCGAGAAAGGACGAGATAATATTTCTGGTCTGTTCTAAATATTTCTAGTTTGGTGGAGGAGCTTCTAGACTCCACCAAACTTTAGAAATTTGTACATAAATATTGGTGGAAGAACACAGTGCAATCGGTTATTATATGGACAGTGAAGATAAATAGTAATTAGTAGATAGACAGTGGCGAATATAAATAGTGAACGATTCAAAGACATTCGAAAAATATATATAAATTAAAATAGTAGTGTTATAAAATAAATAAGTGTTTAAATAAATTATTTACAAATAAACTGTTGTTTAAAATTAATAAACGTCACAATATTTTTCATTTTATTTGGTGTTATACAACTTGGTATTTACATATTGTAAATGTCTTACTCCAGAGTAATAAATTTTACCCATCAAGTTTTTATTTTATGCTTTTCATTGATATTTAAGCAATTAATGATATTAAAATGGCCAAACACCTAATTTTTTCCAGTGGCGTGTCGTACAATTCTAAATATTAACTTGTAATAAATCCTAATTTACTTTTGCTTCTTAATTGCAGCAATGTTTATTTGTTGTTTTATTTCAGACTTCATGTGGATCCAGCAAAAAATCTTGAATTCAGGCAACGAAAATCGCAAATTGGATGCCTTCGCCAAATGATAGTGTTCAAAACATTTTGAAAGACTTTTTTTTATGAGACGTTAACTAAATGGAGTATTTCCCACCATATTTCATGAGTTTTCTAAATACATGCAGCCGGAGAAGGTGCGTATACTAATAAAAATAATTAAACATATATTTTTTTGATTACTTTTCATTATGTTACGAAGAATTTAGCAACCCTTTTGTGTATAATTCAAAACATTACCGTAATAATTACTTGTTTGTAGTACTTAAAAATAAGAGCATTGTATTTGAAAGATGAGCCAGGCCCTTAAAATAGAACTTCAAATAAGGAATCTATCCTAGAAAGCCCTAAAGAAAAAAAAACAAGACAAATCAACGTTCTTAAACAAAAATTTAAAAGATATAAAAAAAAAGAGTTGTTCGCTTAAACTTCTTATTATTGTACCAAAGTAGTATTAGTTTAAGGGTGAATAATAAATTTATCTTCATTTATGTATAATTTTTCTTACTAGCTTAATTTAATAATACCTAGAGAGCACACTACATCTTAAAGACGTCCAGTTCATGTCTTTCTTTCGTCCAAAAATCATGGTACGTAAAACGGACGGTTTTAGGACGCCCTGCTCAGGACATGTTTAAAACGTCTTTGTTAGGATATTTTTAGGATGTTTAAAATATGTCGGTAATGTAAGCGTTTAACTCTTTTCGCTATATTGGAATATGGCGCCACGACAGCGTTCTTGGCGCTGCCTGCAGCCCATGTAGATCGTCGTTTGTCATTGTCATTGGCTGATTGGATTCACGCGCGTGCGTATCGAGTCATGTTCTTCCTCTAGCTGCCTTCTTCTCGGGACAGCCATTGTATATTTTTAAAGTCAGTCTGTGGACATTATCATTACTTTTTCGTGGTTGTGTGTTTTTATATATTGTCTTTTCATATTATTTATTTTCCATTTTTGGAACTGTGGTATAATGGACTAGTAAACTTTATCATTAAAAACGGTAAGTTTTAATTTATTTGCCTTTTAATTTCATAATCTCACTTTATCAATGTCTTATTTTTTAGAAGAATACCTTAAAACAATAACTCAACAAAATTATATGTTACATAGATATTAGTTATCCAACACTGTAAAATAATATTTACTGTGTGTCAGTTTTAATAATGTATAACATAATGTATTACATATAGTAGACAAGTATTTATTTTTTTTTTTTAATGAATTTCCATCAAGTAAATAGACGACTTAAACATGTCCAATACGGTTTGTCTTTAAGACGTACAAAACTGGATGTCTTAAAGACGTCCAATATTAGATCTCCTAAAGACGCCTTGTTTTGTAACAAAGTACGTCCTATAGACTCCTTTAAAATATCTTTTGGATATTAGCGTAGATCTTCAAAACGTCACGAAGATGTCTTTAAAATGTGTCTATGCTATCTGGGTAGTGTCATTCTTTATTGAGTAAAAATAAATATTTTTGTAATATATGTAGATCATTATGTTTTATTTTGCGGAATTTAAAAAAAAATCACCCATTTTATTATGTAAACGATTTCATTCAGTTTATTTCAATATATTTTTTCTTGTATCTTATTTATTTTAAATTTTACGCTTTGAATTTGTTTTATACCTAAAAATAATAATGAAGTACTAATAACATAAATACAAATTCATTTTTTTTATTTCCAACATGTTACGCCTCTGGTCAAATATCGTTGGTGTCAAAATGGCACAATATTTTCAGCGACATAATAGGGACCGTGCGTCATGACTTTAACGCTAACTGGTGACAATGTGAACTTTATGGGGGGTATTTATTAATGTTTTATACGGCATTTATTGTTTAATAATTATTAATAAAATGAAGTCGAATTATTTTCGTAATATCAATATCGAAAAAACTTGTTGCATCCGTGGATGTACAAACACATCACTTTGGAAACCTGGATTTCATTCGATAGTAAAGAAATTTTATAAATTTTCACAGAGCACAATTATGCCTTACACCCAATGATATACATAATTACAAAGATTGCTTATCCATATGTAAATCAGACGACGAAAAGCGTATTTCACTAGGCAAAGTTTTCTTTTTATCTAGCTTGTATCAATTTTGAGCACTTAGTTGTAAAGAAATCATTTACAGAACCGGTTTAGAAATTAGAATCTTTAGTGTTTTCTTGCCATTAAGATTTTTACATATTTAAACGAACATTTTATATAAATATCATTTTACAGATAATGGTTTATTCTGTTGATTAAAACTAATGTAGAATATGAAATAAGAATGTCCAATTTGACAAAAATATCACGGCCCTCTTTACAATTTATTAACTATTTCTCATTTATTATTAAAATAAACATCATAAATAATACATTGCAATTACTGTCAAAAGAGATTGTAACAAACTTTAAAATATTAAAAATCCAGTGATTTTTGTAAATTTTTTTAGTGACATTACCATTAAACATTATTCAGAATAATAGATAAGTGTCCAATTACAACTCTTCTCAAAGTTGTTTATACCTCATATCAAAATTGTTTACATTACCTTTTCAAAATTGTATTACATATTGCAATTATGTATTTTATGTAGAATTGTTTCTGAAATAGTAGTCTAAAATTATTTATATCTATCTGTTATAAAAATTGTTTAGATCTCTTAATATTATTTAACTACATGAAAACTCAACTTTCCAAATACATAATGACATGTCTTGAAGTAAAACTTTAATTATTTTATATATCTAAAATAAAATGCTGAAATTTTATTTTAAAACACATTTGGGCTAGAACGGCTCTATTTAGTGAGCACTAGGAAAGGCACATTGCAACCCGCTTTTCATAATTTTTTTATAGATGGGTGAGCAATCTATAATATGTATCATTGAACATCTCATAAACGTCAGTGGATGAATGACATTGCGATTAACATAAAGCTAAAAAGATTTATAATTATTATTATCAATCTTTTTTATTAATTTACATTATTTAAATGTTATTGTAATACTTTTAAATTCAGTGTTACTAAATACCGATATTTTAACATTGGATACACTTGTTTAAGGTACAACTTTACAATTTATTGTCACTTAGCCATTTAAATCTTTTTGCTTAAAATGTATATGCATGTCCAGATTTTAATAATGTTTCACATTTTACGTCATTTTGACCATGTACACGATTGTTTGGTACGGGCCGGTATCTATTTTTAACTATATTTAATATTTAAAAAAATACCCTTTATTATTTACTTGCAATGTTTACCCCATTTAATTCTAAAATTAAACACTAGAGAGGGCTAAGTTCGGCAGTAGTGCCGCCTCTATATTTCACGCACGGTCCCTATGAGTCCTCTCTTTATTACCTAGTGTAAGTTTTATACAAATGTGGCGGGAGTCGCAGGTTACTTGATAATAATTGTAAAAGGGGTTCGCTACTCGAAAAAGATTGTGAATTGCCGGTGTAGCGTGCGGAACGCGATAGTAACGAATGCAATGATTTTTATATTTTGATGGAAGTATTATAGGAGAGGCCTGATCCCCTGAGACGAAAATCGAGCGTCCAGAGCAATACTTTCTGCAAGGTAATGAATAATGAATACCAAAAATATCTATGGTATGATTTTCGAAACTTCTTTATTATGCTTCTAATTTCACCACATAATAGTTTTTAAATGCTAAATTTTTAATTTAAAAATATTTTATCACTTTTTAAATCATCTGAAATATTTCCAAAGTAATCATAGTCAGCTAGCTCTAAGAGAAAATGTTTGACTTATAATCTTATAACGGCTTTAATTATTGCCGAAAATTAAAAATAACGCTGAATATTTTATTAAGAAAATTTCTCATGTAAATAAATACCAATTTCATATGTCAATAAGATTATTTTAAGACATAATAATATTCTTTTTACTAATTTTTGTTTCGTAAAATTACTGAAGAGTTTAAAAGCTAAACTTTATTTGTGTGTCTTGAAATAGGTTTTGTTCATTAAAGTAAAGGAATAGTTGTTTTTTAATATATCGAGATGAAATTTAAATCTATCAAAACAAAATCTTTTAAAATTTCTTACTATTATTCAAAGAGGTTTAAAACTAAATAAATAAAAATGTTTAAGTGTCACTGGACAAATAATTATATATATTCTGCGTTATTTTTATTTTTCGGCAATAATTAAAGGATTAAAGCCGGATTAAAGATTTTAGAGCTAGCTAAATATTGTAATGTGAGCCATTTCATTATTCAGTCATGCTCTAATACTTTAAGTCCCTCTCTGTATTATTTGGCCTTTGAGGCTTAACTTGTCCGATTATTATACATAATTAAACCCCTTAAGACCGAACCTATGGGACGACTATGGCGGAGGTGATTTCGATGATGTTCGAGAAAGAACGAGATAATGTTTCTAGTGTGTTGGAGAGAATATGTGAACTTACTAGAACGTTCGCCAATTTTTTAAGTTTGTATATAAATATTGGTGGATGAGCCATCAGAATCAGTTATTATATGGACAGTAAAGATAAATAGTAATTAGTAGATAGACAGTGGTGAATATAAATAGTGATCAGTTTAAAGACATTCGAAGTATATATAAATTAGAATAGTTGTGTTATAAAATAAATAACTGTTTAAATAAATTATTAAAAAATAAAATGTTGTTTTAAAGTAAACAAACATCACATTGGTGTCGAGAAGTGAAATAGTGTAAATAAATAGTGAACAATAATGGCTAAAAGACTTTGTGATTTAAAAGTGCCTGAGATACGTCGAGAATTAGGAGAACGTGAACTGGAGACGACGGGGAAAAAATCAGAGCTGGCACAACGACTCAAACAAGCACTAGAAAATGAAGGTTTGGACCCGGAAACGATTCTATTTTCGGATGATGCATCTGCTATAATTTCTTCAATTTCTTCCGATATGGAAAGTAAGATCTCTTCTAATATTTCCTCATTAGAAACTAAAGTTTCTGCAGACATTACTTCTTTAGATAGTAAAGTTTCTTCCTTAGAAGAAAAGGTATCTTCTGATATGTCTCCCGTGAAAAATAAAATCTCTTCTTTAGAAACTAAAGTTTCTTCTGATATATCTTCTTTAAAAGATGAAATTTTTTCCGACTTGGAAAACAAAATGTCTTCTATAGAAAATAAATTTTCGTCTAATATTTCATCCTTAGAGGAAAGAGTGTCTTCCGTTGAGGAGAAAATAATGTCTTCCGTTGAGGAGAAAATAAAAGAAATGGAAAAGAAGATAGAAGAAATGGAACACGTAGACCAAACCAAGAACGGTGAAATAAAGTGCCATGAGGTGGAGTCGAAATTGAAATTGGAAGGAACTGTAAAATCTCCTCGTGTTAAAGTCCCAACTTTTGACGGGAAGATGTCTTGGACGAACTACCTTAAGCAGTTCGAAACAGCTGCCAGAGCAAACGAGTGGTCTGAACAAAAGAAGGCAATAAATTTGACCATTGCCCTTCGAGGAGACGCTTTGGATGTCCTTCAGACTATACCCGTGGAAGAGACAGATGATTTTGAGCAACTCAAAAAGAGACTAAATATGCGATATGGCCACGAACACTTGGAGCAGGTATACAGATTACAGTTAAAGAATCGCAAACAGAAACGTGGCGAGAGCCTTCAAGAATTTGAATTAGATATTGCGAAGATGGTGCGATTTGCCTACCCGTCAGCTCCAGAAAACATGATGGAATGTTTGGCTGTTCAAGCATTTGTAGATGGACTTCGTGACCATGAAATGCAAAGAATACTTAGTTTAGCCCGTCACAAAACATTGGTCGATATCTTGTCTGCTGCTCTTGAATATGAAGCGGCTACGCTGGCTTCTGGTGGATACAGTGAAGAAGTAAGGACTGTAAAAGAAGAACAACAGGGAAATAAATTGGACCAATTGTTTCACATGATAAAAAGCCTTATTGAGAAGCAACCGAAGACTATTAGGTGCTGGAATTGCGGTGAAATGGGAAAAGTAAGCAGTTCGCGCAAACGTCCAAAGAACACTACGAATCGAAAAACCGTGCCGGTGGCTGTACAGGAAGGAACGGTGTTACCTGAAAGTAGTGAAACCATACGAGTAAGGCGGTTGCAAGGAACTGTAGAGAAGGCAACGCCTGTCATGGCGGAACCTTCGAAGCGCAATAAAGGTGTTGGTCAAGGAACTCTGATTGGAAAGGGGTTGGCCACATCTGTTAAAGAAGTTACAGTACGAAGAACGTCGGTTGTCAGCGATGAGTGGGCCCCTGTTAAACTTAGGGAAGAACAAGAGAACGATCATGTTTTAAAGAAGATAAGAGAATGGAAAGAGAAAAATCGTCGACCTACTTGGCAAGAAGTATCGAAATTCTCTCCAGTAGTCAAAGCATATTGGGCTCAGTGGGACTCCTTTATCCTGGAAGATGGCTTATTAAAGCGAGTACTTGAAAATGATGATGATTCCGAGAACAGAAGACAGTTGGTCATTCCAAGAAGTAGAGTAGCTGAAGTACTCCGTCAATTACACGACAGTCCATCAGAAGGACATCTCGGTGTTAGGAAAACCCTTCAGAGAGTTCGGGAAAGGTTTTACTGGATTAACAGTTCCGATTATGTAAAGGACTAGTATAAGAAATGTACCACTTGTGCTATGAGTAATGGACCTCAATGAAAAAAGAAGGCTCCCATGAAGCAATATAACGTTGGTAGCCCATTTGAGAGGATCGCCTAAGATATTGCTGGACCATTCCTCGCGACCGAGGATGGTAATAAATACATTTTGGTGGTTATGGACTATTTTACAAAGTGGGTGGAAGTCTATGCCATTCCAAATCAAGAGGCCGCAACTGTTGCAGATGTATTGATAAAAGAGTTTATCTGTCGATTTGGAGTGCCCTTAGAGATCCACAGTGACCAAGGCAGAAATTTTGAAAGTCAACTTTTCCGTGGAATATGTGACAGACTAGGCATGAAGAAGACCAGAACCACAGCATTGCACCCACAATCCGATGGAATGGTAGAGCGAATGAATAAGACCATTGGCAAATATCTGTCAAAAGTGGTTTCAAACCATCAACGAGATTGGGATCAGTATCTTTCACTCTTTGCAATGGCTTATAGATCAGCTGTCAATGAATCAACATGCCAAACACCAGCAAAAGTCTTGTTTGGGCGTGAGATGAGACTACCGTGCGACCTCGAGTTTGGATGCCGACCTGGAGAAGATGTAGTTGGTGAAGATTATGTGTTCCAGTTACGAAGAAGAATGGACGACATGCATGAATTAGTTCGCTCGCATCTCCAAATAGCCAGCGACAGGATGAAGAAACGGTACGATACTCAAGCTACGAAGGGATGTTTCAAGGAAGTCGAAAAAGTCTGGCTCCACAACCCAAAAAAACAAAAGGGTTATTTTCCGAAGCTCCAAAGGTCTTGGGAAGGTCCGTACCTCATCAAGAATAAAATAAATGATGTAATTTACCGTATAAGTAAGATCCCAAACGGTAAACCAAAGGTAGTGCACCAAAACAGATTGGCGCCCTTTGAGGGTGACCATGAAGAAGTAAACCAACTTCAAGAAACACCAGACCTTGTCTTTGATGAATTTATGGGTGTATATGGTGTTTAATTAAATAGGTAAATTTGTACCGAATAAGTAATATTGCACGCCACTTCAAGTATGGTAGTTATTGATTGGTATGTCAAAAAAATATATGAATTGTCAGATAGATTTCGTATGAATAAATTTTGGAGATTTCCCAAGTATTTTGAATCCACGAAACAAAGATACAGTCCACAAGCATTAAACATCACGTATTAAACAATTTTTGGTCCTTCCAAAAAAGCCAAATATGGTGTTATGACCGAGCAACAACAAGATCTGCTATCGCTTCCGAAAGACTACTCTCTGGTCCATAGTACTTCCGCCAGCATCAACGACGCGCGAGGACTGGCATATGTATTCCGTAAGAACTTTGGTCAAATGGTAGAACTTCAATGTCAGTTACCAGCCCCTGGAAAAGCCTTGAAATTTCAAGACGGGTCACGGTATCTTTTTTATTTATTAACGAAGAACACCTTCCAAGATCGATCCACCTACCAGAATGTATGGGAAGCATTACTTAGTCTAAGGGAACACTTACGGGAGTCCAATGTACAAAAACTAGCCATGCCAAAGATAGAAGGAAATCAGCTGGATTGGAGGATCATTAGGAACATGGTGGAAGTAATCTTTCAAGATACCGGAGTTCAAATACTGGTCTGCAGCCATTCGCCCAGTGCCCAGGTTACTTCCATGCAACTGGAAATTGTAAAAGAGGGTTCAGTTGCAGATACAACCATTCCATTTTAGTTTCGTAAGAGTTCCAGGAGGAACTATCTCTTAAGGAGGGGGCAATGTAATGTGAGCCATTTCAATATTCAGTCATGCTCTAATACTCCAAGTCCCTCTCTGTATTATTTGGCCTTTGAGGCTCAACTTGTCCGATTATTATACATAATTAAACCCCTTAAGACCAAACCTATGGGACGACTATGACGGAGGTGATTTCGATAATATTCGAGAAAGAACGAGATAATGTTTCTAGTGTGTTGGAGAGAATATGTGAACTTACTAGAACGTTCGCCAATTTTTTAAGTTTGTATATAAATATTGGTGGATGAGCCATCAGAATCAGTTATTATATGGACAGTGAAGATAAATAGTAATTAGTAGATAGACAGTGGTGAATATAAATAGTACTCAGTTTAAAGTCATTCGAAGTATATATAAATTAGAATAGTTGTGTTATAAAATAAATAACTGTTTAAATAAATGAATAATAAATAAACTGTTGTTTTAAAGTAAACAAACATCACACTATGATTACTTTGGAAATATTTCAGATGATTTAGAAAGTGACAAAATATTTTTAAATTAGAAATTTGTAAACATTTAGCATCATAAACCTATTGTGTAGCGAAATTATAAGCATAATAAAGAAGTTTTGAAAAACATACCCGAGATATTATTTTTGGTATTTTTGTTCATTACCTACTTGCAGAAAGTATTGCTCAGGACGCTCGATTTTAGTCTCAGTGTGACAGCAGTGTTATACAAACCATCCCCCCAATTAGCAGCTGTCTCATTTTTTCTAATGTGGCAGCCGGTGTGACAGCTCTGTCTGCGTAATAATAAACACAATCAGAATAATTGAAATAAAAAAGGGCTTAATTATGAATAAATGAAATATTCTATCAGTTTTTCGTCGTGTGTGCCGACCAATAGCAGGTAGAAAAGTGTAAACATTTTTTAAAGTAAAACTTCATTCATACACACTATTATTCTTTCACTAGCTTGAGAGGTGTATGACGAAGACCATAGTGCTATTGAGTACCACGGCAAATAATAATAATAGCCGTCCCTTTCTCCGAACAAGCTCAGCTTTTGGGGTTAAAATTCACTCGTAAGGGGGTGAATTAGGGAGGGTATTATTATTATTATTATTATTATTATTATTAATATTATTATTATTATTATTATTATTATTATTATTATTATTATTATTATTATTATTATTATTATTATTATTATTATTATTATTATTATTATTATTATTATTATTATTATTATTATTATTATTATTATTATTATTATTATTATTATTATTATTATTATTATTATTATTATTATTATTATTATTATTATTATTATTATTATTATTATTATTATTATTATTATTATTATTATTATTATTATTATTATTATTATTATTATTATTATTATTATTATTATTATTATTATTATTATTATTATTATTATTATTATTATTATTATTATTATTATTATTATTATTATTATTATTATTATTATTATTATTATTATTATTATTATTATTATTATTATTATTATTATTATTATTATTATTATTATTATTATTATTATTATTATTATTATTATTATTATTATTATTATTATTATTATTATTATTATTATTATTATTTATTATTATTATTATTATTATTATTATTATTATTATTATTATTATTATTATTATTATTATTATTATTATTATTATTATTATTATTATTATTATTATTATTATTATTATTATTATTATTATTATTATTATTATTATTATTATTATTATTATTATTATTATTATATTATTATAGAGGTGTTGTGCTTTATTTGACCAAAATATCCGCAATGACATCGGACTTGTTTCGATTTATTGGTTTTAATATCACCTTTTTTGAAAGGTTAAGATCATAGATAACAGATGTAGAATCAGTACACATTCAAAAATTTGCGCTAAAATTATACATAGAACTAACTTAGAATAATAATTGATTTTAGTGTGCACCAGGTTCTTTAATCTGGATATCTATAATCGACTCTGTCTTTACAATAATGTGACGTTATCAACAATTATTGAGCGCTGTTTATCAATATACACAGACATTTTACAACAAAAAATTATGGTTTGATAAAATGAAATCTGTACCTGAAATTACCTATTAACATACGGGCTCTGATGACAATTATGTATTTAGGTAATTACTATAACAGATTATGTAGAATTTTCTAATGTCAGATCTGAGACTATTCATTTCGACCAAGGTATGAGGATATAAGTATCCAGAATTGTTTGTTTGCAATTGCATCGAAACCAAAAACAAACTTTTGATTGGTTTAAAAAGTAAGATGTGAAATTTTTAAGTAAATGTCAAGATGGAAACAACAATGTTGTAGATGAAACAGCGTAATATCTTAATAATAGAATTAGTCTTAACATTGCCAACCCTTGTAAAATAAACATAGTTAAAATGTTAATCTGGTTTTATACAATACCAGGAACTAATCGTACTTGAAATAATGTTCACGACATCTGAGAGAGTTAGAATGTCCGTGAAACGATATTATTCCCACTCTCGGCTAGTACATGCATATTCGATATGCCCTTTTATACTCATTTTTAATGTCTTAAACGGATATCTACGAATGAGCACTTAATATAATTGCTAACCGTTGCGAATTTTATCCTTCAATGAAGCTTTTAACCGATCATGCGGAAAAAATTCAAGCAGCCACTTACAGAGTCTGCAGGGTATTAAATTTTTGAATTTTAATACGTATCTGCGATTATGGATAATAACTATCTCTTTTTACAATGTACAGTCTGAAATATTAATAAAACTAGAATGAGGATATATTGCTTTGCTTTCTATATTATACTCTTCATAGTTTAACATACCCTCTTAACCCCAATTTTCCATCAGAACAATTTCAGAATCATTAGACTTCATCCCCTTATAAAACTTGATTTTTCCTGAAAATTTTAATATTGCATCTTTTTTTGTTACTGATTTAGGTTTTTATTTAATATTTTAACTCCCCTTATCTCCCAATTTTTATTTATTTATTAATGTCCTTAAAGAGCTTGATTTTTACTAAATATTTCATGTTGATATCGCTTTTGGTTTTTAATTTCTATTTTTTTTTTATTTCAATACAATCTTAACCCCCCTGTGTTTCGTTTTTTTTATATATTTTTTAAGAGCTTGATATTTGCCAAACATTTCTAGTTGATGTTATTGGTCGTTTTTGAGTTATCACCGATAAATATTCTTGTAACAACCAACTGGCCTAAAAACCATCTGTAACTACTGATAGGTCTTTAGCTACTGTTAATATACTGTTAAGGGACTAAGGCAGCACTGTCACTAGCCAAAGGGTCCTGTAGTCCTGAAGGAACATCCATCCACCAGTGGCAAATAAAAACAATAAGAAAAGTTAAATTAAAAAGACATTATCCCTTAATAGCATAGTCGAGCGGTTCTTGGCAACTAGTTTTAGACTCTTTTATTCCTAAGGTAATAGAAACGCAAATACTTCTCAAATGCTCGGAATATTTTACTGAGTTGGAAAAGTGGGAGAGATTAATGATAAGTATTAAAACATTAACAAATGTATATTTACAATAAGTAAAAAATTTGACTAATAGTCTTACGAAAGAATGAATAAAATTACATTTAGGGAATAAAGCACTACTTGTTAATATATCCAAACTTTAAATAAAGAATTATGACACTAGATAAACATTTTATTGAACTATACAGTTTAAACGTATTAACAACTGTAGATAGCACTGCAAAACTACATAATAATATAATAGTATATTATGCAACGATCATGTAATGATGGTTATTAATACACGAGCATTAACCGGGATACGAAACGAGCCAAAGACGAGTTTCGTATGGTCTATGCGAGTGTTTTAATAACCATTACATGAGAGTTGCATACGCTATTTTTTCTACACCCGATAAATAATCAAGACCTATAAATATTATATTTATATTGGTATTGAACACAATAACAGTAATTACTCGTATTTCTATAAAAAATTCTACAAAATTGTAATTAATGGTATTACTTCGGGTATTGGTATTTCCCTAGATTTTTGCTGCAAAATATTTTGTACTGTATTTTCTGCTTTCTCCGATATGTGTGGAAGAGTCTTCTATATCGCTGATATGAGACATTTTAATATTATAATTATCGAAGTTTAGCTATCTACGAAAATTTAATACGTTTTGACAACTAAAACAATTACATAGAAACCTAGGACAAACGTCAAACAGCATGCTTGATTGAAAAATAGTAGGTTTCTATTGATTAAAAATCTGTATCGTAATGAAAAATCTGTATCATAATGGGTATCATTATAATAATAATAATAATAATAATAATGTTTATTTACCATATAATAGTTTTACATATTTATTTTTACATAATATATTTAGTTTGTTACAATAATAAAATAGCAGAAAAAAAAGAAAAGTAATGTATACATTTTTAACAAATAATTATAACAGGTAAATAAACAAGAA
Organism: Psylliodes chrysocephalus; assembly: GCA_927349885.1. NCBI lineage: Eukaryota > Metazoa > Arthropoda > Insecta > Coleoptera > Chrysomelidae > Psylliodes > Psylliodes chrysocephalus. The sequence continues at coordinate 38,285,646 of OV651816.1, read as the reverse complement.
GAAAGCTCCCCAAAGAAACCAGTGGTTGTGCACGGGGAGTAAATTCTTGTTTTTTATTTTATCGGCAGTATCACTTACCGGTATAGGGAAAAATTAAACCTTTTTTTTTTTTTTTTTTTTATTTTTAGATATAGGTATATAAAAGGTTGAAAGTAATATAAACGAATTATTTGAAAAATAAAAAAAAACTAATCAATTGAAGTAAAATAATAAAAACTATTTTCAATAGCATAAGCGAAACAGGTTTTTATACCAAGTTTTCTTTTTGCCTCTTGTGAGAAATTTTATTTAATTTTATTATCGATTTATTATATTGGTTTTGAGACTAGACCCTTAATCAGAGCTTTCATTTAATTTAATTGATAGAGAATATGTTGTCTATAAACTCGTTGTCTGTTTGTTTCAATAAATTTTTAAATAATTTTTTAATTAATGCAACTGAATTTATTTTATATATATACAATTTATATATTTCAGGTAAGTGGTTGTATAATCTAGGGATAATATATATATGACAGTGTTGAGCATATGTCTTTCTGACAAATTCAGTATGTACAAAATCGTGAACTCTTCTTCTTGTGTTATAATTATGATTTAAAAGGTTCAAAAGTTGTTTATTATGGTAAGTAAAAAGTAATATACTAAATATATATAGTTTTTTTATTTCAAATACATCCGCTTCTTGATAGAGAATTTCAGATGAATATCGATACGGTTTTTTCAACATTATTTTTAAAAACCTTTTTTGTAATATTTCTAATTTTTGAATATGTGTGCGGTATGTTCCGCCCCATGCAACAATACTGTACCTAATACGCGATTCTATTAATGAAAAGTAAATAGTTTTTAAGTATTCGAGATTTAAGATACTACTTAGATATTTAAATTTGTATAACAAAGGTCGTAAAGTTCTACATACCGTATCTATATGTTTGTCCCATCTTAGACTACTATCTATAGTAACGCCCAAGTATTTGACAGATGTTGCAATTTTTATTTTTACGTAATCGTCATAATTTGATATTTTTAGCTCTTTATAATTTGGTAAATTATTTTTATATATTGAAAAAGGTATAAAATAAGTTTTTTCTACGTTGACAGTTAACAATTTATGGTTAAACCAGTCTAAGATTTTACTGGTTTCTTGTTCGGCTAGTGTTTTTAATTTATCCCACGAATTACTGTGATATAGAATAACTGTATCGTCCGCGAAGCATATTATTTGACCAGTTATTTTCATTGACGCAAGATTATTAATATAAATGGAGAAGAGCAAGGGTCCCAATACAGTACCTTGGGGTACTCCATATTTAATTATTCTTTCGTTACTTAGTTCGCTCTTTATTTTCACTACTTGGGTCCTTCGATTTAAATAACTTTCAAACAATAAAAATGGGGTACCTCTTATACCCAGGTCCTCTAAGGATTGAAGTAATTATGAAACGGATTATGGGCATATAAGTGCATTATTATAATACGGGTGTAGAAAAAAATATGTATAAGATAAATATGATAATTTGGGACGAAAATGTAAAATTAATAACTGTCAAACAGAACACTTTAAAAATAGGTTAATAGTATATTGTTTCACGAGTGACGAAAAATGATTTTCGACGAGTAAAACACTATACTTTTTCTACGAACTCTATTATGTCATGTAGGTACCTACTAAAATGAAAAAAAAACAAACGTTAGCAAATGCTTTATTTTGTGTTAGGAATAACAAAAAATTTACCAACAATTAAATATTTCAGAAATATTATTTATTATTTAAATATTGATTTATTGTTATATTTGAACAATTGTTCAAAATTATGGGGGTATCACACTCAAGCTTTTTATTTATTAAGGTTGATGCCGACATATTTATTCTACTGTTAAATGTAATTTCAGATGATGATGCGCCATAATCGGTTGAACTAGTAGTTTCCTTATTTTGTACAGATTGTAAAATTTTGGTTTGTATTTGGTTTTTACTGTTCGTGGATTCATCAACATATCCTTCCGCAACACTACTAGATTTCCAACCACCGTGCTTTTTTAACAGAAGCAAGTCACCTCCTGCATCCACTAATAGCGTTGCAGATGTTCTGCGGAAACAGTGCCCAGTGTAATCTTGAGGATTCGGAAGCGTTAAAAACTGAGCAATTTCGTTAGGAAATTTACTGATTTTATTAATTCCAACAACCTGTCTGCTACACTTTCCATTCTGATAGTTAATAAAGAATCTTGAATTAATTTGATCCATGTTTGCGGGACGTAGGCTCATATATTTTTTAGAAATATGATAAAAGGGTCCAGAAATATGAAAAGAACGCGGAACTTTTGTTTTTGTATTACGGATTTTAACTAACAGAATACTTCGAGTATCCTTTACATCGCTTATTGTTAAATCTTTTAGTTCGTGGCAACGACATGCGCCAGATAATCCAAAAACTAATGCTACCTACAAATATTAGTAGTTATGTATTAAGTATTTGTTAAAATAAAAATAATAATTCCGTTAGGGGGTTGGTTGGCTCAGTGGTTAGAGTCATGACTTTGAGATCGGAAGGTCTCAGGATCGAATCCCACCGTTGGCCGGGATTTTTTCATTTAATTTAGTTATTTAAAATTAATTCTGATGCATTGGTAGGATTCCCCACTCGACCATTCACTGTTTGGGCTCTAATTAACAGTGCTGTTCCTAAAGTGGCGCTGGGAAACAGTTACAAAGCCTACACAGAACACGAGGCTAATGGCCGTAGTAGTCGACGCCTATGACACCAAATTAAAAAAAAAAAAAATAAAATAATTCCGTTACCTTTGTTATTAAATATTTATAGTCAGGTGCATTCTTTAGGAAAGTCTTTATGTCTTCAGGCGAAAAAATTTTGGATTTTTGGCTTTTAAAACCATCAGATTTTCTTTTCAAAAGCGAACGTAACTTTGGATATTTACTAATATCGACATCATTTTTAACAGAGAGTGTAGTTCTTAGCATCGAATAAATGGACCATAACGTCGACGGTTTAAAATTTGAACATATTTCTCCAAAGTATGCTAGTAGTACAGTTTCCGAAAATGATTTCACTTTATTTTTTTCTCTCCAGTCCAAAAATTTGATATAAATTTCTTCATATCTCTTTTTTGATTTGGCCGGTAATAAATCTGAAGAGGTTTCTTCAGCTTTAAAAATAATTTCTGGGGGAGTACAATCGCTTTCTGACTCAGACATCATGAAAATGTGTTAAATTTAGGACGAACTGAAACTGACAGTTCTCAAAAGTGATAAAACTTCAAATAAACAAATGAAAACCAGGAAACTAGATGTAGATTGGTTTAATTTGCACTATTTTTATACATTTTTATTTTATCTTTAATTCATTAAAGTTTAGGTAAAAACGCATATAGAATTTAATGAGCATCTTTTTAATTTATTATTAATAATTATAAGCTGCCAAAATATTATACGAGGCGACTGGTATATGAAAATATGTAACAACTTACTTTCGTCACTAGAGACGAAAGTAAACGTTATGGGATTTTTTCTCACTAGTGACGGAAATCAAGTTTTCGCTGAAAGTATCCTGTGGCGAAAGATGTCTTTTTGTAAGAGTTCGTAGAAAAATATATTTACCCATAATTCACAAATCGTTGCACAAAAACTTTATTCTACACATTACTTTGTTTTGGGACTTAAAGAGTCCCAAAAAACGAGAGCTTTCGCCCTCGGCGAAAGTTCTAGACCTTAGTCCGCACATGATTGAGAGTCTTCTCTCTATATAAACCAAAATTTACTTGATGGTTGTATTTTTAAAAATGCCACGCTCAATGTAGCCATTGACTAGATTAATAACCTGATTGTTTTATTTTCATACGTGTGTTCCTTTTTAATTACTAATTTAAAACATGAAAATACTTTTTTAGAATTTTTGGTAAATTCTTTATATTTTCAATTAATAATAATGCCAAGTTTTACATTCTTGCGATGTTCATGAATGTGTTTTTGTTTTGTTAAATAATGTCTTGTAATAACCCTTGAATATTTTTATAAGGTATTTTTTGTTTTGTTCTAAAAATAAATATTTTTATTTATGAAGCATTTTAATGTATATTACCTTTTACCTATACCTACACGTATATTTTTTAACACGTTAAAAAGATTCCATAGGGTGTTTTTAATATAAATGTGCTAGAAAGTTTGCTTCCAATGAAAACCTTTATTTACAAGATTACTCTTGCAATAAGAAAATGCAAGTGATTTCAGAAAATATTAACGACGCAATAAAATTAAATATTTGTATGGATTTTAAAGGAACATATAAAATATAAATATACAGATGTTTCATTAATATATGTAAATATTCTAAATGGAAAATTTTGAGCTAAAAAAAAAGATTTAACTTAAATTACTTACACAAAATGTGGCTTCTTACTGAGTTACAGGGTGTTTTATTTAAAAATTTAAACAATATTTTTGCCTATCGTTACATTACTTTTCAATATTTTTTTGTGCAGAAACAAAAAATATTGGAATATAACAGTGTACAGAAATAAATAAAATACCCTATAATTTAGCAAGGAGCAATATTTTGTGATTTGGGTTAAATCTTTATAATTTGAGGTAAAAAAATCCCAGTGAAAATATTTACGAACATTAATGAAATATCCTATATATTTAGTGACTACACTTTATAACAGTAAAAGTATGTACTGTTATCATGATAATTTTGTCTTTAAATATAATAACATTTTTGTAAATACAAAAGAAACAGTATTGTCATAATGAAATTAAAATCTATATATTTAATAGCTACACTATACAGAAATGTATTGTTATAAAGATAATTATTTTCTTTAAATATAAAAACATTTCTACGAATGCAAAAGAAACATTATTGTCGTAATAGAGTATAAATTTATATAATTAATGATTATACTATTCATGTTACACAAAAGTAATATTATGAACATAATTCTTTTTTTAAAATATAATAATTTATTTTTATTAATGCAAATAAACATTGTTGGCATAATGAAATATAAATATACAGGGTCTCCAAGAAAAAAGTGTTATAATTTTAACCACGTATTTAGCGCATCGAAACAAACAATTTTTGTTAAATAAGTTTATTTCTAATCACCCTGGTATTCAAGATTTTTTTTTTAAATTGTAATTTGTTTTAGTTATTCGCCAGTAGTCGTGAAGTATGAATAAGTAAATATTAGATAAACAAAAAATGCACAAGGCATCAGTTTAAGGTACTATCACAGCGAAAATATTCTGGGAGAGCAACAATTTTGTTTAATGTAGCTTTTTAAGGAATAATTATAAAATTTAATTAGAAAAGGTTTACATTGTTGTCATAAAGGTTGAAAGGTGCGATACCTACATTTTTAGTAGTAGCCTTGGTTACAAAACTTTATCTTTTTAGATTTCATAATACACTTTCTTATTTTGCGAATTAATTTTTTTAATTAGATTAAAATACAGTTTACTGGTCCAGATTATTTCTACTGTGATGTTTTTTTCTTTATCCGTTTTTGAGTTTTCTTCAAATTTCGAAATTTACACATTTTCTCAAATATCTCGAATACGGTCCATTTTAGAGAAATTATGTATGGGATAAAAATTATAGAGAATTATATTACAAACAACTTTTGTTTAAACAATTTTAATAAAAAAATATTTTTTTACATTTTGTCAAATTTCTCGAATACGGACCATTTTAGGAAAAGAAGTAACTTTTATTTAAAGAATTTTCTTCCCCAAATGTAAATAACAGATATATGCCATAAAATATAAAAATTACCACCTATAAAGTACCCCCCAGATGTTCCGACACTGCCCAAAATCTAATCAGCACATTGGACGCTGGAACAAAGCTTAAGTTTAAAATTTGGTGTTTTTCTGTGTATCGGTTCATGAGTTATGCGACACACAGACACATAGACACACAGACACATAGACACACAGACATACACACAGACACACAGACACACACACACACACACACACACACACACACACACACACACACACACACACACACACACACATACACACACACACACACACACACGCACACACACGCACACACACACACACACACACACACACACACACACACACACACACACACACACACACACACACACACACACACACACACAGACATCATCTCGAAAATAGTCAAAACCGATTCAGGGGACCTCAAAACGTAAAAATCCGTCGAAAACTCGAGGTCGAAAAAATCATGATTCCTATACTTTCCTCATACCTGTATACAGATAGGAAAGTAAAAATAATCGTCGGAAGTTATATGTATAGAATTAGCATAGTAAATATTATTTTATCTTTAGCTTAGTCAGCATTTAAAAAGGTACAAATATATGTTACTTGTTTATTTCAATGATTCTTCAGATATTCTTCATGCTTGAATGTTTTAGTTTAGGAAATAAAGAGTTTTTTTAAAAAACGGTTTTTCTCTCAAAAAACCATTATTGGCGCAGTCAGTAGGATTCACGCGGGCTACGAAAAACACAATTAACGTTCTCATCGTGCTAACAGTGATTTTCGATAGACTTTGGCAGATTCAAAGCCTTCAGTGCGAATTGAACTTTTCTGTGAGCTACGACAATTCCATCAAGGAACAAGCTTCAGTGGAGAAGTCAGAATAATCTGAGAAAAGGAATCAAGGATCTGCAGCGTCCATCGAGGAACTGTAAGTGCCAAAATCCTTGTTTGCCTCTCCTTTTTCATCGAGAAATAGGAAAGATAGTAATATTAAGTTTTGATTTTAAAAATAAACGGAAAGAATTTTAAGTTATAATAATATTAAATTTTAATATTGAAAAGAATATACATATGTTATTTATATTGCATTTATTTTAAAATATTTATATGACAGAATTTGATAAAATTATAGAAACTTTTAATACGATTTTTTTAGAAGATGATAAAGATAGTAAAACAGATATGACTCCACAAGTAGCTAACATTAATTGGAGTTTCTTTAAATCCAAATTAAATAATATTAAACCTTACGACGGGGATAGTAATACTTTAAATAAATTTGTTAGTAGATGTGATGCACTTTTTCAAAGTTCTGCTGATCTGAATAATGATCAATTAAATACTCATATTTTTGAATGCATCCAAGAAAAACTAATTGATAAAGCCGAATTAAATGTAGGAAACAGAACAGAGTTACAAACCTGGGATGATTTAAAAAATGCTCTTGTTCAATGCTTTTCAGACAGAAGAGATCTGGATTGCCTTGTGCAAGAATTAACCAGAAACTACCCTTATAAAAATAAACATTTATTAGATTTTGGTAGTCGAATACAATTATTAATGAGAACAGTGATTCAAAGAATCAGTAATGATGTCACATTATCAATAAATAAATAAATAAAAAGACAGCTTAAAATACATTTATTGCAGGTTGTCCACCAATTTTAAAAAATAATTTACATTTAAAAAATGCTACAGAATTTAAAAATTTTGAAAAATTATATGGCAATGTTGAACATAAACAAATGCCTAAAATTAATATTATATTACGCCTCGTTTCCGTAAAAAAGAATAATATGTAGTATCCTCGCTATGCGTTGAGTCTCACACATTTTAAAGCAAATAAACAAGTTCTCTGCCTTCCTCCCAGGTCCCTGCGCCTAATTACTTCAGTCTTTGTTTGTGTGTCGAGTCGATCATATCGCTGTCGTTAAAAATTTTTAAATTAAAAGTGATGCCGAAGCACGGTAAAAAACGACGACATGACCGGTCTCGGAGTCGTAGTTCTTCAAGAGGCCGATCTCCATCCCGAGAAAATAAATGGTTGGAGAAAAGATTAGCAGATTTACAAAAACAATTAAATGTATTAAATGCTTCCGCACCAGACCGCATTGTTGCGAACAAAGAAACTTTTGAAAGTGTGGCGTCATCGATAGATTATGACGATGTTTTATCGCCTCGCCATTCAATACAGGGTGTGTATAATTCAGGTAATTTTTAAATTTCATTAATAGCTTTGATAAATAGCTATAATAATTAAATTAGTTGTTTTTTAATAAAAGTTGTTTTTGGTAACAACTATAAAATGTTTAAAATACTGGTTGTTTTTGGTAACAACTATAAAATGTATAAATACTGGTTGTTTTTGGTAACAACCCTAACATATTTGTTAAAACTGGTTGTTTTTGGCAACAACCTTGTGTTACCATTATATTATGGTATTTTTTGTTCTTTGAAACAACTTAGATGTTTTATTGAAAAACATTTAAAATCCCTACTTTTAAATTGAAAATCTAGGAATATTCGTTTTTTTAGATATTTTGGAAGCGGATGAGAATAAAGAAAACCCCACTCAGGTAAATACTTCTTTAGAAATAATTGAACCAGCATTGGGAGATGATCTCCTTCAAATATTAGGTACTGCTATTGCAAGTCGATGGAGTGCCTTAATAAAAAATGGTTTAGATAGCGTTACCAAGGAGGAAATTTTAAAGAAATATCAAGTACCCGAAAATCTTTCGGATCTAGATATTCCTCAACTAAATCCAGAAGTTTCAGCTGCAATTTCTGCGCAAGTCGCACGTAGAGACGAACGACTAATTCAAAAGCAAAACCAATTGAATTCTACTATTTCCGCTATTGGTCAAGCTATTTCTTTTTTGTTGGTTAAAGAAGGAGAGGGGCAAAAATGTATAGAGCTGCTTAGCGATGCTGGACGCCTATTGTGTGACTTAAGTCATTCTGAGACAACTATAAGAAGAGACCTAATTTCTATAAACCTAAACAAAGATTTAAAACAAACACTCTCAGGTGCTCCTGTTGATAAGTACCTATTTGGAGTAACACTAGAAGAGCGCCTTAAAACGGCAAAGAATTTGGAAAAGTCATCCCTTGATCTAAAACCAACTAAACCCCAAACAACAAAGAAGCATTTGCAGCCTTTAAACTCCAAACGTCCAATTCGAACTGCCAAGGGAGCACGGATTGGAACACAGTACAGAAGTTCTCCCTACCAACGCCCCACAGCGACTCCTTACCGGGACCCTCATCAGTTCAAAAAACCACAAGAAACAGTTCGGGAAGCCCGCAGGACAAAGGTGTATGCTCATCGATATCATCAAAAACAATAGAGGTTGGTAGAATTAACAGATTTTTTAACGAATGGTGTACGTTAACATCTGACAAAGTAGTTTTATCCTATGTTATAGGACTAAAAATACCTTTTTTAAAAAAGCCTGTTCAAAAAGTAATTCCTAATGAGCCTAAATGGACTTTGTCTGAGAAAAACACAATACAAAGTTCTATTAATATCCTATTAAACACAGGGGCTGTCAGTGAAGTACAACCCTGTAAGTCACAATATATATCTAAAATATTTTTGGTTCCAAAGCCTGATGGCAGTCATCGATTAATCCTAAATCTTAAATCTTTAAATAAATTCATATGGAATGCTCATTTTAAACTAGAGGACTATAGAACAGTCACAAAAATGTTGATAAAAATTATTTTATGGCAACCTTGGACTTAAAGGACGCATACCATATGATACATATTTTTAAATCACATAAAAAATATTTAAGATTTAGTTTTAACAACAAACTCTATCAATACAACTGTATGCCATTCGGCTTGAATTGTGCTCCGTTGATTTTCACTAAACTAATGAAACCAGTTTTGTCTTTTCTTAGGAATAAGGGGTTTCTTTCAGTCTTATATCTAGACGATTTTTTATTACTTGGAAGTTCCTTTTCGGATTGTGTAACCAATGTCAACGTAACAGTACAACTTGTCGAAAAACTTGGTTTTATTGTAAATTTTAAGAAAAGTCATTTACAACCCTCCCAAAGTGTGACATATTTAGGTTTTGTATACAATACCAAGAACATGTATATTTCTCTTCCTATTAAAAAGACTAAACGAGTGGTTAAATTGCTAAATAGGTTTTCAACTCTTCAGGTTTGTTCTATTCGAGACTTTGCAAAATTTTTGGGTGTGTTAACATCAATTTGCCCTGCAGTAAAATTTAGTTGGCTATATACTAAATTATTTGAACGCCAAAAATTTTTAGCTTTAAGAAAATCAGCAGGAAACTATAATGCTAAAATGCATTTGCCACCTCTCCTATTTTCTGATTTTCAGTGGTGGTTACATAAGTTACCACAAGCTCAAAATAATATTAGGGTTGATTCGTACATTTTAGAAATTTTTTCAGATGCATCAATGACAGGTTGGGGCGCATGCGCTAATAATAAAAAGTGTCATGGTTTTTGGACAGAAACGGAAAGTAGGTGTCATATTAATATCCTAGAACTTAAAGCGGCTTTTTATGCATTAAAATATTTTACAGAAAAAATGTCTAATTGTAATATTTTATGCCGTATTGATAATACGACTGCTGTGGCATATATAAATAAAATGGGAAGTGTTCAGTACCCCACATTAAATGCTTTATCACGCACTATTTGGCAGTGGTGTGAACAACGAAATATATATATTTTTGCGTCATATATAACATCAAAAGATAATTATGTAGCGGATGCAGAGTCTCGAGTAGAATTGTTTAAAGAAACTGAATGGGAACTTAGCAGTACAGCCTTTCAAGATATAGTTAGGAATTTTGGGCAACCAATTATTGATTTTTTTGCTACAAAACATAATTCCAAATGCAAAAAATTCGTATCTTGGATGAGAAGTCCAGGGTGCTGGGCAGTAGACGCTTTTACTTTAAACTGGAAACAGCAATATTTTTATGCTTTTCCACCATTTACCCTAATTCTCCGTGTTTTAAATAAGATTATAGAAGATAAAGCAAGAGGAATTGTCGTTGTTCCACGTTGGTCTTCTCAACCATGGTACCCCCTTTTTTGTTCATTGTTAGAAGAAAAACCTTTAATTTTTGACCCAGATAAGAATTTACTCTCTTTTAGCGGAATGCCCCATCCCCTTTGGCCGAAGACTACCCTGGTAGCAGGAATCTTATCCTGCAAGCATTAAAAGAAGGGGATGTTCCTGCTGATGCCTTGGAAATATGTTTATCTTCTGTTAGTAATTCGACTATCCAGCAATATAACGCTGGTCTTAAGCAATGGTGGTTCTTTAAAAAAGAAAACCACTTTGCGTTATTTGATACTTCTGTTCCAGAAGTTTTGCGATTTTTTACATTTCATTTTAAAAAAGGCGCATCCTTTAGTACGCTTAATACCTACAGGGCTGCACTTGGGCAAATATTATCCCCTTCCTTAACAACAGACTTTCGAATCAAACGTTTTTTTAAAGGAGCCTATAGCTTAAGACCACCGCATGCTAAATATAACCATACATGGGATCCATCTATTGTGTTGTCTTATGTTAAAAATTTAAAAAATGATTTGTTATCTTTAAAAGATTTGACAATGAAGTTAGCTTTATTGTTGGCTCTTGCTACTGGGCAAAGAGTTCAGACTCTAGCAAGTATAGAGCTTGACAATATAGTTAAGTCTGAAAATAGACTTGAAATAAAAATAACTAAAAAACTTAAAACATCGGGGAAGGGAAAAATTCAACCAACTCTTTTATTACCTTACTATACTCCTGATGAAAATATTTGCCCTGCAGGGACTCTATTAGTATACTTACGGAAAACTGAAAAATTGCGGAATGAATGTAAAAGCTTATTTATAACATACCAAAAGCCTTTTCATATGGCTACCACACAGACAATAGCCCGGTGGATAAAAGCTATGTTAAAAAAGAGTGGGTTGAATACTGACCAATTTACTGCACATAGTACGAGGCACGCGTCTACTTCCGCTGCGGCTAGAAAAGGCGTTTCTTATGACGACATACGGTTAGCAGCAGGCTGGACTAAAAAATCCAGCACTTTTGCTAATTTCTATAACAGACCTGTTATAAATGTCACAGATTTCGCCAGTACTGTACTGAGCTGTTAAGGAAATTTCTTATTATTCAAAAAATATTTTTGTAAATTTTTTTGTTAATTTTTCCTTTTTTCATATTTATGTATTAATGTTGGTTTCTCCAACAAATTTTTGTTTGTTTAAATTTCATTTAAAAAAAAAATTTAATTTTCACTTAAAAATATATAATAAATATATGTACATATATATTATATTTATATATTTTCAATAAATTTTGTTGCATTTGCTTTAAACAGCTACATATTATTCTTTTTTACGGAAACGAGGCGTAATATAATTAATAGATCAAACGAACTTACCTGTAATGAAGTTCGATCTTAATTATATTAGCCTCGTTGAAGTAAAAAAGTCCCTCCCTAACCCTTCCTTATCCCATAGTTGCAACAAAATTATGCTTTGAACAAGACTGAAGTAATTAGGCGCAGGGACCTGGGAGGAAGGCAGAGAACTTGTTTATTTGCTTTAAAATGTGTGAGACTCAACGCATAGCGAGGATACTACATATTATTCTTTTTTACTTCAACGAGGCTAATATAATTAAGATCGAACTTCATTACAGGTAAGTTCGTTTGATCTATTAATTAATCATAATAATCAAAATATAAAACCTAATAATAATGTCTCAAACATGAGACAACAAACTAATCAAAAGTTTTATTATTTTACGTATCAAAATAATAATTCTAAATTTTATCCTAATATTAATTATAATTATCATAATTATCCAAAATTTAATAATTCTAATAATATTGAACAATTTTCAAAACCTATATTTCCACGTCAACCAATACACGTTTAACCAATTCTAAAAACAAATAAAAAATATTTCACAAATCGTCAAGTTTTTGGGGAAAACCTTAAACCTCAAAATGTTTTTAAACCTAATCAAATTAATTCAAATCAATTACCCAAACCAGAATATGTGTCAACCACATCTCAAAACCCATCACTTATGAGAAACGTAAATTATAATCAAAGACAAAACTATTTTCAAAATTATCAAAAACCAAATTTTTCATTTGAATAATTAAATAATACACAAACAAATTTGAATAAAAGTTTTGATAATACTGTTTATCAAAACTATGCTTTAGAAAATAAATGTGAAATATACGCGGATGAACCGTATTAAAATTATGATGATAATTAGCAATATAATTATAAAAATAAACCAGAAACTCAAACGCACCAATTTGGAAATTTTCGGAAAGCCAGCCTTTCAGAGACAATAACATAGTTAAAATGAATAATTATAATGCAAATAATCCACCACCATATGTAGATATTAAAAATGCACCAATCAAACTTATTATTGACACTGGTAATTCCAAATCAATAATCACACCATTCATTATAGAACAATATTTTCCTGACACAATTTATATCGCAAATATAACATTGAAAACATTACTGGGGTGTAAACAGATCCGATTTAAAGCAGATGTCCCAGCATTCGCAGAATTTAATTGCCAGAACGTGATTGATTTTCATTGTACATGATTTCCACGATTTTTTAGTTAGTGTTATTGGACTTACTGACCTAGTTAACATGACTTTAAAAATAGATTTATTAAACAAGAAATTAATAGGCCCGTAAGTTGAAATTCCTTTTAAATATAGACAACATAAATTTTTCGTTTTTATTTACCTCGAATGATAACAACCGCAAAAAACGGATTTACTTTAATAGAAGCTCAAAATAATACAGATAAAGGTATTTATAAACTAAATAGTCCAATTTTAGCTAAACAGTTCCAAAATTCTAAGCATCAAATCTGAATGTTCTAAAAATAAATTTGAAAAAACTAAAAAGTCAAAAAGTAAAGCTGATATTGAACTTCATTATACTACTGCTAAAAATAGCAATTCAAATTCACCTGTAGAATGTTTTTATTTAAGCTTAATTGAACATTTTAGATGTCTTAAAGAAGAAAATAAGATCTAACCCCTGATCAATTAAGAAAACATGCTATATTAGCTTATAATAATTCCGTACATTTCGTAACAAAATTTACGCCTTGTCAAATAATAAAAGGAAATATTAATAATGAAGATACTTTTGATTTAAATGATCACCTTATAATTTCAAATTACGTACAAAATCATAAACAAATTAGTAAAAAATTATACGAAGACATAAAAAATAAAAACGAAGCAATTAAACAAAAAGTAATAGAAAATAGAAATGAAAATCGATCAGAACCAATTCATTATAAAGAACCAAGCACTGCATATATAGGGTGTCCCAGCTAAAACTTGTCACCCCCCGAATCTCCGAACTCGTGAAAAAAATTGAAAATCGCTCAGACCCGTCGATTTTTATTTCAAGGGGGAACACTTTCACCAAATACATCATCATTGTGTTGTCAACCCCCTCATCCCCAGCATACCCTACTTCAAAATTTTCAATGGGACTACTTACTTGTGATACATCATTTTAAAGGGAATTTAATCCCAAATACATCGGTGTACTGAAATTGAGGATCGATCAAGTGTTGTTGAAGTTTTAATGAATCAATATTTAAAAATTCCTAAAAAGTGTAATATAGAGATTAATGAAGAAAATTACATTAACGACGTCCAAATCCAAGAAGGAACGCTTCTGATTTTATTAAAATTCGAAATAGAAGATATGAAGACGCCAATTCAATTTCAAAAAGCTAATATAACTAAAGTTAATTTTGAAAATTTATATAAAACAAGTAAAATTGCTAAAAGTCTAAAACCAGTAGAAGAAGTAATAGACAATCCTTATAAAACTAAATCAATATCAATTATTATAATTATAATCTTATGCTTTGTCATTTATTTAATATGGAGAAGAAGAAAAGAAATACGACAATTGAAGAAAGGTCCTCGCCAAAAAGAAGCAAGAAAATCTTCAAATGAAGAAAATTAAGAAATAGAATTAGAATAAAGAAGAAAAGAAGATAATCCAGAAACTTTGAAGAATCAGTCCCTGATCTTCTCAGCTTAGGAAGGGAGGAGTAATATGTATAGAATTAGCATAGTAAATATTATTTTATCTTTCGCTTAGTCAGAATTTAAAAAAGGTATAAATATATGTAACTTGTTTTTTTTTCTCTCAAAAAACTATAATTCGGGCGTGTTAGCGTTTGTAGCAAAAAATTTATAACATTGTGAATCATATATTAAAAACTGCTGGATTTTATTTAATTATTTCTTTTATCACAGACAGACAGCTCGTTAGGGTTTACAATTATAAAACAAAAATGGAAAATTTTTAAAATTTGTATTTGACAAAAGTTTTTTGTTTTGATGAGCTAAATACGTGGTTAAAATTATGTCACTTATTTCTGGGACAACCTGTATAGGTATATTTAATGGTTACACTATTCATGTTACACAAACGTATTGTTATAAGGATCATTATTTTTTGTAGTATTTAATAATTAAAGTCACAGTAAAAGAATCATTTTATTATTATGGTAACAGAAAAGTCATTATATCTGTCAGGTTTTGTTGAAATCGAATAAGTAACAAAATAGTTTCTGTAAATTTAACAGAATTTAACTAATAGAGCTTGAAAATTCATGTTGATATCACTTTTTGTTTTCGATTTAATTTTTTTTTTTTAATCACTTATAAAGTTTGATTTTGCTAAAAATTTCAAGTTAATACCATTTTTCGCTTTTGACTTATCGTGCGGGCAAAAAACGTGACATCGGAAGGAAGGAAGTAAACCTATAATTTTCTTCACAGACTACTGTGTGAAGAGTATAATTGTGATTATTATTAATATTTGACTCGGAGAAAAGTTTAGAACGTATTTATTTTTAAAACCATTATGTAATTTGCGCAAATTGATTTGTAAATAAAAATGAAGTGAAGATTTTTATCAGATTCCTGAATAATAGGGCGGATGACAATCAATAAGAATAACTAAATTAAGTACTAAATTTAGAACTAAATTCAAAAATAAATTAATAGAAGATGAATTTTTTAAATGCATGCCACTGTCAACACGTTGTAGTTCTAAGCATACTATTAGCGCAACCATCGCAAAAGTATGAAAGCGATGTTTCTGATTTCCGTAAACTTTTATGAGATGAGAGTTATTTCAAATTCATCTTACTTTAATTTTTTATCAATCTATATGCGCCCCATAACAACTATACAATGTCCATACAATGAATACAATGGACAACCGTTATGGTCTTGCGTAGAAGGAGGGTAGACATGATTGGCAAACACACAAGTATGTGATCCAAATGTCAGTATCATCGACATGCGGCTATCCGCCAACTTGTAAATACTTGTAATATTTTTATATTGTTAAAGAATAGGATATGGATTTTATATATTTTTGTTAAATTGGTGAAATTATAAATAGAGGAAAAAACTTTCTTGGCAAATTTTTGGAGTGTGGCAGTTGGGATGGATTCATCGTGTCAGTGGAGCAATAGATGGTTGGAACAGTATTAGCCGTATGTCGAAAGATCAATCGGTATCACAATTCAACCGGTATGTATTCAGCCCTACTTCAGCAGGGTCTGAAATAACTCACAACGCACTTGATAAGTATATTGAGATCCTCGTTGGCTCTAAGATATATCCCCTAAAAATGGAGAGAGGTAAAAGTAGTATTTGTACCCAAACCTGCAACGATGGATTACACTGTCCCAAAAACATACCGGCCAATAATTAGTCTGACATCGTTTTCCATGAAGACATTGAAAAGGTTATGCTAAATGTACATAAGAGATTTGTTGATTACAACAACATCACTACACCCAAATTAACATGTATACACCCCAAGCAGATCTGCTGATTCATCCCTTCAGCTAGTTGCTGGCCGGATAGAGAGATTTCTGGACAATAAAGAGTCCGCCTTGAAATTCAATTTTCTGTAACAAAACATCTATATATAATCTGAAACAGAAAAATCAACGCAGTACCTCAACTTCATATTATTTTAAATTTATTTCTTTTAGAGATTATCACAGTTTTATACTATCATTATAATATTTTATAGTTATATAATGGTAGTCCCTTCATATGTTTTAATTAGATGTAGTACTTCTAGAAAAACCAAAGTCTGCGGGACCTAGCATTGAGGTCCTTCTTTGATTCGCAAATTTTATTTTTTTGTTTTCTATTTATAAAATAAAGTTTTTTTCTTTCTAGGAGTTAACTATTAGTTTGATTTAAAAATCCATTATCTAATTGTTGTTTTCTAGGTAATAGTTTCATTCGATGAAATTTTGATCTATATGTAAGTTCCTTTTCACAGATAATTTATTTGATGGTGATAACAATATTACTTAGTATTACTTTTTAGTGTTAATTTAGCTTTTAAGGGTACCAAAGACAAAGCCAATTTTACCCAAAGTCGTGTAAACTAGATAAATGGCTTTTACAAGTGAAATGATGTAGTTTATGAGGCATCATTTTGTTCTTGTTCAATATCGGAAGGAAATTTGAAAAAAATAAATGTTCGTTCTTAAAACTTACAGCATAAATTGGTCAGTAAAATGTATTATTTACCTTTATACGAACAACGCTATTACAATTGGATATTATGAATTTATTACGAACAGGACCTGGTAAACACATGTTAAAAAATCAAAATGTTATTGTTTCAATTTAAATATAACATGTCTAACTAAAAATAAAATTAAATAAGAGTAAAAGTACACACCGTGTTTTAATCAGCAAATATAACCATATTGTTTTGTTGTTGTATCGGTTCGATCGTGCGACAACACCAAAGTCAGATTTACATTGTACAAATAATTGATCAATTCATGTTTTTCAAATAATTCTAGTATTTATATAAATATATAATTTTGATACAATACTTTCCGTGTGTTACTCGTGTTACTAGTTAGGAGGTGAACATATCAAAAGCCCCCGCCCGTAGCCTTTGAGCCGGGGGAGGAGAAGAGGCTGAAGCTCCCATTTTTTGGTCCTAGCGATATATAAAATGCTTATTAAATTTTCTACAATAGTTCAGTAACTGAAGGGACCAACCTGTCATTAAGTCGGTCCAGATTTCCGTTGCGGCTCAACTCTTAGGTCTCGGCGGTCGCTTCCAAGGTCGAAAACTTTTACCAACTCTGCTGCGTCGGAAAGGGCCCAAAATGGACCCTAAAACTGGTTTCCCGCCAATATCTTCCACAATATACAAATTAGAGAATTTTTGTTTAAATAAAAAAGAAAGATCTTATCATTATCTACAAAAATAGTTCCTATCATTTTTGTCGGGAATTCGACAGGTTTCGAGATAACCGCAATCAAAAGTCCCCTTGTTCAGCCCCTTCTTTATCTCTATAGCAATGCTGATTAGCTTGTAAACGGGTGGACAAATTGTTTCAGAACTCGGTCAAAAATTGATATTTTTCGATGATTCAATGTTCATTACAATGGGAAAACCCATAGGTATCGATCCACGTGCCTTGAAGCCCGTTATTTTCTGTCAAGAACATTGAAAAAGGGGTCAAAGTTGCGTTTTCCCACTATTTTGGACCACTTTATAGTAATTCATTCATATCTTTTTTCTTTTAATAGTTTTTTATCCCATTTTTGTTTTAAATGGGATCTTGAGATGTCTCGAATGATCTCAGAAATTTTTTTCCATTATCTTTCTAGCGTTTTAAAACAAAATTGATTTGTCAGTAAGTCAGCAAGAGGAAGGAGTATATAAGTTTGGTTAGAGGACCTTTTTTTTTAGAGGCCAGAGGAAGGATGATATGATTTTGAGGATTTTTTGTGGCGGCTCCGCGAAGTAACGGGAGGGACCTGGCAAGAGGATAGAGCAAGGAGGATTTTGCTTGGAGGATTTTTTTTTTTAGAAATGTGTTTAGGCCTCCGTCACATATTTTGCTTTTCAAAAAGGTTCTTTTACCAAAAAATTTGAAAACCAATTTTAATTGGAAAATATGTTTTCATGGCCATGTTTCTGAATGTATGAGTGTATTTAAGACAGTGGTATGGTTTTATAAATATACCATCAACTAAAAACAACGTTTATTTACGTAGAAAAATGAATTAACACAAAACATTACAACAGTAAGTAACGTTGAGTCAATTTCCTGTTCTCTTGGGGTAGGGAGAATCTTTATCCTCGTCTTCGTTTGTCGCAAAACTTCAGATTTCACGCTCAATTTTAAAATTGCTTTAACATTTGAAGGAAATACAACCCTATGGTTGGCATTTATTTTTTGGGTGCATTATTGAAGAAATTTCCGCATATTATAGAGATCGATATCGCAAATAACTTTTAGTTCAACAATTTTCATAAAAATCAGAATTTTGCACATTTTGTCAAATTTCTCGAATACGGACCTTTTCAGGAAATTTTGACATAAAACAGAAATTGAAGATAATATTAGAAGCAACTTTTATTTGAACAATTTTTTTCTCCAAACTTAAATAACAGATATATTCTATAAAATATAAAAATGACCACCTATAAAGTACCCCTCCCCCAGATGTTCCGACTCTGCTCAAAATCTAATCAGTTCATTGGAAGCTGGAACAAAGCTTAAGC